>CM067518.1:852929-965429 GCA_034509495.1 Acestrorhynchus altus | reverse complement strand
CTTCAGTTCATCAGTTAAAGAGTGAGTTCAGATCACAGATTTACAGACAATAAGACAGAACATATGATCTAGAACACAATACATATTACATACAATAGAATCAAATAGAGTATAAAATATAATAATATAAACTGATCCTCAGAAAACACCAGGACTAATAAGCGGGTCGGTGTTGGTGCTGTGGGTTTAATGTCATTACAGACACTTTAACAGACCAACGTTACGTTAATGAGGTTCTATAACCAGTGGTTCTACCTTTTCTGAACACACACTCCGGTGCTCTGTTCTAAAGGGCGACGCTCGTCCACACACTGCTACCATCTCAGATCTTGCCTTGAAGACACAGATACTGTGCCGTGGTTGGTCTCATCTCCAGACCTGTCCCTGATTGAAAATGTGTGGACGCTATTGGACGCTCTATCAACACTCCACCCCTAACACACCAGCTGCAGAACTGAGTGAGAACATTCAAGCTGCATGGGATGGATCATCACAGGACACCATTAGGAACCTCTACACCTCCATGCAGAGACGTCTGGCATGTTGCGTTAAACCCGACGCCGTACTGAGAGACACCACTTCTGTATGTGTCTGTGATACAGTTATTGATCCTGATCACATTGATCTTCCTTTCCATCATCACTGCAATCCCACACGTCCTTCTGGGGAAAACAATTCAATAGAAAAATCTAGAAAATGTTTTAAAGTAACAATATTAAAGAAAGGAATTAGCAGTTTTATACACTCACTTCACCTCATATAAAGGAGACACCTGAAGAGCTGGTGGTTAAATGTAAAATGTGCAAAAGTGACTGAGCAGCATAACACTGTGCAGTTTCACGTGATTCCCTCAAAAATTAGAGATGATTTGTTAAAAAACGGAGATGCTTTTGTATGACGTGAACTGAATATTAAAGTGATAATATGGTTGCCAGGATTCTGAGCCAGTTCTGGATGTATTGAGACATTAAAACTTTTTTAGAGAGACATTTTTCCCTCCTACGATGGACACGTTACTTTACTTTGAACTCAAACTCCAGCACATTGTTGACTTTCATACAGTGTTTAGCATTTTTGAATTATAAGAGGACTAATGAATTTACTGAATTATTACAGTCAATAATCCAGAAAATAGTTAGAATATTTACCTTCCATCTGTCTTTCTTGTCCTCTAGGTTCAGACTGGATTGGCCTTCACCTCTGTGGACGTCTGCCACAGTGTAGAAGCCCTCTGGGCTCTTTTCGTTGTTGATTTTAGTTTATTTTTATTATAATTTTACTCAGACTGCAGCAGAGGTATGGAAGGGAACAAAAGCCCCCTAAAGTCAGGCAGGTCGGCTCGCTCGGCTGGGGGCAAAGCTCCTTCCAAAGGGCAGAAGGAGGCCTCGTCTCAGAGGGATGGCAGCAAAAGTGGTGGCCGCAACAAGGAAAGAGTTTCGCGAGTGAAGGAGGAGGGTCAGGGCAGCCATGGCCGGACTTTATCAGGCAGCCCTCAGGACCAGGGCAGGTCCGGCAAATCCCGCCGGCTCACCGGCAGAACCAACTCTGGAGAGAGGGGGAAAGGAAAGCCGGCTGGACATCAGACCGAGGGGCGCCAGCAGGGCCAGGACAGAGGACTGGCAGGCAGGAGCGGAGGGACACGGGGGCCGGCAGCTAATCAGGGGATGCTGAGCACCTCGCAGGAGAACAGCGGACATAGACAGCCCTTCAAACCTGCTGCAGCAAAGGACAGACAGACAGGTAGGTTTCAGGAAGCTGAAAACTTTATTAGACGTGATTAGTGTGGAATCTCCAGACCTCGTTAGAAGAGATGCAGGCAAACACAAACAAACAGGAAGAAGAATTTCTTGTTCTAAGAAAGTGGTTGAGATCTTGTGAGCTTGTTTGAAGATTTCTTGTGTGTGTGTTCCATCACCAGCACACACTGGTTTTAAACCAGTGTATCATCCAGGCATATTTGAATGGATTGGGAATTGGATATTTTAGTTCTGAGACTTTGTTTTAACCCTTGTTCAGAGCAGCAGATTGGAGACGTTTTCGTGAATGCAGTGATGCTGTAGGAGAGGTGTTTTTTTTTTTTTTTTTTTTTTTTTTTTTTTTTTTTTTTTTTTATATAAATTCTTTTTGTAGGAAAGTATTTCTTGTATATTAACGTTTTCCTGAGTTAATAAACACTCACTGTCATTTTCCTGAGGAGCGGGTGTTAACACTGATTTAATGGTGGCGTTACATTGTCTGTTTCAGGTGAAGCGTCGGGGAGACGCCCAGTGGAGTGTATTTCAGATGTGATGGGCACCTCGGACGAGGGCAGCTTAACTTCTGACCAGCAGCTGGGGCTGAAACAGGCCGAGGAGAGATTGCAGAGGGACTACATACACAGACTGGCCAAGGTAAGGCTACAGAAACAGCCAGACCACAGCGAGCCGTTCAGCGTTGACAGTAATGTGGCTGAGGACGTTCTGGCTTAGTTTTAGTTTTATCTTGTGTTTTACCACAATTAAGTACATGACTGTCTAGAACTTCAAACGGTGCAATTAGGTCATCCTGGATTACACAGCGTTCTGAATTGGCCAACTCCATTGAAAGGAAAGTCAATGGATCCCTCTTATCATGTTTTGTCGGGTCAGTCCCTGATGTGTTTATCTTCTACTTTTTGAAGATTGCCGTTTATGTCGTCCACTTTAAGGGAAAATGCCTGTGTTTACATTACTGCTACACATGGAAAGGCCTCTCCTTGACTGCCCTGTAGAGTTTTGGGCTACAGTGTAAAATAGGGCCCTATAATTTCTGCCATTATGTTTTTTTTTTTGGGTTTTTTTATGACCCATTTTCTTAATTGGAAATAAAATGCACCTATAAATGTGACTAACCAATCAGAATTTGGAAATGAATAGGTTTCATAAGTTTATTAGTGATAGACGTTATCAGCTCTGTGTCTGCTCAGGGCTATAGTGTGGCTACACGCTGGTAAATTATAAACAGTTGATGTGGGACACGTCCTTGTAACTCACTTTTGACGGAGTTTGAACATGTTAGCAGCCCTTAACCTTGAGTGAACCTTGTGTGATGATTTCTGCAGCTCATTTAATTAGAAGGTTCTTTTTCCTGCGTATGTTTGCCTCCTCCGATTGATGTGATTTCCAGAAACTGTTTTAGAGTCAGAATCGTCTCAGAACTCTGAGTCAGGTATCAGGCAGTCCTTTCATAAACATTAGGTAGAATAACTTTCTGTGAGGGACTTTCAGAGGTTCAGATTCACCACCACCTTCAACAGCTCTGACTGGGCACTTCCTCCCAGGCTGTTAATGACCAACCCATCAGGCTGTAAATGGCCTCACATTTGCAGATCTGTGCGAGTGTGTATGTGTGAAGTGTCTGACTGTCTTCTGATTGGCTTGTTTGTGATTTTATTTATTTTTTTATTTTTTGAAAGCAATCTCCCGAGTACCCAAATTTCCAGTATCTATGCAAATTGTGCTCCGTTCACGTGGACAACATCCAGGGTGCTCACAAACACATCAAAGAGAAGCGGCACAAGAAGAACATAATGGTAAGAGACGCACAGAACAATTATGTCCAATTCTTTTGTGGACACCTTTCTAATGAGCACATTCAGCATACTCTGGAATGATGGTGCTCCATCCAGTACTTTTGGGATGAAGCAGGATGGTGATCACCCAACTTCCTGACCTCTCAATTTCTCTTGTTGCAATCAAATTCTCCAGAATCTAGTAGAAAGCCTTCCCTGTTGTTCCAACAAAATAAACTCTTAATGCCCTTGATTTAAGAAGAAACTGTGAAGGAGCAGGTTTCTCAATACTTTTGTCTTAGATCTTAAGAAAATATACTTTATATGGCAAAAGTATTGGGACACCTACACGTTCCACTTTCAGGACTTTTCTGCATCCCATTCTAAACCCAGAGGCATTAATATGGATTTGGTCCCTTTTAGCTCATTTATATTTGGAGTATTTCTATTGGTCCATTCATCATGAAACTGGGACACTATGAAAACAATTGATTGTGACAATGACACTAAATGCCTTGATTTTACATTGTTGGTAAGTAGCTGTTTTTGATGTGTTGCGTATGACCTACTGGGTGTCTGGTTTGTTGATTTACAGGAGAAGCAGGAAGAGAATGAGCTGAGGGCTCTACCTGCTCCCTCTCCAGCCCAGCTGCGGGCAGTAGATGCTGCAGTGTTGGGGGCTGCACAGGAGCATGGCATATCTGAGGAGGACTTCCAACTGAGGCAGAACGTCCTGCAGCGCATGGAGAAGATCATTCAGAAACACCTGCCAAGTAGGGACAGACACTAGACTAGTCCAGACTAGAACAACTTCCAGTGCTGCTTTACCACTGAAATGTTTAGTCCACACACACACACACACACACACACACACACACACACACACGATGACCACCCCTCTAGTCCATGTCTGGCAGTAGACGTGGTGCAGTTTCCTGTTTATCTTCTACTCGTACATGCGTGTCTTAGTATTACCTTATTGCGCGTCTCGTGACAAAGCAGAATGTGCCGGAATAGCTATCAGGGTACACTTCTGTTATTACAGGAGTCAGAACCCGATACACCTGTATTTACACAGTTCCCTGAAGTGTCATTACATTCTTTGTCACTGGTCATTAGTGGCACAATATACTGGGACAAAAGAACCCCAACATTAGGACAAATTACAATAAAGACCAGTATTTCCAGTTTCCAACACCACGGTTATCTCATCGAAGAGTTTTACAGGTGAACGCAATCACCGCTGCCTCGCACGGTATAATACTGTACAATACTGTACTGTACACACACACATATTCCATACACCATTTATGATATACTGTACCAGTGTATAAATAGAATGTACTCTGTGTCTCAGCCTGTTCCTTGCGTCTCTATGGGTCCTGCCTCACCCGCTTCGCCTTCAAGACCAGTGACCTCAACATCGATGTTGCGTACCCTCCCAGTGTAAGTGTTCTTCACCTGCTTTACTGCTGCAAATGGTTCCCTGAGCCTGAAAAATTGGGATATTGTGAAAAACGTAAACTCGGTAGGAGTGTCCAGTAGAGTGGACACAGTGTTTAAACATTCCAGCAGCACTGCTGTCTGATCGTACCAGTGCGACACACACTAACACACCACCACCATGTCAGTGTGACTGCTCTGTGGTGGTCCTGTGGGGTCCTGATCATTGAAGATCAGGGTGAAAGGAGGAGAATAAAGTCGATGAACTACAGTCTGTTACAGTCTGTTAAAACTGGCCACAAAGAGCTCCATACACTGTACACTGATCAGCCGTAACATTATAACCACCTCCTTGTTTCTCCATTCACTGTACATGTAAGCACTATTGTAGATTGTAGACCATCTGTTTCTCTCTCTGTGTGTGTGTGTGTGTGTGTGTGTGTGTGTGTGTGTGTGCGCATGCGCACAAAAAGGTAAAAACTAACCTGATACACCTGTGTATTTACATAATTTGTAGTGATTACAGTGCGAGTACCTGCATGGTTATTTGGGGATTCATTTTTAAAAACTGTTTCTGCATTTCCAGATGACTCAGCCTGATGTGCTCATCCAGGTCCTAGACATCCTGAAGAAAAGTGGTGAGCATTGTGATTATTGCAGCATCAGGGAAGCAGCCATCAAAGTGCAGCACACTTTCTGCTGCATGTCTCAGACAACACTCAGTCAGATACACAGCCATTACTGTCTGAACAGCGAGTGACTCACCTGCTGTCTGTAGAGCTCCGGCCCGTTATAAACCCCATAAACATACCACAGCGTGGCTCAAACAGATAACATTCCTGTCCTAGGTGTGGATGCTGACTGCAACGAGGAAAATCAGTCTAAATGTCATGACCGGTCTTTAAACACTTTCACTTCCTGTATGCTGAAGAGTTGATGATGAGAGTCTGCTTTACTGGGGTTAAGAAGAGCCAGCTGGAATCAGAGTTACTGAGCAGATTTACTGCAGAGCTGAATGAAGGCCTTTGTTTCAGTCCTCTAAACTCCAAGTGAAGTGTGTGTGTGTGTGTGTGTGTGTGTGTGTGTGTGTGTGTGTGTGTGTGTGTGTGTGTGTGTGTGTGTGTGTGTTACAGCATCACGGGGTATGATCAGACAGTTACCTCACTGTTGACTGTTTGGGTTTAGCAGCTAATAATCATGATATACACACAGCACTGTTCTAAAGATTTAATTGCCTGTGAAATCAGAACAGAAAGCTCCAGATCTGGGCAGTAAATGTTCATTTCTTCAGTAAAAACACTGATATTTGAACAAACACTAAGAATATTCCTGCCTCAAATAGTGTTCTCCATCACTGTGTTCATTAAAACATCTCCAAAGTTCTCCTTTTGATTTATAGTTCTCGTCCAGCACCTGGTTTGGGTGGTAAATGGGAGCTTAATGATGTTTAATCAGGTGTGCTGCTGAGGTCGTCTTGTCTACTTTCGTCAGAATGAGAAATTCTTCCTTTTTATTCTATGTGTGTAATTGGATCAAGAGATTCTACACGAAACTTACATTTTTTAAGCTCAGTTCTCTGATCAGGAAGTGCCAACCACATTAGGACTCCTCCCCATGTCACATACGAAGCTCCCGACACTGAGTGCAGCTTCATACCTAAACGTGGTCGCTGTCGGATCCCAAATAGAACCTGGATTTGCTGCTGAAGACGATGCAGTTCCAGCTCAATGTGTACCTCTCACCAACAGGTGCACTACCCAAAAGTAGCTTTTTTTATAGGGCAGTGGGGGAAACACGAGACCCAGTGTCCAATCAGACTACGCCTCTAGCCATTGACTCCTCTGCCCGAGACACAACTGCACAGCGATCCGACGTGTGGTGCATAATTTGTCAATGAATGTGTTTACTTGGTTTTTTTAGGCCTTATATGGACATCCGATTGTTTATTTTCCTGCACATTTAGCTGTTTACTCTTTAATGTGTTCAGTTATAAACAGTGGCTCAGAGCTTCACACAGGGTGGGTTTATCTAGTGTTCAGTGTACTGTACAGAAGGGCTGATCTGCTTGCTGACCAATGGTCAGGGAAGCTGATTAAAGGGTCAGTTTTTTTCAGTTTAACACTCTCATTTCAGCGGAATTCTCTGAAGTGGAGTCCGACTTCCACGCCAAAGTCCCCGTCGTTTTCTGCCGGGATGCTACCAGGTCAGTGCTCACACACTCGCGCACACTCTAACAGGCCGGTCAGTGCTCAAGGTTCAGTTTCACACATACACGAACAGGCCGGTCAGTGCTCATTCTCCTAAAAAGGAAAGGAAAAAGAAGCAATATGTTCTTCTCTTTCCATCTAGTGTACTTTTATTTACAGTTAAACCTTTCTTTATCTAATGTTTACTGTTTACTTCACCTTGAGTTCATCTCTCTGCCTTCAGTGGTTTACCATGTAAAGTGAGTGCAGGAAATGATGTCGCTTGCCTCACAACTAATCACCTGGCAGCTCTGGCCAGACTGGAGCCCCGCCTTGTTCCTCTGGTGCTGGCATTCCGCTACTGGGCCAAGGTAACACACACACACACACACACACACACACACACACACACACACACACACACACACAGACTGTAAATGTCAGTGCTGTAAGTGTTTATACTAGCTTTAGAACTGCATGACAGAAACTTCACCTGTTTTAACTGTTAACACAACGTGTGTGTGTGTGTGTGTGTGTGTGTGTGTGTAGCTGTGTCATGTAGATTGCCAGGCTGAGGGCGGTATCCCCTCCTACTCTTTCTCTCTGATGGTCATCTTCTTCCTGCAGCAGAGGAAGCAGCCCATTCTACCTGTCTACCTGGGCTGCTGGGTATGTGCTGCTCCAACCCCCACTTTATAATCCATTTCATATCTAGAACCTCTCTTGATGCCTACTTTTGATGAAGTATCAAAAGTGGCGATCAGTTCTTCAGGTGTGTGATGTAGACGTTTATAGGTAAATGTGTGTAAACAGTAATTACAGTAATGATATCTGACTAGCTTTCAATCCCAAAATCATTAACAAAACATTTTAATCTGCATTTACGTTACTGCTTCGTCCTGTAATGTACCGTCATGATGTGTAAGAGGCTGTTAAAGTTCATATTGATCTTATTGTATCAATGGTTTGCACAAAGAATCTGGGGAAAATGGTAAAAAAACGAACCGAAATTCATGTGTGTGTGTGTGTGTGTGTTTTCAGATCGAGGGCTTTGATGTGAAGCACGTGGATGAGTATCACCTGATCGGAGTGCAGGCCGAGGGCCAGTACGTGGGCTGGGAGTACAGGCCGGGCAGCAGCAGCGATGGACGTGGGGAATCCAGGTCTAAACCTGAGGCCCAGAAACGAGAAGCGGAAAAAAAGTGTGAGAACGTACAGGGCAAGGTGAGGACCACCGAATACTTTACAATACACCCTTCTGACCATGTGACTTCTCTGAATCGGCTTTGATAAAATAACCTGGGAATTCGATGAATGACTATTTTTATTCTAAAGAAATGTTTTACATGTTGGTAACAGAAGCAGCCAACATAACTGCACAGTCTAGACATTAAAAATGTAATCATTTATAATAAATTGTACATTTGATGTGGAATATATATAATGAATTATACAGTATTATTTTTTTTTTAAATATATATATTTTTAAATACACTTTTTTGCTATGTCAAATTTTATTTTAAATTCTTAATTATGGATTTATTTTTGTTAACATTTCTACTTGGTGCGTATGTGTAGACTCGACTGGTGCTGGAGAAGACAGATTGTGCGTCTCTGGGGCAGCTGTGGTTGGAGCTGCTCCGGTTTTACACTCTAGAGTTTGCTCTTGAGGATTACATCATCAGCATCCGGCTGAAGGAGCTGCTGCCCAGAGACACCAAAAACTGGCCACGTCGACGTCTGGCCATCGAGGGTGAGCAATAGAGACCATCTGTTTTGCTGCATACTTTATCCTCCTTTCACTCTGTTTTTCAATGGTCAGGACGCCACAGGACCACCACAGAGCAGGTATGGTGTGATAGGTCATTCTCAGCCCTGCAGTCACACTGACGTGGTGGTGGTGCGTTGTTGTTTAAACCCTCAGTGTCACTGCTGAACAGAGAACCGTCCACCACCCAGATATATCCTGTGGGCAGCGTCCTGTGAGCACTGATGAAGGACTAGAGGATGACCAACACAAACCGTGCAGAAACAGATGAGCTTCTGTCTCTGACTTTACATCTACAAGGTGGAGACACTCGGTAGGAGTGTCTAGTAGAGTGGACAGTGAGTGGACACAGTGTTTAAACACTCCAGCAGCACTGCTGCGTCTGATCCACTCGTACCAGCGCAACACACACTAACACACCACCACCATGTCAGTGTGACTGCAGTGCTAAGAACGACCCACCACCCACATAAGAGCTGCTCTGTGGTGGTCCTGTGGGGTCCTGATCATTGAAGATCAGAGGAGAATAAAGGATGCAGAGGAACATATGAACTACAGTCTGGAATTATAGAACCACAAAGTGACCACATAGAAGTGTAGAAACGAGGTGGTGTTCATTCTCTAATTTATGGATGTGTGTTCTGGTTTGCTTTTTTTTCCTTCTCAGACCCATTTGCACTGAAGAGGAACGTGGCTCGTAGTCTGAACAGTCAGATGGTGTTCGAGTACATCCAGGAGCGTTTCCGGATGGCCTACCGATACTTTGCCTGCCCTCAGAGCCGCAACGGCCTCCGAGCCAAGAGAGCCAAACACCGGTCTAAAGCCCGCAGAGCCGGCCTTTCTGACAGCACACACACAAGACCCACCAGAACCTCCCAGGGCAAGGCCAAGAGAGAAGAGGGGGATGAAGGGAGCAGCACAGAGGAAGATGAGGAAAATGAAGAGGAGGATAATGGTGATGAAGAAGATGATGATGATGACTATGATGATGACGAAGATCTAGAGGCTGGGGATGAGCAGTCTGTGAGCAAAGGTTTGGCCGGGCTGCTGGTCATAGATGGATCTGAAGATGCATCCCGTCAGACTTCATCCACCTCCCCCTCCCCCTCCCCCCAGAATGGCCTGCTCCTAGATAGCGAGGATGAGGAGCAGGACGAAGAGGGCCGGAAGGCTCCTGAACAGGACAGTATCGCACCAGAGGACTTGCACTATATATTTGATAGGATGATTTTCACTGGAGGAAAGGTGAGCTCAGATCACAAAACGGGCTGTTTTTACACCTCATTTTCCTTTTCTTCAGGTTCTGGAGGACAGACGTGATCCCATAATGCCCCCTACACACTGTTCCAGACAGTGTTTTTTTTTTTTTATTTCAAAATCAAAACTATAAAATGCTGATTGCTTATGTATTCACCTCGTCACACTCAGGAGAACCTCCTTTCGCCGCAGTAACAGCTTAATCAATGTTGGGGAGAATTTCTGCCATCTTCATATTTGGGGGGAGGGGTTTCAGCCATTCTGCCTGCGAGTTTGCTTCTTCCATATGTTCTCTACTAGGGGTGTAAGAAAATATTGATATATTGATTCATCATTTACGAGTAAAGGTTATGAACAGACAGGGTAATTTTGATCCCCAACCACTAGATGGCAGTCCTGTACTCGTCTTCTGATCCCACTGCTCTGGGATCTGATTCCACTACTTGGATTTAATGTGTGTGATGGTGTGATTATTTTATTATCAATATTATTCAGTTTTATTTAACTGATTCTCGCAATATATATTGAAATATATCCTCTGTATCATAAAATATGTATCATACCTCCAAGTTCTTATCAATACACAGCTCTAGTATGGATGAAAAGCCACCACCCCAGCAGAACCTGTCTGGAGGAGTTCAGGTGTTAAAGTTTTGTGTGTGTGTTTTAACAGCCCCCTACGGTGGTGTGCAGCATCTGTAAGCGGGACGGCCATCTAAAGGATGACTGCCCTGAGGACTTTAAGAAAATGGAGTTGGCCCCTCTTCCAGCCATGACGGAGCCCTTCAGAGAAATACTGGACAACCTGTGCAAACTCTGCTACCGTAAGCCCCACCCCTCACATTCAGAACCGTCTGTCTCGCAGTACTTCCTCTAATCAGGACTGTACATGTCGCCCTGCCCCCTGACCTGTCCTGTAAACAAATTAGGACACCCCCTTAAAGGAAATCTGGAGAACCAATCAAACTAATGAGACAAAATTATTACTCATTTATTTATTGAGGAACGTGATCCAGTATTACGTGTCTGTGAGGGCAAAAGTATCAGCTATGACCCCCTTTGTGCAGCAATAAATGCAACTAAACATTTCCAGTAATTGTTGATTTAGTGCTGCACTAATGTTAAGCTTTGACTTCAGCTCTGCTATGGAGTGTCTGATAGAGTGGACAGTGAGTGGACACAGTGTTTTAACACTCCAGCAGCACTGCTGTGTCTGATCCACTCGTACCAGCACAACACACACTAACACACCACCAACATGTCAGTGTGACTGCAGTGCTGAGAATGACCCACCACCCACATAATATCTGCTCTGTGGTGGTCCTGTGGGGTCCTGATCATTGAAGATCAGGATGAAATGAGGAGAATAAAGTCTGCAGAGATACAGAGTCTGTAATTATAGATCTACAAAGAGCTCCTGAACCGTAAGAGGAGCTGGTATTGTAATAATGATGCTCTGCCTTTAATTTTCCTCTGTTTTCTCTGTGTAGATGAACTGTCACCAACTATGGCTGAGCAGCAGAAGAGGGAGCAGATACTGGGCAGTCTGGAGCGCTTCATTAGAAAGGAATATAATGGTAAACTCACACACAGACTATCGTGACCTGAACTGCTGATTAACCCTGTGTTAATATTGCTGTTGAGGAGCAAAAACACCCAGAAGACTTGGTTATCAATTAACCAGCAAGCGCGTGGTGCTTCCTCTTTGCTTCACTTGGCTCAGAAATTGCGATGTGTGTTATTAAATATAGTCTGTGATAAGCTGAGCTCCAGGGCACAGTTTGAACATGATCGGAATATTGCGTTAAACCTGGCCTGCTTATAGACTGAATGCCATGTATTTAAACTAAAGGTGTGTGTTGGCGGGGGTGGGTATGGGATGTGCACACAGATAAGGCCCAGCTTTGTCTGTTTGGATCTTCCAAAAATGGATTTGGTTTCCGTGACAGTGACCTGGACATCTGTATGACACTGGAGGGTCACGATACGGCAGAGGTAGAGTTACACACCGTGTCAGCTAATACAAATACACTTTGCATGCACTATGCAATTACATTATCTCTCTCTCTCTCTCTCTCTCTCTCTCTCTCTCTCTCTCTCTCTCTCTCTCTCCTCAGAAACTCAACTGCAAAGAGATCATTGAGGGCTTGGCCAAGGTCCTGAAGAAACACACAGGTAAAGCTCTTTGTCCTTTCCAGTGTATATGCTTTCACACACAAACAAACTAATAAACGAACCAGTAAATAAATGTTACTGTTGAGGAAATAAAGCAACCAGCAGCCTGGATATTGGATAACCAGCAGGGGGCGGGGATTCCGCTTCGCTTGGCTCAGAAATTGCTGTGTGATTTTAGATAAGATTAGCTGAGACCCCTGACATATAATTTAAACATCACATTAACGACATCACACCTGGCCTGCTTACTAGGGTGAATGTCATTTTGTGTGTGTGTGTGGTGTCTGTACACAGATGGACAAAGCTGGGCCCTGTTTGGATTCTTTGTGAAAAACTTTGCATAAAATTTATTTTTTTAAAAGTAATTCATCTCAGAAAAGTGGCTCAAATCCATTCAGAAAAATCTCCAACATCCTGCACTTTTGTGAAGGGTGTGTGTTTTAAATGGTGTTTTGTCTTTCAGGCGAGTTTCACTTTTTCAGGTGTTCTACCTTGGCCGTGCTTTACTGGTCATTTAGAAAAGATCCGTATTTTCATAGTAACCAGTAAATATAAACATGGATGTGTCGGCCAGTCCTACTTACATTTGACAGAAAATTGAGCTGCAGTGCGTTTGTTCACCATGTTTCTCCTCCATGAGCTGCATTCAGGACGTTCAGGACAGTTCAACAGTCAACTTTCTCAGAATGTGACCTTAGACATCAGACCAGGAATAAAGGGAAAGGATATACATTCCTGTAGGCTTTACCTTTGGTGTGACATTATGAGGTCATATTTTGAGAATGTTTAACAGAGAAGTTCTGGTGTTAAACGGTCTTTCTGGTGTTTAAGGGTCTGGATGGACTATATCTTTCTGCTGACTCTCTGACTGAATATTTGTTTAGGTCTACGGAACATCTTGCCTATAACGACCGCTAAAGTGCCTATCGTGAAGTTTGAACACAAGCAGAGCGGGCTAGAGGGCGACATCAGCCTCTACAACACACTGGTTAGTGTCTTCAGATTAAACCGTTCTTCACCCAAAACACTGATATAACTTTTTATTTTTCATCTTGATTAAAATAACGTACCTGAAACCTGGAAAGAAGACCTTCTCATATCCAGATTCCTTTCTTCAGTATCTTTCTGATGAAAGGGTATCTGATGGAGAAGCCATTTGTTTCTCCTGACACCTGCACAGATATGTATTCTGATTACGAAGCAAGTGTCAGTCATCAGGGTGCAAGTATGATGCTCTTATGGAGTTGGTTCAGCAGTTTGTCTGGATAAACGTGCTCATTCTGTACTCAGGCACAGCACAACACGCGCATGCTGGCCACCTACGCAGCGCTGGATCCGCGGGTGCAGTTTCTGGGTTATACCATGAAAGTGTTTGCAAAGGTAACGTTAAGAGTGACCATATATACATTTACAGACTGTTGAGTTATTATGGGATAATGTTTACCGTGTGTGTGTGTGTTTTACAGCGCTGTGACATTGGAGATGCGTCGAGGGGAAGTCTCTCGTCCTATGCCTACATACTGATGGTGCTGTATTTCTTGCAGCAGAGACAGCCTCCAGTTATCCCTGTTCTACAGGAGGTAAATACACGTCAGTTTTACACTCCTTTAACCTCTAGAACCATTGGCCAGTTTTAAGGGATGTTTTCTTAGTTTTATGGCTTTAGATATTTGTATGAATTTGTCCCCGTTTTAATAAAAATGTACCTCTTGTTTGGAAGCTCCTTTAGCATTTAACTGGGATTTAATTTTAGCTGCTTTCTGAGCTGAATTCTCTGATAATCCATCACAACGATGAGATCCTGGTTAAATAGAGAAAGTCTTAGTGTGTGTTTGATGTCTGTTGGTGACTCTAATCCAGAGTTATGAAGTTTAGAGACTGGATCTCAGACTGCAGGGCTTCAGCATGTACTTTACCTTCTGACCCCCAAACAGATCTACGATGGGAACACCATGCCCCAGCGGATGGTGGACGGCTGGAATGCTTTCTTCTTTGATGATCTGGAGGAGCTGGTGAGTGAACCTGAGTGATGGAAACAGTGTGTTAGAACCGAGGTTTGCGAGCTGCTGATGAGTGTTGCGCTTGTGCGTGTGTTCAGCGTCGCCGTTTGCCAGAGTTCCAGCAGAACCGGGAGACGGTGGGGGAGCTGTGGCTCGGCCTTCTGCGCTTCTACACTGAGGAGTTTGACTTCAAGGAGCACGTCATCTCCATCCGCCAGCGCAAACGTCTCACCACCTTCGAGAAACAGTGGACCTCCAAGTGCATCGCCATCGAAGGTACACCTCAATGTGGTCGCTAACCGTGCTGCTGGGGATCAGACTCAACCCCACCTGATCTGACTGATTACTGCCCACAGAAATCCTTGAGGAGTTGATTGACAGGTTTAAGTTTGGGATGGAGGGGAAGGTTGCAGGAAGAGGGTTTGGTGGCCACTGTGCTGGAGCTGATGAATGTTCTACTCTTCAGAGCTTCTCCACAGTGAACACTGAATGCAACAGTAGATCCCTTTCAGTGATCACTAAATCCTTCACTGTTTCCTGTGTTAAACAGACCCCTTCGACCTGAATCATAACCTCGGTGCTGGAGTCTCTCGCAAAAGTAAGAGCAGAGCTTTTATTATTAAGTGTTTGAGATCCAAAGAAATACCTTTAGGTTCAGAAATATTGTAATTGTCCTTCAACAGTGTTTGTGATGCATTGTTTTGTGTCGTCTCACGTTCTTGGTCTCCGAGGGCTCTGCTTTCGATCTCTGACGCTCGTGCATTTTTGTCTCTCTTTCTCTCTCAGTGACTAATTTCATCATGAAGGCGTTTATTAATGGGAGGAAGCTGTTTGGCACTCCGTTCTACCCGCAACCCGGGAAGGAAGCAGTGAGTCTTTCACCGACACACACACTTGCACACAATCAATTCAACACACACTCAGAAGGTGTGATCGATTATTCTCTGTCTCTGTCTCTCAGGACTACTTCTTTGACTCTAAAGTTCTGACGGATGGTGAGTTGGCCCCAAATGACCGATGCTGCCGGATCTGTGGAAAAATTGGTCACTATATGAAGGACTGCCCAAAGAGACGCAGGTGATGTTCCAACCATAAAACCCCCGAAACGGCCAGTCAGATGGTGTTCTAGACCAACCTGTCTGTCCTTTTGCCTTACCGTGTTACATACGTTTTGTGTGTGTGTGTGTGTGTGTGTGTGTGTGTGTGTGTGTGTGTGTGTGTCTCTCTCTCTGTGAGAACAGAATGAAGAAGAAGGAGAATGATAAGGATGAAGAAATTCGGGACGAGGACAGGGAGCCCAGAGAGAGGCGCTGTTTCCAGTGTGGGGACATGGGTCATGTGCGCAGAGACTGTCCTGAGTATAGACACCTCCGCCAGAGAGGAACATCTGCCCCAGGTACACACACACACATGGATATATGTTGACACTGATGTGTTCTGATGTATTTTTGATCCATAACAAATAAAAGCTTGATGGAAGTTGATATTAATCAACAGCTGATTTGTTAACCTGGTTAATAGTTTGTCTTTATGTTCATTGACGGAGCTCTAACTCTGTCAAACTTCTTTCTTCAGTTTCTCAGATGGTACGTTCCATGGTGAGCTCTCAGGCCATCCCTATTCCTCAGAGTGGGGTGTCCCAGGACCGGCCCGGCAGGACCAGGCAGCCATCTGAATGTGTAAGAGCTGAACTCTTATTGGG
Organism: Acestrorhynchus altus; assembly: GCA_034509495.1. Classification (NCBI taxonomy): domain Eukaryota; kingdom Metazoa; phylum Chordata; class Actinopteri; order Characiformes; family Acestrorhynchidae; genus Acestrorhynchus; species Acestrorhynchus altus. The sequence goes on along the minus strand of CM067518.1, from coordinate 949,369 downwards.
GATCAGCAGTCGTAGAATTGCTTTGAGACAGTCCAGTCAGAACATGTTGAACCGTTCGTCGTGGAGATGATATTGATCGTATTCTTTCTCTCCCTCCTTTCTCCTCCCAGTCTGATACCCGTCAAACCCCCCCGTACTCCCCCCAGCCATCTTCATTCTCACAGTCCTCCATATCTCCTCAGTCGTCTCAGAGCGCCAAGCCTTCCTCCGGGTCCTCTGCCACTCCGTCCAAAGCCCCCCAGCCCGGTCCTGTTCCTCCTCAGCAGCAGGTGCAGCTCTCGGTTTTTGGTTTCCCACCATCTCACCCAGGGCAGTTCCACCCTGCCCTGGGTCTGCTGCAGCCCCACGTTCAGCCCCCTCATGGCACGCTGGCCCCTGGCTCCTGGCCCCTGCATGGTCCTCAAGGCGCCTCCTCGGGGGCAAAGTTCCCAATGCGAAAGGGCAAAGGCAATGCAGGGTCTGGGCAGCAGGTCGTTAGCTCCTCCCCTGTCAATCTGAATGACCCCAGCATCATCTTCGCCCAGCCAGCAGGGAGGCCAGGCGGTGCCGGCGGGGCAGCAGCTCGGGATGGGGGACACCACTGGCATAATCACCATCTGAATCCGGGGGCACTGGTGGCTAATGGCACGGTGGGGAAAGCAGGTACACAAACCTACACACGTGAGGGAGCTGTGTGTGTGTGTGTGTGTGTGTGTGTGTGTGTGTGTGTGTGTGTGTGTGTGTGTGTGTGTGTGTGTGTGTGTGTGTGTTATCCATGTTTTAATGAATCTCTGGATAGACTTTTCTATTTATTTATTTATTTTCTCTTATTTGGAGAATGAGACTGGTCTGTCTGTTTAGAGTGAGTGTGCTGTGAGAGTGTAGATGTGCTGTAAGCTCAGGTAAGTGTCACTGGTAAAGTGGGTTTCAGAGGGTGATTTAGAGTTTAGAGGTGGGCGATTATAACTTTGTGATGCGTTTTGTTGTAATTAACTGTTTAATTGATTAATTCATGATGGGAAAAAAGTCAAAATGTGATTTTTGATCATCAAATCCCCACTTCTACAGTCAACTCACTGCACTGGGGCTTAAACTGGACTCACACCTGGCACAGCAGTAATATACCACAGCTATACTCTTACATACTGGAGAGGTGGTCAGACACCTCTTACCTTCTCTCTTTCTGACACATTTTATTGGTTGTTTTGTTGTAAGATAATGCAGTCCTGAGCTGATTATATTTATTATTATAATTATAATGACACTATTATATTCCCATTGGATCACCAACTAGTTACTGCTCATCCCCTCATAACAAATCTCGTATCTCCGAAGTTTATAGAAGTATGTAAATTGTGAAGAAGACAAATGATTCACACTTGTTTTTGTTCTCTCTCTTACACTCTCTCTCTCACTCTCTCACCCTCACTCACTCACTCACACTCTCACTCAGAAGCAGGTTTCCAGGCTGCGTTTGGCGGTGTAGCTCCAGCGTCTCGTTCGTGGGAGCACAGCGGTGGTGCTGGTTCGTACTCTCTCTCACCCTCCTGGGCCTACCGCATGCCCCAGACCTACCTGCAGCAACCCAACAAGCCCTTCATCTCACAGGGTACGAGAGTGCGCATTTAAATCCTTAGAACTTAAGACTCTGTAGTTCCTGTTTCTGTGTACTTTATCCTCCTTTCACCCTGATCTTCAACGATCAGGACCCCACAGGACCACCACAGAGCAGATATTATGTGGGTGGTGGGTCATTCTCAGCACCGCAGTCACACTGACACGGTGGTGGTGTGTTAGTGGGTCTTTCGCTGGTACGAGTGGATCAGACACAGCATGGTCCTGTGGGGTCTTAACCGTAGAAGATCAGGATGAAGGGAGGATAATGTAGAGAAAGTGCTGTAATTTTACAACTACAGTGACTCTTTCTTTTTTTTTTTTTCTCCCTCATCGCAGGTCCAGTGGCAAACCAACACTTCCCCCTACTTCAGCCTGGTCGGCACGTCAATCTTAGCTACGTTCAACAGAAAAAATGAATTCTGACACTTTCTTTTCAATCCAACGCCCAAGGTCCTTATCAGAAGAAAAAGATGAAGAAGAAGAAAGAATCAGTCTAACTTTGCATCATTTGGTCTCAAGACTTTTTAAAATGAATTTTATCATTTTTTGTACAGTTTTTACGTTCTATTTTTCGTCTCATCACATTGATTTGTGATAAGAAATGTCAAATATTTTAATACCCCCATTTTTGGAGGGGTCCAAAAAGCGTTTTTATTTGTTGTGTAAAGCAAGGATCTAAAGCAATCCTCTTTATTTTTATTGGTGTATTCATATTTTGCTTGCATAAGGACAAAGGCTTTGGATAGGAATTTCTTTTAAGAAAATCAGCATACCACCCCATAATAATGTAGTGCCAAAAATACTTTTCTCTCCCTCTCTCCAGCAAACTAAGAAAAAAAGTACAAAAGTAAAGAAAAAAAAACAAGAAAAAAAAAACTAAAATTAAAAAAACTAATAAAAAAAAATAAAGAAAAAGCAAACCAAACCACTGATGTCATGGTCGTTATTGAGTACAGCTCGTCATTTTCTCATTGTCTTCGGCTATTTTCCAATTCAAACGTCTCCACATTGTTAGAGTTTCTCACCTAAACTTGTTAAATTTGCTCAATTTTGTTTCCCATCACATTCCTGCAAAACTCCAGAATCTCGTGTACAGTTTTCCTCAGAAGACTGGCGGCTGTTGCAGCCACACAGAGGGGAAGCCGCTCCATGTTGTCACTGTTAGTCTGAACCCTGAGAGTCTTCCCTCTTACTGTAAACATTCCAATCAAGAAGACTGGACTCTTGAACAGACCAGGATGACGTGCTAGAACTAGAAGCAAGACCTTCTAGGCTTTGTATTTTGTCAGTCCCTGTTCTGTTTGGTGGGTTCTCAAAGTACTTCAAAACCATTAATTAGCCATGCCAAGGTGATGGGCTCCAGACCCACAACTGTCTACATTTTTCCCTGGTTTCTCAAAGAGGAAAGCTTTGAGGGAGTTGTTAATGTCCCATGTTCTCTGTACCTTTGAGTCATTTTTTGATCTCCAGTTTTCCTTTGAATGACTTATTCTTATGCAGTTGTTATATTTTACTTGATCTCATAAGAAACGGTATTCAGTGACCGACAATCCTGCAACAACTGCCAACAACTGTGCGAAAGAAAATGGGCAGATATTTACAGCAGTAGGGTTTATTAAAGAAGATGTAACTCCTTACGTGTATTAACACTAATTTAGACTCGTGTTCAGGCCAGTGAGCATTAACACATTTTTTAGACTGCATGGGATCTTGGTTTTTGGTTTCAACATGCAGACAAGCTCACTGTCTGAACTTTGACTGCAGTGATTTTCCATACTGGGAACTCTTTGACCTTTTAACTGGTAATTTTTAACATACATGCACATGGTATGTGACTGTCAAACTCTCCTCCCAGTCGTGGGTCTAGAGGTTGAAGCTCTGAGCAGCTGTAGTTTCCACAGTTCTCTCAATGAAGTCTGTGCTGAAATATCTGGACTGGACATGTGCGGGCTTGGCCCTGCTGGGTGGTTTGCTCACACTTCTTCTACTGGAGATCTTCAGGTTGAACTCCTCCAGGAGCCGAAGCCCTCCTGGACCCAAACCACTGCCCTTTATTGGGAATCTGCCCCAGGTCATGAAAGATCGAATGGCCTTCATCAGATCGGTCAGTTTACTGTTTTTCTTGAGGTTGTCTTCTTGCAGTCTTGATAAGTGTCCTCTCGTTTAGTCTGGCAGTATTGTGGTTTTTAAAAAAGAGGACATTAGGGACATGCAGACGTCCATCGTGGTTAGGACGCTGGGGAAGCTTGAGATTGATCTGATCATTGATTTGGAAGAATCTTAGCTACACTTGGTTTTATGACCGATTAATGTATTTAATCACTGTCCTGCATTTTTGCTGTTTTTCTTTTTTTGTTTTTAATTTGCAGCCCAAAATATGCTTAACCCTCCAACCAGAAGCTGAAACTAGAATCTGAAGCAGAACCAGAGTTTTTCAATGAAAACTTGAATTTAACAAATGTTTAAAAAAAAGTTACACGCCCACATTTATTACTACTTAAAATGCCGAACATTGGAATCCAGTGCACATCAGCTGGAAATGATTAGAACATCTTCAGGGAGGACATTGCAGCAACAAGTTTTCTTTACACCTCAGACATTAGTTTGGTTTGCTCTTGATTGTTGAAGTGAGTGGCATCACCATGGCAACGTGCATGACTCAGCCACCTTGGGCTGAGATTGACTACAGCTGACTGCTCAACTAATGTACAGGATTAAAAGTTGTTTTTAAGCTGTCCTTAAAAGTGGGAAGAGTTGGACATATACTTCATAAACCCAAGCATTCCAATGCATCTCCAGATGCCGAAATATGGTGAGATGTGCTCCATGTACCTGGGAAGGAAGCCAACGATCGTGCTGAATTCTGTGCAGATTCTGAAGGAAGCTTTAATCCAGAATAGTGCTGTGTTTTCTGGGAGACCATCTGTGCCTTTGACACGTTGGGTCCACAAGGGGGAAGGTGAGTATCATACAACTCCTTCACTTAGTTTAGGTCTTCCTATAGACAACTCGTGATCCTACTTCTACCAATTTTGGTCCCTCAATCTCTCTTACTCTGCCTCCCTCAGGTATCTTGATGGCTACTTATGGAAATTCTTGGAGACAGCAGCGCCAGTTTGCTCTGCGCACTCTCCGGGACTTTGGACTGGGAAAGAAAACCGTGGAGGAGCGAGTGGCTGAGGAGGCGCAGTACCTCATCAAAGAGATGCTCAAACAGGAAGGTAGATGAGTAGCTCCAGTTGGGTTTACCAACCATCTTGCTACAGGATGTCCTGGTCTGACCTTCTCTTTTTCTCCCCTTTGCTTTGAAGGGAAGCCTTTTTATCCCATCCACCCCATTATGAATGCAGTTTCCAACATCATCTGCTCCATCATTTTTGGTGACCGCTTTGAGTATGACAACAAGCGCTTCGCTAAGCTTCTGGAAATTCTGAATGACAATGTTCAACTTGTAGGATCTCCTGTTGCCCAGGTAACAACCAGCATGTCTTATCGGATCATTTTCATAGATAACTTTTGTGAGATCCAAAGAGCTCTCTGAGGGCTTCCAAAAGAAGGTTGTGTGTGGAGATGAGTCTGGAGAAAGAAAAAAAAGAGTCTGAAAAAAGATCTCAGAATAGTTAGAAATCAGTTGTTCCACTGTTGGGAAAATCATTTACAAGTGGAGAACATGTCCAGGTCAGGTCATCCTAGCAAGTTCAGCCCAAGAGCAGAACCACAAGATGTAAATCATAAAATGACATCACAGACCTACAGGTAGCTCTTGTCACAGTTGATGTCAAAGTGCAGCTTCTACCATCAGAAAGAGACCAAACATCATGGGTAGGTGTTTAAGGAGGAAACACAGTCAAAAAAAACATCAACAAACACCAAGACAAAGATCAGTGCTTCTGGAACAATGTGCTTTAGACAAATGAATCCAAAGTTTAATTATTTGGACACAGTAACAGAAGACATATTTGAGACAAACCAAACACAGCATTTGAGCAGAAGAACCTCATATCAGCTGTGAAGCATGGTGGTGGAAGTGTGATGGTTTGGAGCTGCTCTGCTGCAGCAGGGTCTGGAGATCTCTCCATCATAGAAACCACTATGGGATCTTTATTGTATCAGAGGAGGCTTAAGGAGAATGGAAGAGAGTCTGTACAAAGACTGACGCTGGAACATCACAGAGCTGAGAGAATTCCGCATGGAGGAGTGGGAACGTCTTTCTTCTAGTAGATGTCAGAGACGGTAGACATTCTAGGAAACATCTACTTCACATTATTTCAGCCAAAGGAGGAATAAGCGCCTCCTAATTTTTTCTTCACAAGAAAATTCTATTAATTACATTTTACTGATATTTAAAAGGCAGTTTTTGTGTTTAGTTATATAACCTTCTTCCTTCTATATAGTAGAAATAAAGATTAAATTCCATATGTATTATGTTGAACGCCATTTCTAAATGTTCTCCACAGATATTCAACTTGGCCCCCATTATAAAACACTTCCCAGGGCCACACCATAAGATCAGGCACAATGTGATTGCCTTAAAAAAGTTCATCCTTGAAGTGGTGGAGGAGCACAGGAAGTCTATAGACCCAGGAAACCCCCGGGACTTCATTGACGCTTACCTTGTTGAGATGACCAAGGTAAGCGGTCAAACTGCCATACAAGCAGACAGGCAATCACCTACTATACAGCTTGCTGCAAGTACATCATCACTACCCTTTGTAGCTTCTTTACTGTCCTCCAGCACACACATTGTGATTAGTCTGTTTGCTCCAACACACCTGATTATTAACAGAGAAAGATCCAGTGAAGGGAACAGGTCTGTGGTCCTGTATGACTCTCTTTGTTTAGCTAAGTTAAGGAAATGAATCTTTCTGGGTTTGAGCAGCAAGAGTCAAATGAAGACTCCACCTTCCATGAGGAGAACATGCTGAAGTCAACTTCTGACCTGTTCGCTGCTGGAACAGAAACTACGGCAACCACTCTTAGATGGGGCCTCATTTACATGATGGACCACCCTGATGTCCAAGGTACTGCCTTAGGACACCAATTACCATTTGTTTGTTCTTTGTTTCATTTGTCCTCCCAAGTGAGGTTTAAGGGACAATATGCTTCATAATGTCCTTTTCCCGTTGTTTCTCATGTGCCTGGTTGACCACATCAGAGCGCTGTCACGAGGAGATTGTTCGAGTGCTGGGTTTTGACCGCTTTCCTACCATGGATGCTCGCGCACAGCTCCCGTACACTCACGCCACTGTTCATGAGATCCATCGATGTGCTAACATCGCTCCTCTGGGTTTGAGGCATCAGACCACACAACCAACAAAGCTGCGAGGATACCACATCCCTGCGGTAACCACGGCAACCAACCAGAACTTTCTGCCTTTTTATTAAAAAAACAAGAAATGTAATTGACTGCAACGATTGTTCTCATGACAGGGGACCGATGTCATGCCCAACTTAACAGCCATCCTGACCAACCGAGATCACTGGAAGTACCCAGATACGTTCAACCCAGAGAACTTTTTAGATGAGAGAGGGCAGTTCTGCAAAAATGACTCCTTCCTACCCTTTTCTCTGGGTAGGTCTGCTGCTGATGCCTGCCTAAGTGTCTTAAGAAATAAGAATGAATGAGAAGATCAACACTGAGATGATGTTTGTTTTTCTGCAGGTCCAAGGGTTTGTCTGGGTGAGACTCTGGCAAGGACGGAGCTCTTCGTCTTCTTCACATCTCTGCTCCAGCGGCTGAAGTTCACATGCCCTCCTGGTGCTTCCCCACCAAACATGGATGGCATCGTGGGTGTAGTCCGCTCAAATGTACCATTCAATACAATCTGTTTCAGCAGGGAGACCACCCACTGAATCAGACCACCATGATCAGCCTTTGTTATGAACAAGAACCAACCACGGAGGAATTTATTTGGTCAAAGGACTGACGTGGGGTCCATGTTGAATCCTAATTCATTTTAATTTCAGTGTTCAAGGTGATGATAACCTCTGAACAGTTCATACCAGTTCAACCACCGGTGCTGTCTTTCATAGAGAGCATTCCGTCTTACTAAAGTCCCATCTCACCTCTAAGGTCCTTAAGAAGCTTCATCAGCCCACAGGCTTTACAAGGCAAGCTTTGACCTGGTCATTCAATGAACCTCCATTTCTCCTTGTACTCATTCTATTGTGGACTTTTTTTAGGATTTTTGGGCATTGTCCTGTCACAAGATCCACTTATGGTTCAACTTCAGCTTGTTGAAAATACCCTCACAATTCATGGTTGAATGTTTGATGGAAAACTAAGGAGATCCTGTGAAGTCTCAGAGAACAGATTTCAACACAAAACATTTCTTTTGTAATAAATAAATATCCTGACAGTAAAGTTTTTTAAGAGCACTGGCCTCTTAATTATCCCTCCTTCAGTTGGTTTCTAATAGTGATCCAGTTACACAACCAGGGCCACACTGCCATGACTCTCGCTCTTCCAGAAAGCGGCTCTACAATGTTCATAAGATTTCATTTTGAATTTCCTATTTTGCACTGCAGTTCAGGAATAACCTTCAAAACAAAATGCAACTCACTGAACTTTCAAGCTGAATAATTCTAACAGAAACCTGCATCTTTTACTTCTAAGTCCGACGTTGTGTTTGTATCAGTAACTGACTGTGTTTTGAGATTGTTTATGGAAACCGTTTATCTGTTTGTTTGATTTTGTAATTCCTGTAGCTGGAAATGGTGTGCTGTCTTGGTCATGTCTACCTCAATGAAAGGCCTTCTGGTTAAAAGAAAATGATAAATTAAATAAACAACCTGAAAAACATTCATTTAGGGTTTTTAATCAGCTGTTGATGAAAATCCCCAGAGAAATACATTTTCTTAGGGAAGAACTTTTATACATCCCATAATAGAATGAAATAAAAGTTCTTCACTGTTTAAACCATTAAAATGCTACATGGCAACAGTTTACTGTTTGAGTTCAGAAAGGTTGTGTTGCAGCAACTGTGAATTTTTATGGTCTCCCTGAACTTTGTCTGCAGTGTCTTTCCATATTGGAAGGTCTATGACCTCTTAACAGGTAATTTTTAACGCATTTGGGAATGGTGACCACAGTCATGAAACTCTCTCTCTCTCTCTGGAGTAGAGTATAAAGCTCTGAGCAGCTGTGGTGTCCCGCAGTTCTCACAGGATGGAGTCTGTGCTGAGATATCTTGACTGGACATCTCTGGGCTTAGCCCTGCTGTGTGGTCTTCTCTCTCTGCTTTTGCTGGAGATCTTCAGGTTGAACTCCTCTAGGAACCGAGGCCCTCCTGGACCCAAACCCCTGCCTTTTGTGGGCAACCTGCCCCAGCTCACAGAGGATCGAATGGGCTTCATCAGATCGGTCAGTTCCCTGTTTCTCTTCCATTTGTTGACGCCACTCATTTTAAGCTGTTTGTCAGGTCTGTCTACTGTCTGTCCAGCAGAGGGTCTGGGGAGACGGCCGAGTCTCATTTTCTGGAACGGCCCTGACCCTAGACCAGGTCATAACAATGTGATTGTGTGGGCTAAACTAGACACAGTATTTAAACTTCATCCCAAGCTTACAGTAAACCTCTTGTGCTTTTACAGATGCCGAAATATGGGGAAATGTGCACCGTGTACCTGGGAAGGAGGCAAATGATTGTGCTTAATACCGTTCAGATCACAAAGGAAGCTTTTGTTCAGAATGGGGCAATATGTTCTGGGAGGCCATCCGTTCCTCTAACACGCTGGATCAACAAAGGGTATGGTGAGTAGAACTCATTCAGGTTGCAGAACTAACTGACATTATTTCAGCCAAAGGATCAAATACCAGCTATTAGGGCATAGAGGGTCCTGCTTTTTTCCTCACAAGAAAATTGCATTTCTATTAATTACATTTTACAATGGATTTAAAAAAATTGTGTGTTATGATAGATCTGCTCCTGTTAAAAATGTGTTTATGGGTTTTACATGACAGTAAATTTATCCTAAACTAAAGTTTATCCTGAAGATTAGAGCTTGGAGTTTAGCAGCTTAGAGGTCATATTACTTCAAATGGTGTTACTATGTTTTACATTTCTGTGCGATGCACGTGAGTCTGTATATGAAAATATTCATTGAAAGATTCAACTCATGAGCTTCCTTTCTATCATTTCCTTACTCCAACCATCTCTCTCTCCGTCTCAGGTATCATAATGGCCACTTACGGTAATTCTTGGAGACAGCAGCGCAGGTTTGCTCTGCACACTCTACGTGACTTTGGACTGGGGAAGAAAACGGTGGAGGAACGAGTGGCTGAAGAGGCGCAGTACCTCATCGAGGAGATGCTCAAACAAGAAGGTAGATGAGGAGATTCAGCTGCTTTCATGAATCCACCACTAACTGCAGGATATCCTGGTCTCATCTTCTCCTATTTAACCCTTTTGTCTTGAAGGGAAGCCTTTTTACCCCATCCACCCCATCATGAATGCAGTCTCCAACATCATCTGCTCCATCGTCTTCGGAGATCGCTTCGAATATGACGACAAGCGCTTCGCTAAGCTTCTGGGAATTGTGAACGAGAACATTCAGTTTTTAGGATCTCTTATGGCACAGGTAACAACCAGCATGACTTACCATCAGCTACTTTCAAAGCAAACCTCACTGATAATCCAGTTCTTCCTAATCTTGAGAACTTTGTCCTGGCAGTCATCTCTAATCCACTGTACATTAGTAACTGGAATCCCCAGTTATTTCCCAGAGTATACTTCACTTCAGTTTCTTTACCCCCACAGATCTTCAACTTGGTCCCCATTATAAAACACTTCCCAGGACCACACCAGAAGATCAGGGACAATGCAAACTCCTTAAAAAAATTCATTCTCGAAGAGGTGGAGGAGCACAGGAAGACCCTGGACCCCAAAACCCCCCGGGACTTCATTGATGCCTACCTGGTTGAGATGAGTAATGTAGGTGATCAAACAATAGAAAAAGAAGGAAGGCAACTTTTTTTCCCTTTAATTATATTAATATTTAATTAACTATTCATTACAATTATTTACCTAAAGATGTTTATACAGTTGTTGAAACTGTATTTAAACACTGTCTGATCTGCTCATACCAGCATATCACACACTAACACCACCACCACCATGTCAGTGTGACTGCAGTGCTGAGAATTAGCCACCACCCACATAATAGCTGCTCTGTGGTGGTCCTGTGGGGTCCTGATCATTGAAGATCAGGGTGAAAGGAGGAGAATAAAGTCTGCAGAGAAACAGATGAACTACAGTCTGGAATTATAGAACTACAGGAGGTGAAAATAGACAGCGAATATAGAAACGACACGGTCGTGTAATGATTTTTACAAACATTCTGCTCGTGTCTTTACATGTCTGTACAAAGGTAGGCATGTGCACTAAGCTTAGATGTTAAAAGAATGTTTCATTTCCATCTTTATACCTGGAATCCATTCTGAGTTCTCTGCATCAGTTAATTAATCTAGATATTTGAAGCTACAAAGTTACAAAATTGAATCTTTTCTTGTTTTGAGCAGCAAGAATCAAATAAAGACACCACATTCCATGAGGAGAACATGCTGAGGTCAATCACTGACCTGTTCGTTGCTGGAACAGAAACTACGGCGACCACTCTTCGATGGGGCCTCATTTACATGATGGACCACCCTGATGTGCAAGGTACTGCTATAGGTTCCAAATTACTATTCAGTTGTGCCTAGTTACATTTGACGTGCCAAGTTTGGTACAAGGAACAGTATACCTTCAATTGTTGTTTTGTGTCTCATTTGGCTGGTTGACCTCATCTCAGAGCGCTGTCACGAGGAGATTGTTCGAGTGCTGGGTTTTGACCGCCTTCCCTCCATGGATGACCGAGCACAGCTCCCATACACTCACGCCACTGTTCATGAGATCCAGCGCTGTGCTAACATTGTTCCTCTTGGTGTGCTGCATCAGACCACACAACCAACAAAGCTGCGAGGATACCACCTCCCAGCGGTAACCACAGCAACCTACCAGAACTTTCTGTTTTGGCCTTTTTATTAAAAAATACAAAATCAAAGCTTCATTTCTGAGTGCACTTCCACTGATGTGTTCTCATGGCAGGGAACAGATGTTATGCCCAACCTAACAGCCATCCTGACTGACAAAGATCACTGGAAGTACCCAGATACCTTCAACCCAGAGAACTTTCTGGATGAGAAAGGGCAGTTCTGCAAAAATGACTCCTTCCTGCCCTTTTCTCTGGGTAAGTCTGCTGTTGATGTCTACCTGAGGTTCTACCCTCAAATGAATACTGAATCTAGGTGAAGATCAGCATTGGGACCATTTGTATGTTCTTCTTCAGGTCCGAGGGTTTGTCTGGGTGAGACTCTGGCAAGGACGGAGCTCTTCATCTTCTTCACCTCTCTGATCCAGCGACTGAAGTTCTCATGGCCTCCAGGAGCTTCTCCACCAAACATGGATGGCATTGTGGGTGCCGTCCGCTCAAATGTACCCTTCAATACAATCTGCCGTAGCAGGGAGATCACCCACTGAACAGGGATCATCAACCCTGGATCGTTTTATTTGGTTTTCTCTGACATGTCTGATCCATATCAATAACAGCACATTGTCTTATCTCAGGACTGACCTGGCATGTATGATTTACACTGTTTTACTGAAACTGTGCCCAAATATTTGTAGAAGCTCGTACGGCCTGTCATGACTCTTATTAAAGTATTTGACTGTTTGAGGAAATTTCATGTCAATCTTTAAAGCAATGAAAGCTAATTATGATTAAAATTGTGCTTTTTGTAAATGTGTATCGGTGGTCTAGATCTACTACAGAGGTTTTGACCCACTCTTACCATGTACCATGTAGAGCAGCTGTTGGGGTGCCTGCAGGTTCCCTTTGTTTGTTACAGTGGTCTGTCATCAAGAACTTGTTCCTTCAATTGTTTGTTCTTGGAGTCTTCTGGAGGTGAGGGACATTCTTTGCCTTTAAGGCTACGTGTTTCAATTGCACTTTTTACCATCCAAGGGCAATGATCCAGGTCCAATTAGGAGTCTTCCATCTGGTAGTTTGCCAGAATACAAACCCAGATATTTTTTTGAGAAGCCTAACCATGGTGAGGGTTCAGTAGCACATGTACATCCAGAAGAGTCAGTAGGTCAGTTAAATTTGGATGTTACTTGGCTGATCTGATCAAGCATGAAATTAATGTCGTGGAAAATGTCCCTGTATTATCATTACCTGATATCTACCTTATTATCATTATCCACCTTGATTATTGACAACTGAAAGCAAAAACGATAACAATGCCTTCCCTCTTCCACTTAATGATGAACTTCTGGATGCACTAACTGACTTGGGAGGTAAATTTTGTGCCATATAGATGTAAGTATGTTTAACAGCTGCTACAAGCCAACACCCAGTGATCAGTGCATTCCCTTCGTACAGAGGGTCGTGACTGTTACTGAATTAGACAGTGGAAGTGAATATCTAAGGACAGAGTTCTATAATGAATCATGACTCATGACTGATTCAGTTTGTTGAAGATACCCTTACAATTCATGGCTGAATGTATGTTTTGCTTTAATTTTGTAGGACAGTACTGATGGAAAAGGTATAAAGGGGAAAAAAAAACAAGCTACAGGTACATTGCAATTGACTCAACAAACAGATTTTTACCCAATCCTACAGTCTTACTGTAGTGCTGTAATAAATAAATGTGACTATAGCAAAACATTGTTCAAGATCATTGACAACTTAATTAACTCTCAATTACGTTGTTAAAATAATTCATTATTGGAACTTGAGTTCAGTTTAAGCTAAAAATTCCTCCATATATGATTGATTTCCATCATGGTGGGTCAATAGGTCAAATTTGTATATTCACATAATTAGTCCTATTGTATTGGCAATACTTCAGACAAGCTGTTTGTCAGGGGGGATGTCCACAAATGTTTGAAAATATGTAAATAGGTGTGTATATAAACACTCACTACCAAAAAAAAGTTGCAGCCAAAAGGAAACGATATGCAATGCAATGCATGACTGCAATGATGTCGTGCCAGACTGTTATTGCCTCTTAAGGCAGCAGGATCATCTTCAGTGAGGAGTCCCACTTTTGTCCTGCTGGAACAATGGAAAAAATAAATCACGGCTACATGGAGACACTGGTTATTAACCTTCATGTTCCTCAACTCCCTCTCTGAAACGTAAGTGCTGTAGGAACTGTTGGAAGTCTACCAGGCCTTGCTGGGGCTATTAGAGGGTCTCTGTTTTTAACTCAAGGTTTAGGAACTGGTTTTTCAAGTTATGTTCCTTTGACCTGCTCCTTCATTATGGAAGCAGGTCGTCCTTCCATCTGATCTTTTAAGAAAGTGGACGAACTTGTATTCAGTGTTTTGACAGAATGTTGTGACAAACCTGCAGTGAATATGCATAAAGAGTTTTAATGATAATCCGAAAAACATGAAATACTAATAAAAGTAGGCTCATGGACAAGGTTATATTTGATAGATGTACATTTAATTAAGGAAGAACTTTTAATTAACACAGACGTAAAGACTGTTCACCAGTTAAACTACATCATTTCCAATTTTCACGCCAAGACTTTTTCTTTTTAGGCTACATGGGAACACTTTGCTCAGTGTTGCAACAACTACTTTCACTGTGTGCCTGAACTTTGTTTACACTGCCTTTTCACACTGGATGGTCTTTGACCTCCTAACAGGTAACTCTTAATACATTTGGAAATGACAAAGACAGTCACCTCTCTCCTCCCCCTCCTGGACGTAGAGTATAAAGCTCTGACTGCGGCTGTAGTGTCCCGCAGTTCTCTCAGAATGGAATCTGTGCTGAGATATCTGGAGTGGAGCTCTGTGGGCTTGGCCCTCCTAGGTGGTCTGCTCACTCTGCTTCTGCTGGAGATCTTCAGGTTGAACTCCTCCAGGAGCCGAAGCCCTCCTGGACCCAAACCCCTGCTCTTTGTGGGGAACCTGCCCCAGCTCACGAAGGATCGAATGGGCTTCATCAGATCAGTACGTTTCTTAATATGTCTGTAATATTAGATATCACAGTGATACCTTTCAGCTCTGAAGCTCTTAAGACAATATGTTATATATGTCACACTGTTTTTCTATCTTAGAGGAGAACAGTGTAGATGTTCTCACCTAAACACGTAGAAAGTTCTGTATGCAATGTATTCAGGGGGAGTTAAACACATAATCCCCCACCAACCCCATAAAGGCACCTACCCAGGGTTTTCCGGTGTATTGTTCTGGCTTTCTGTTATGTTATCTCAGAAACCATAAGCCATTTAGTAGGTTAATTAAATATTTGCCGGTAGTGGAATAGGAGAACTCTCTCTCCTGGTCTTAACTCTTGTGGCTGGTGCAGATATTTGCAGGCATATTTGTTGAGCTAGTTCGATGTGCTCCCAGAGGCTGGCATTCTGAGATGTGTTTTGGTTTACCTGAAGAAGTTTTAAGTCGGGTCCCACTACATCCATGCTGATGGGCAAGGAGGGTCACTAGAGGTGCCAATGGGTGCTTTCTTCGGTCTACTTTGCTAATGGTGGCAGACAAAGGTCATGACCCTGCTGGAGTAGGCCAAACTGCCCGACAAGTCATAACTGAGTCACTAAAGCTGTCATGAACTGATTCAGGTTAATTAGGCAGATAATGAATTGAATTATGGACAGACTACAACTCAGACAAGGGTGTACAGTAATAAAGAATAAGAATAAAAAAAGATGCATGAAACACATACCTCTTCATTGCAAAGTTCTAGGTACAGTGAACATCTTGCACCCCTCCAGATGCCAAAATATGGAGAGATGTGCTCCATGTACTTGGGAAGGAAGCCAACAATTGTGCTGAATACCGTGCGAATTGCAAAAGAAGCTTTTGTTCAGAATGGGGCTGTGTTTTCTGGCAGGCCATCCATGCCTTTAATACACTGGCTCACCAAAGGGCAAGGTATCATTTACAATTTTGAATTTTCGTATCAACTTTTTTTTTGTATTAATTGTGTAACTAATTAATTGTGTAATTGCTACTTTTACTTTCTTTTAGGATACATGGTATAACAACATGTTATTTTCTTCCAGGAGATGACTAATTTTCCCTCCTTCTCTCTTTTTCAATCCTACCCTGTCTCTCGTTTTCTTTGTCTCTACCTCTCTGCTTCTCTCAGGCATCATAATGGCCACTTATGGTAATTCTTGGAGACAGCAGCGCAGGTTTGCCCTGCACACTCTGCGTGACTTTGGAATTGGGAAGAAAACCGTGGAGGAGCGAGTGGCCGAGGAGGCGCAGTTCCTTATCAAAGAGATGCTCAAACACGAAGGTAGCTGTACTGTAGGTACGTTCACCAACTGTCTTACTACAAGATCTCCTGGTCTCATCTTCTCTTCTTCTACTATTTGTCTTTGAAGGGAAGCCTTTTTACCCCATCCACCCCATTATGAATGCAGTCTCCAACATCATCTGCTCCATCATCTTTGGAGACCGCTTTGAGTATGATGACAAGCGCTTTGCTGAGCTGCTGGAACTTCTGAATAGGCATATTCAGACTGGAGCATCACTCATTTTACATGTAACAACATACAGAAGCTTTTCCACTGATGAATGAATGAATGAATGAATGAATGAATGAATGAATGAAGTAACATTTATATAGTACCTTTCAAGATACTGAAGGACACTTTACTTTTTACACTCTTCACAATCATACTCAGCATTCAACCAACACACACCAGTGAGAAGCAACAGCCAACTGTGCACAGTGCACTCTCGGTTGTGATGTCATGGTATCAGCTACTTTTCACAGTAAACTGTACTGATAATTTTTCCTAACATTGGAACCGTTGTCCTGCCACTCAACCCCGAAATTAGTAGGAACATCTAACTATAAACTGAATTATATGAGAAGAAATTCTAATGTGGAAATGTTGGCGTGTAGATTGTAAGGCTTCACCTCAACAATGCTATTTTACATTCCATCCACAGATCTTCAACTTGGCCCCCATGATCAGACACTTCCCAGGACCACACCAGAAGATCAAGCACAATGTAAATGCCTTAGAAAAGTTCATCCAGGATGTGGTGAAGGAGCACAAAAAGACTCTTGACCCCGAAAACCCCCGGGACTTCATTGACGCCTACCTGGTTGAGATGACCAAGGTAAGGGGTCAGAGAAGCAGGCAGGCAACAAGTTAACTGACAGGAGAACGAGAATGATGGGACCTTCACCATGGCACACTTTAGTTTCTTTATAGTCCTCCAGTACATGTATCAGGACTTGTCCTTTTCCTTTAATTAACATGCAGAATCAAGAGCAAAGAAAGATGCAGTAAGTTGACCGGGTCTGTGGTCCTAAAGGATTTGCTTTGCCTAAACTGCACATTCAATGTTATAGAATTAAATATTTTTTTTCATTTTTGAGCAGCAAAGGTCAAATGAAGACTCCACCTTCCATGAGGAGAACATGCTAAGGTCAACCACAGACTTGTTTGCAGCTGGAACAGAAACTACAGCAACCACCCTTAGATGGGGCCTCATTTACATGATGAACCACCCTGATGTGCAAGGTACTGCTACAGATCACCAATTACCAGTTGTTTGTTCCTGCTGTAAGGAACCGAATACCTCATGATGTATTTTTCTCATTGTTTCTCATTTGCCTGGTTGACCACATCTCAGAGCGCTGTCATGAGGAGATTGTTCGTGCGCTGGGTTTTGACACCTTTCCCTCCATGGATGATCGTGCTCAGCTCCCATACACTCATGCCACTGTTCATGAGATCCAGCGGTGTGCTAACATTGTTCCTCTCAGTGTATTGCATCAGACCACTCAGCCAACAAAGCTGCAAGGATACCACCTCCCAGCGGTAACCACAGCAACCTACCAGATCTTTCTGTTTTTGACTTTTAATATTGCCTTATAAATAATATAGAATAAAATAAGATAAAATAAAATCTCCTTTCTGATGACAGGGAACAGATGTCTTACCCAACCTAACAGCCATCATGACTGACAAAGACCACTGGAAGTACCCAGATACATTCAACCCACAGAACTTTTTGGATGAGAAAGGGCAGTTCTGCAAAAATGACTCCTTCTTGCCCTTTTCTCTGGGTAAGTCTGCTGCTGGTGTCTACCTGAGGTTCTACCCTCAAATGAATGTATGTGAAGAGATTCCATATGGCTCAGTGGTCCAATGATCTAGCACTTTGATCTGAGGACTACAGATTTGAATCGCAGGTCATAGTGCTTGCCATCGGTAGCCGGAGGTTGAGAGAGCAACATTGGCCATGCTCTCTCCTCACATCCCACCTAGTGCAGTGCTGGTCAGCACAGGCATCTGTGTCTTGTATCAGAGCTGGGCACCCGGTGCTTTCCTCCAAACATGTTGGCTGCCTAGCAATAATTCAGAGTCTTCACTCTCCTAGTGGCAAAGGTATCATATGTGAGTAGGGGGGAGTCCTAATAGGACTGGGTAATTGGCACTTCCAATAATTTATAAAATGATTTATAAAAAAAATATATAGAAAAAGTACATGAAGATCAGCATTGACATGACTTGTATGTTCTTCTGCAGGTCCAAGGGTTTGTCTGGGTGAGACTCTAGCAAGGACAGAGCTCTTCATCTTCTTCACCTCTCTGATCCAGCGACTCAAGTTCTCATGGCCTCCTGGAGCTTCTCAACCAAACATGGATGGCATTGTGGGCACAGTACGCTCAAATGTACCCTTCAATATGATCTGCCACAGCAGGGAGACCAGCCACTGAATCAGACGTAGTTAAGCAATTGTCATGTCAATCTTCAAGACGATAAAAGAAATCAATCTTAGTAATAATTTGTTGAACTGCATACAGACTGCATGCATTGACTGCTGTATATTAAAAGATAAACACACCTACTGGCTTCCACTGCTTGTGTTCTCTTTCAGTGCAGAGCACTGGTATTTTAATTACTGCATATAAGTACATAAGATGTTTCAGAACCTTCAAGTTATCCCACTTGGCTGTAGAATGCAGTCTTTGGTCATTCCATGGCCCTCAGTTTCTTCAGTTTGAGTCGATCTTCTGGAACTGAGAGTTTGATGTTGATAGAAAGTTGAGAAGGCATTGAAAAGTATTTTGACACAGTGAAATAAAACTTATTGAAGACTATTCTGCAAGGTTTTAATGTCATTACAAACATTTCGTCTCTGACCTAATTTGTATTATTGAAATATATATAATACACCGCCCAAAAAAAGAACAAATGCACAGAAATGTAATTGTGCAGGTTCATTATTTCATTTTCTACCACCGCTGCATATTATATGTGACAACTACTGGCAGTATGACTCTGGTGGCTGCTTACTGAACACGTGTGGAGAAAAAAAATACTGTATCAATGAGAACATAATCAACCTCAATTATCTGTTAATTTATTGGACCAGGGATAAAAAACACAGTGTAGTTGTACAGTGGTGCTATAGTGAAGCCGAAGCCCTAACATTAAATAGTTGCAAAGAGTTTGAAGCCTCTCAGTGACAAAACATGCCGGAGGTGGAGGTTACGTAGGTTATGCATACTACAGAGTGCTTCTATTTGGCAAGAGGAACTGATACAATAGGCAGTGAATGTAGAAAAGAGGAGTAGGTTATAATATTATGGTTCATCTGGTTATGTAAACATTCTACACAAATTAAAAGCTTTTCCAAGACCCATGTTGAGGCAATAAGCATATAACAACATTTTAGACTATATCAAAACTCAGTTGTGAGAGTCAGAGTGACATGATATCACAGTGTTGTAACAACTGTGATGTTTAATGGTGTTCCTGAACTTTATCTGCAGTGCCTTCCGAAACTGGAAGGTTGTTGACCTCCTAACAGGTAGCAGTTTTAGAAATGGTGAGTAAGAGTCATGAAACTCTCCCTGTCCTCCCACGTCTGGGTGTAGAGTATAAAGCTCTGAGTTGCTATAGTGTCCAGCAGTTAATTCAGGATGGAGTCTGTGCTGAGATATCTGGACTGGACATCTGTAGGCTTGGCCCTGCTAGGTGGTCTGCTTACTCTTCTTCTTCTGGAGATCTTCAGGTTGAACTCTTCCAGGAGCCGAGTCCCTCCTGGGCCTAAACCACTGCCCTTTGTGGGGAACCTGCCACAGCTCATGAATGATCGGATGGGCTACATAAAATCGGTCAGTTTCCTGTTTATCTTGAGGCATTATTTTTATCCATTATCATTTAGATGAGTTTGCATTCTGTTTGCATTGTATTCAGTATAAGTCAGGTTCAAATCATCTGTAGTCTCTCATCTGCCCAAAGTAGCTATTCCACAAACAGATAATGCAGAACACAGGTAACATAGCTTACAACATCCTGAAATCCGGAACATCAGAAAGGCTTTTAATAGTATACAGTGTGGAAAAAAGTACTAGATACACTCCAGGTTTTCCCACCTACAAAGAATGGAGAGGTCTGTAACTGGGAGAGACAATAAACAATCATGTTGTATGATTTTAACCCTTAGAGCCCCCTTTTTTTGTAATAACACTGTAATTACATGAGATGGTCACATGGTATATGAGGATATCTTTATGGAAGGCCAGTGGCTTCTTAAATATGTAATTACTTAATGTGTCCATACTATCAGAAGTTTACTGTCTTGATGAAATTTACAAGACTGTTGTCAAAAAGTGCCAAATTGTTGTTTTAATGTAGAGACTTCAAAGTGAAGTATTTTCAGAACAAAAAAATTGCAGATGGGTGTCTATAACTTGAGAATAAAAAAAATATATGATATTTTATAATATAGCTTATTACTGGGACAAAATGTATGACAAGAATTCAGGCTGTCTTAATATTTTTGAAGATTTTGCCTCTTTGGTCCATGCCAATCTCTAAAACTGCTTGTCAGAGCAGCCCAAAACTTGAAATTATTTGTTCAGGGCCAACATGACCAACATCTCAGATAATAAAAACTGCTTTATGATATGGGATATTAATAACAGTTATAAATTTTATAAAAGTATGATTTTCCACTTACTCGCAAATGCTTCACTGCACCACAATAAAATTATTATTGTTAGAAAGAGTAGGTTCTGTGGGAGAAGGCCATGTGGTCAGATGAGACCAAAATAGAACTTCTTGGTATCAACTCTACTTACCATGTTTGGAGGAAGAAGAATGAGTACAGCCTCAAGAACACCATCCTTTGGATCAAGATCATACTTTAGGGATGCTTTTCTCCAAGGGGGAGAAAATTCTGGATGTGCTGTAGCTGTTTATTGGTTTTCTTTGGAAGTCCACTTTAGAGACCCTTCCTAAAGTCCACCCTACGTTTCATTCTTAAAAGCATGAACAAGTTTCTTTAGGTCTTTTGGGGACAACAGAGGGATTCTCGCTATGTTTCCTAGATGATAAAAAGCTGGTACTTGCTTTGATATGACTGGTGAAGTTGAGATCTGAACTTATCGCAACTTCACTCAAGTGTTCACTAATACTAATTCTCTTCTGTTACCAAACACAACAATCACAACATACTCAACATGGAAGTCTCTGTCTCATCCTAATTTTAACTATAGAAATGTAGAGCTCATCCAGTTATTGATTTGCATTTATTATTGACACTTTAAGTCTTTCAGGGTGTAGAGAGAGCCATTACTATGCCATTACTATGGTGATCAATGTTTTTTTTCACACAATTTGGACCAAAAGCATAAAGATGTTAAATTGAAGAGAGGGGTCTGAACAGATACATAGTGGACTCCACAGGTCATAACCATCATATCAGATTCATCAAACAGCAATATTGGCAAGTAATTCTGGGCTTCTGAATAAGACCTAAACCATTAAAGGACAGTTCCTAGGTAATAAAGCCTTACTTCATATAGGAACAGTTGCATCAGGCACACATACATCTTTGTCCAAAAGTGTTAGCTACAGTAAACTCATTGCATCTCTCCAGATGCCAAAATATGGCGAGATGTGCTCCATGTACCTGGGAAGGAAACCAACAATTGTGCTGAATACAATTCAGATTGCAAAAGAGGCTTTTCTTCAGAACGGTGCTGTGATTTCTGGGAGGCCAGACATACCTTTAGTACGCTGGATCAACAAAGGATATGGTGAGTATTGTACAACTCTAATTGGACTTTCCTATAGACAACTCATGATCCTGCCTTCTAACTCTCTCAGGTATTGTGATGGCAAATTACGGTAGTTCTTGGAGACAGCAGCGCCGCTTTGCTCTGCACACACTGCGTGACTTTGGACTGGGGAAGAAAACCGTGGAGGAGCGAGTGGCTGAGGAGGCACAATACCTCATCAAGGAGATGCTCAAACAAGAAGGTAGATTAGTAGCTGTTGCTGTGTTCACCAACTGTCTTATTGCAAGGTTTCCTGGTCTGATCTTCTGTTCCTCTGACATTTTTTTTGAAGGGAAGCCTTTTTACCCCATCCACCCCATTATGAATGCAGTCTCCAATATAATCTGCTCCATCATCTTCGGAGAGCGATTTGAGTATGACGACAATCGGTTCGCTAAGCTTCTGGAAATTCTGAATGATAACATTCGGATTGTAGGATCTCATGCGGTCCAGGTGACAACTAGCATGTCATGTTATCAGCAATTCAATTCTTCTCAATCTTGGAACCCCTGTCCTGGAATTCAACCTCTGAACTACTAGGAAGAAACACTAGAAATCACTAGAAGCTAGTAACTAGAAACTGA
The DNA here is from genome assembly GCA_034509495.1 of Acestrorhynchus altus. Classification (NCBI taxonomy): domain Eukaryota; kingdom Metazoa; phylum Chordata; class Actinopteri; order Characiformes; family Acestrorhynchidae; genus Acestrorhynchus; species Acestrorhynchus altus. Next base: position 927,074 of record CM067518.1, on the reverse strand, counting down.
GCTTTCTGTACATTTAGAGTAAATGCAGCTTGACATTCTTATGTGTAAATGGTAGACTGAAGTGTATACTGTAACACTTCAACCGCGCAATATTACATTTTTATACCCTCCCACAGATCTTCAACTTGGTACCCATTATTAAACACTTTCCTGGGCCACACCAACAGATCTGGCACAATGCAAACTCCTTAAAAAAGTTTATCCTTGAAGCAGTGGAGGAGCACAGGAAGACTCTGGATCCTGAAAACCCTCGGGACTTCATTGATGCCTACCTGGTTGAGATGACCAAGGTAAGAGGTCAAACTCCTGGAAAAGCTGGAAGGCAATCACTTATTTGATAGCAGTATGTAGAGAAAAAAAACAACAACGAGACCCTCGTTGCAGCCTATTGTAAAGTTCCTTTACAGTCCATGTACCATGAGTTATGTCCATGTCCATTAGTTAACAGGCTGAGTTACATGTTCAAGTACAGGAGGACACAGTAAAGGCCTGTGGTTTTGCAGGACTTGATTTGCTTAGACTGCACAATACTTTTAAAGCTACTGTGTTCCAGAACCAAATCTTCTCTTGTTTTGAATAGCAAGCATCAAATGAAGACTCTTCGTTCCATGATGAGAACATGTTAAGGTCAACCTCTGACCTGTTTTCTGCTGGAACGGAAACTACAGCAAACACACTTAGGTGGGGTCTCATTTACATGATGAACCACCCTGATGTGCAAGGTATTGCTACAGATTACCACTTACCTTTAGTTTGTGTCTGATTTCATCAATCATCTGCCCTAAAGTTTCCTTTTCCCATGGTATCTCATATGTCTGACTGACAACATCTCAGAGCGCTGTCACGAGGAGATTGTTCGAGTACTGGGTTTTGATCGCCTTCCCTCCATGGATGACCGAGCACAGCTCCCATACACTCACGCCACTGTTCATGAGATCCAGCGCTGTGCTAACATTATTCCTCTTGGTGTGGTGCATCAGACCACACAACCAACAAAGCTGCGAGGATACCACCTCCCTGCGGTAACCACTGAAACCTATGAGAACTTTCTTTCTGCCGTTTTATTAAAAATACAAGAAATACAGATCCAAATACAGATTCAATATACAGATACAAATCCTTTCTGACTGAACTTCCATTGATTGTTCTCATGGCAGGGAACAGATGTTATGCCCAACCTAACAGCCATCATGACTGACAAAGAGCACTGGAAGTACCCAGATATGTTCAACCCACAGAACTTTTTGGATGAGAAAGGGCAGTTCTGCAAAAATGACTCCTTCCTGCCCTTTTCTCTGGGTAAGTCTGCTGTTTGTGTCTACTTGAGGGTCTTCCTTCAAATGAATTAACAATGTGTGTAAAGATCATCATTGAGATGAGGTTTGTTCTTCTGCAGGTCCGAGGGTTTGTCTGGGTGAGACTCTGGCAAGGACAGAGCTCTTCGTCTTCTTCACCTCTCTGCTCCAGCGGCTGAAGTTCTCATGGCCTCCTGGGGCTTCTCCACCAAACATGGATGGAATTGTGGGCATAGTCCGTTCAAATTTACCGTACAATACAATCTGCCGTAGCAGGGAGATCACTCACTGAATCAGATCATTGTGTTCAGCCTTCATGTTATGAAAAAGGATCATCAACCCTGGTGGATTGTTTTTGGTTTTCTGACAAGTCTAATCCATATCAATAAGAACATTTGTTTATCGCTGTCTTGATGATATTATGATATTAAAGTAGAGTATTATTAAGGAACCTTCATGCCAGTCAACAAGATGACAAAAATAGATCATGATGAAAACTTAAAAATAATTTTTGAACAGAAAAATCTGAAATGCTTTATAACAATAAAGACATTCTCACTTCAATCATTGGTGTTGTCTTTTTCTGGAGAGGACTTCTTTTTGCCCACTCCTTTCAGAAATCACTCCATCTCACATCTCACTTCCAATGCAAAAATGGTTATGTAAGATTACAAGCAGAGTGGTTGTGTAGTGTATATACATTGGTGTGTGTGTGTGTGGGTGTGTGTGCGTGCATTTGCACTTTCTGAACTTTGTCTGCACTGCCTTCTTACCTTCTTATATGGGAAGGTCTTTGACCTCGTAATAGATAACTTTTAACACATTTAGAAATGATCAATGACAGTCATCTCTCTCCTCCCCCTCCTCGGTGTAGAGTATAAAGCTCTGAGTGGCTGTAGCGTCCCGCAGTTTTCTCAGAATGGAGTCTTTGCTGAGATATCTGGACTGGATGTCTGTGGGCTTGGCCCTGCTGGGTGGTCTGTTGACTCTGCTTCTGCTGGAGATCTTCAGGTTGAACTCTTCCAGGAGCCGAAGCCCTCCTGGACCTAAACCACTGCCCTTTGTGGGAAACCTGCCCCAGCTCATGAAGGATCGAATGGGCTTCATCAGATTGGTCAGTTTCTTGTATTTCTTGAGGTAGTATTTTTGCAATCCTGGAAAGAAAATCTCAAAAAAAAAAAAAAAAAAACTCTTGCTGTACATGCCAGAATTACTGTGTCAGATGTTCTTACTACACATTTTTTTAAAGTCTGCATTGTATTCAGTAGAAATTAAGAACAAATCATCATTAATTCCCCACCAAGCCCATAAAGGCACCTTCCAGGAAGTTTCTGGATCCTTCTACTGGCTTACTTTTATCTGTTATCTCAGACACAATGAGCATTTTAGACACTTAATTAAACATTTGATTTCCTAGTGTGTACCTTGGCAGGAGCAGCCAGTAGTTATCTCACCTCTTTCAGTGTGGCTTAAGGTTCTTGCCAGGTGGCCAGGAATTAGGTGGTAGGGGAGGGGGTTGTAGGAGAACCCTTTCTGCCCCTCTGCCAGTCAGAACTGTTGTGGTTGAAGCAGCCATTTGGAGGCATCTTTGTCGATCTTAAGGCCTAATCCCATGTACTTCTGGAAGATGGTAGTCTGAAGTCAAAAACTAGAATGTGTTAGAACAAGGAAAGACTACCACTGAGTGCCCAGATGGTGTAAACCTATGTGGGAACAGTTGCACAGTGCATGTCCACTTCTTCTTGACAAAATTCTGTTTATTGAACATCTTACACCTCTCCAGATGCCAAAATATGGCGAGATGTGCTCCATGTACCTGGGAAGGAAGCCAACAATTGTGCTGAATACAATGCAGATTGCTAAAGAAGCTTTTGTTCAGAATGGTGCTGTATTTTCTGGGAGGCCATCCTTGCCTTTAGTACGCTGGATCAACAAAGAGTATGGTGAGTGTTATATACTATATCTCATTATCTTCTAGTAATATATTTTTACCTTTATTTTTTACTATACATTGTATAATAATAAACATCTTCCCACAAATTGCTCATAGTACCTTCTTCTACCTTTTTCACTCCTACCACCTCTCTACCTCTCTCAGGTATCTTGATGGCCACTTATGGTAATTCTTGGAGACAAGAGCGCCGATTTGCTCTGCACACTCTGCGTGACTTTGGACTCGGGAAGAAGACAGTGGAAGAGCGAGTGGCTGAGGAGGCGCAGTACCTCATCAATGAGATGCTCAAAGAAGAAGGTAGATTAGTAGCTGTAGCTGCATTCACAAATGTTACTGCAGGATATCCTATTCTGATCTTCTTTTTTCTGGCATTTGTCGTGAAGGGAAGCCTTTTTACCCCATCCACCCCATCATGAATGCAGTCTCCAACATCATCTGCTCCATCATCTTCGGGGACCGGTTTGACTATGATGACAAGCGCTTCGCTAAGCTTCTAGAACTTCTGAATGAGAACATTCGATTTTCTGGATCCCATTTGGCACAGGTAATAACCATCCTGGCATGTTACCAGCCAATTAAACTTCAGTACACTTCACAGACAATTTAATTGTTCCTAACCTTTGTCCTGGCAGTCAATCCCTAAATCATCGGGAACAGCTACAGGAATTATCTGCATAACTTTGAACTCACACAAATCCCAAAAGTAGATAATTAGAAGTAAATCAAATACATTAAACTTGCTTTTTTATTTAATGAAGAAAATTACCCATTATTACACATCCCTAAGTGGTAAAATATGTAACTAGGAACTAAGGTCTCTGTAAATTTAGAGTAAATGTAGCTTGAGGTTAGAAGTGTTAGTGAGTGATCGCAAGTGGCGATTTCAAATGTATACTGTCATGCTTCCCTTTAACCCTGCTGCATTACATTTTCATATTTTCAGATCTTTAACTTAATCCCCATCATAAAATATTTCCCGGGGCCACACCACAAGATCTGGCACAATGCAAACTCCTTAAGAAGGTTCATCCATGAGGTTGTGGAGGAGCACAGGAAAACTCTGGACCCAGGAAACCCTCGGGACTTCATTGATGCCTACCTGATTGAAATGACCAAGGTAATACATCACGCTACTGAACAGTGAGGCAGAGAACCACTGACTTGACAGCAGGCTGCAGAGGAGGATAACTATGAGTACCTCATTGTGGCACACTTTGTCTGTTAGTTAACAGACCTAATCAGGTGTGTTAGAGCAGAGAAAGATGCAGTAAACAGAATAGATCAGTGATCCTGCAGAATTTGACTTGCTGCAGATTTTTGAAGCAACTATGTCACAGAATTGAATCATTTCTGGTTCTGAGCAGCAACAGTCAAATGAAGACTCCACCTTCCATGAGGAAAACATGTTGAAGACGACCTTTGACCTGTTCATTGCTGGAACAGAAACTACAGCGACCACTCTTAGATGGGGCCTCATTTACATGATGGACCACCCTGATGTGCAAGGTACTGCTACAGTTTACCAATTAACATTTGTTTGTCCCTGGTCCGTTAGTCATCCTAAGTGTGTTGTAAGGAACTAAATGTCTTATAATGTCCTATACCTGGTTTACAACATCTCAGAACGCTGTCACGAGGAGATTGTTCGAGTACTTGGTTTTGACCGCTTTCCATCCATGGATGACCGTGCACAGCTTCCATACACTTATGCTACTGTTCATGAGATCCAGCGCTGTGGTAACATTGTTCCTCTCAGTGTGGTGCATGAGATCACACAACCAACAAAGCTGCGAGGATACCACCTCCCTGCGGTAACCACAGAAACTTTCCATTTTTGACTTTTTATTTTATTTTATTTTTTTAAATACAAGAAATGAATCCTTCTTTCTGAGTGAACTTGAATTGCTTGTTCTTATGACAGGGAACAAATATCTTGCCCAACCTAACAGCCATCCTGACTGACAAAGAGCACTGGAAGTACCCAGATACTTTCAACCCAGAGAACTTTCTAGATGAGAAAGGGCAGTTCTGCAAAAATGACTCCTTCCTGCCCTTTTCTCTGGGTAAGACTACTGCTGATGTCAAATGAAATGTGAATCTATGCGAAGATCAGCATTATGATTTGTGTTCTTCTGCAGGCCCGAGGGTTTGTCTGGGTGAGGCTCTGGCGAGGACAGAGCTCTTCATCTTCTTCACATCTCTGATCCAGCGTCTGAAGTTCTCGTGGCCTCCTGGAGCATCTTCACCAAACATGGATGGCACTGTGGGCATAGTCCGCTCAAATTTACCATTTAATACAATCTGCTGTAGCAGGGAGACCAGCCACTGAATCAGACCACTGAGATCAACCTTCAAGTTATGATCAAGGATCATCAGCCATGGAGTATTTGTTTGGTTTTCGCAGATAGGTCTGATCAATAGCAATAAGAACACAATGGTTTATTCCAGGACGAAACCTGGTAAACATGTATAAGACATTTTACATTTTACTCTTAAAACGGTGTCCAAATGTTTGTCAAACTTATAGCGGTGACAGTGAGATTCCTACTGCCTGTCATGTCAATCTTGATTATGATTAAATGTTTTAGCAATTATTTGTCAAACTGAAAAACTTGCTGTATAAAGAATAAACACACCTTCTGACTTCAATCACTGGTGTTTTTCTTTTTTGCTCTTACTTCTAGGATGAAAATCATTCATAGAAATACATTTTAACTTCAATCTCTTTGACTTAAATCTCAGTGCTTTTTATACCTATGTACCAGTTTTCTAGATCGGTGGATCTCAAGACGGGTCTGAAGTAGCACTGTCCTACTCGTTTTAGTGTTTTCCTGCTGTGATGCAAGTTTCAAAGCTTTATAAAACCCAGATTCCTCTAACCTGCAAAAACAACAGCAATGGGTTCTTCTAAGCAGATACCTAGCACTCTAAAAAGGAAAATGGTTGAGGCCCACAAAGCAGAGCTTTTTAAGGTTGCCATTTTTTCAGTTAAAGAAACACACTATCTCAAAATACAGTTTTTACCACGTTATTTCTTTGTCAAGTGTATATTACATGTAGATCCACTTTTGTGAATGTACAACTGTTGAACTTTCATTATGCATACATTCATTTACTGGACATAGGTCACTGCTGTGTATATAGGCCATATATATAAGAACACTGAAAAGATTCTTGCCTACTAGTGGACCTTTTAGAATATTTATTCTCACATTTTATTTCCTTTGATAACAACATAAGAGATCTCTCTTTATGTTGTTTCCTGAGGTGTTTGTGATCAGTGAAAACGGACACTGGTCACAGCAGATTCAAGAGGTCATTCCATTCTTAAGAATACAGAATAAAAAAAAAATCACCAACATAAACAAACTGATCCATGTTAAAAAAAAAAAGTAAGACAAGGAACCTGGGTTTGTACCCTGCTGTTGATAAACACCAACCATGGATTTGATTTTAATATGAGGACAGAGAAGACATGCATTTGATCCTTCTGATATATTTACACTCATGTAACACAGAGCTGCACCCAGAAGGAAGTGTGGGATTGCAGTGCTGTTGGGAATAAAAAATTGATGGTTAAACATGTAGACTGATAAGATGAATGTCTTCTGATCTACTCATACAGCAGTTGTGTCTCTCAAAATGGCATCGGGTTTAACGCAACATCTCTGCATGGAGTTGTAGAGGTTCCTAACGGTGTCCTGTGAAAATCCATGCCACGCAGCTTGAAAGTTCACACTCAGTTCTGCAGATTGTGTGGTAGGGGTGGAGTGTTGATAGAGCGCCCAATTGCATCCCATGCATTTTCAATCTGGAACAGGTCTGGAGAGGTGACTGTCCATGATATAGTATCTGTGTCTTCAAAGTTCCAGGTACACACGCGACACCACGGATCAAGGAAAGTTACAATTCCTGTACAAATTTACAAATGAAATGTCCCATCCATCCATCCATCCATCCTATGAAATCTTGGACATCAGTTAACATTTAAAGCTGTTCAATAGAGTCTACTGTGTATAATTATTCCTACAATCTACCTTTCCTACATACCATAATGCATAAAAAGAATGAAAAGAATGAAATCCAGCGTCAGACGTGGCCTGGTAGTAACAGAACCAGAAGATTGCCAATTTGATTCCCTGAACAGGCAGGACTGGATGGACACAATGTGTCCCTGAACAAGGCACTTAACTCCCAGTGGATGCTGTGGATAGGGGTAGCCTCACTGCCCCCTATTGTGTAAATTCACTTGAGTGTGCGTTTCACTGTGTAAATGCGTTAAATGACAAGAACACACTTCCCCATGTACAAGAACAGTGGATCTGTATGCACGTTTACATTTAAGAGGTGATTTACACAAACGGCTACTTTCAAACAGAGTCCTCAGACATGACAATGGCATGCAAGTAGTTTGAGCTGTTATTTAGCCTACGGAACATTATAACACCCAGTCATAGGTGGTTTTTTGCACTAGTAGCAATGTTACGGCCATTAATCCCTTGGAATTTGTATTTTAATCAAAATATGCACAACTTTTTAAACACTTTTTGGTACTCAAAAGTACCAAGATGCTTCAGTCAGCACTGTTTCAGTATCAGTGTTGGATTCCCAGCCCTATCCAAGCCATCCCCTCACGTTTATAATGCATTTACATACTGCTATGTACCACTGCTTTGTTGACAGTTGTTTTTGTTTTACCTCCCTCTGAATGCATTCACATCTTCAAATTTCAATGTCGGTTATTTCTCCACTTTCAACAATGCAGTTTGTCTTGTGTGAATTCGTTGGTGTTTTTTCAAGGCACTATTACTTCTAAAACTCTTAACACAATCTGAGCAGTGATAAGGTTTTTCTCCAGTGTGAATGAGCTGGTGTGTTTTCAGAGTACCGCTCTCTCTAAAACTCATCCCACACTCTGAGCAATGATACGGTTTCTCTCCAGTGTGAATGCGCTGATGTTTTTTGAGGGTACCACTATCTCTAAAACACGTCTCGCAATCTGAGCAGTAATGTGGTTTCAGTCCTGTATGAATGAGCTGGTGTTTTTTAAAGGTACCAGAGCTTTTAAAACTCATCCCACAATCTGAGCAGTGATATGGTTTCTCTCCAGTGTGAATACGCTGGTGTGCTTTGAGCATCCCACTCTCTCTAAAACATATCCCACACTCTGAGCAGTGATATGGTTTCTCTCCCGTGTGAATGCGCTGGTGTGCTTTTAGATTACCACTGTCTCTAAAACTCATCCCACACTCAGAACAGTTATGAGGTTTCACTCCTTTGTGAATGAGCTGGTGTTTTTTAAAGGTACCAGAGCTTTTAAAACTCATGCCACACTCTGAGCAGTTATGCGGTTTTTCTTCTGTGTGAATGAGTTGGTGTGTTTTAAAAGTACCAGAGCTTTTAAATCTCATCCCACACTGTGAGCAGTGATATGGTTTTTCTCCGGTATGAATACGCTGGTGTGTTTTGAGAGTACCGCTCCTTCTAAAACTCATCCCACACTCTGAGCAGTGATATGGTTTCTCTCCAGTGTGAATACGCTGGTGTGCTTTGAGAGTAGTGCTCAATCTAAAGCTGCTTCCACACTCTGAGCACCGATATGGCTTCTCTCCCGTGTGAATACGCTGGTGTGCTTTTAGGGTACTGCTCAACCTAAAGCTGTTTCCACACTCTGAGCAGTGATATGGTTTCTCTCCAGTATGAATATTGTGGTGTGCTGGTAGACCACTCTGTTCCGCAAAACTCTTCCCACAGTCACTTAAGTGGTGAGATGTCACTTTTCCTGTATTCCTATCAGAAGAGCAATGAGAATCTACATTCTCACATTTAATCTCTTCTGATGACATGATTGTGAGAGATATCTCTTTGTGGTGTCTTGTGAGATGTTTGGGGGTATAGAACACAGAATAAGTAGTGTCACTGGGCACAGTCATGGGGGCATTCTGGAGAAAAAAAGAAAGTAAAATTTAAATATAAAAAGCAACAGCACAAACTGGAACAGACAGACAGATAGTAAGACATTTATATGTTAAGTAGATTTTGAGTTCTTGAGGCTGGAAGAACAATATCAACAAAAAAACAAAATCAAGGTACAACAAAACTACTGCTAATAGTAATAATAATAAACTCCCTCAGAGTAAACAGTGTGTGAGAGTAAACACAGAGTAAACAGTGTGTAAGAGTTTAGTAGAGATCTTTACCTTCAGTAGAGCAGCTCCTGTTTGTCCATAACACTGCAGTCCAGAATCTTCTTCTCTGCTTTACTGTCTTTAGAGAACCAGTTGTAGAACTAGCGCCCCCACCTGTACTGCAGGAAGAGCTACACTGGAACCACGTGACCACTGTGCTCAGGTACTTAAACACACCTGTATTCCGGAAACCCCGCCCTCTGCGCTGCTATTGGCTGCAAGTTGAAGTGAGCAGCCCACTGATTGCCCGCTCAGATAAGAGACACTTCATATTAGTCCACAATCTGAGGTCTGAACTTATTCTATGAACAATTGATGAACAGCAGTTTATTTCTGATGGTGTTTTTTTTTTTTTTTACCTAATTTTCCCACAAAAACTGAGAAGAACATCTTTAAGACACTTAATGATTCTCAGACAGAAGGACTGGTTGTTGGGTCTGAAAAGGACACAGTAAGACAAGGAACCTGGATTTGGACCCTGCTGCGTTGTTTTATTGACAAACACCAACCATAGACTTGATTTTAATATGAGGATGGAGAATCCTTCTGACATATTTACACTCATCATGGAACAAAGAGCTGCACCCAGAAGGAAGTGTGAGATTGCAGTGCTGTTGGTAAGGAAAAATGAATGATTAAACATTTAGACTGATCTGATCAATATTTATTGATCTACACATACAGAATTGTGTCTCACAGTATGGTGATGGGTTTAACGCAACATGGATTTGAAGAGGTTCCTAATGGTGTCCTATGATAATCCATCTCATGCAGCTTGAATGTTCTCACTCAGTTCTGCAGATGGTGTGGTAGGGGTGGAGTGTTGATAGAGCTTCCAATAGCATCCCACACATTGTCAATCAGGGATAGGTCTGGATATGAGACTGACCACAGTATAGTATCTGTCTTCAAAGTTCCAGGAACACATGCAACACCATGGATCAAAGAATGTTACAATTCCTGCACAAATTTACAAATGAAAAGTCCCATCCATCTAATCTTGAACATCAGTTAACATTTTATGTTGTTCATTAGAGTCTACTGTGTACAATTATTCCTACATACAGTAATAACATAAGGCCTGGTAGATACAGAACCGGCCTTAAAATTGGAAGGTTGCAGTTTGATTCCCTGAACTGGCAGGACATGACTGAAATGCTCCTGAGCAAGGTAGTTAACTGCCAGTGCGAGCTGTGGATAGGGCTGCCCTCCACCCCCTCACTGCCCCTGTTGTGTGAATTCACTGTGTAAATGGCTTAAATGCAGAGGACAAGTTTCTGTGTGCAGCACAGTGGATCTACATGCATTTTTATGTTTCAGGGGCAATTTACACACAGAGCTACCTTTGGAGTCATCAGACAGCATGACAATGGCATGCAAGTAGTTCAAGCTCAGTTATTACACCTATGAAACATTATGTCATATGTGTTTTTCTGCACTAGTAGCAATGTTACTTCCATTAATCCCTCGCAATATGTTTTAAGCAAAGTATCAAAAATATGCATTTTTTTTTTAAATTGAGGTAACTCCAGTACATAATGTGCTTACACTGCCTTATTAACAGTTGTATTTGTTTACCTCCCTCAGAATCCATTTGTATCTTCAAATTTCAATGTCAATTGTTCTCCTCGACTTTTATTGATGCAGGTTTTCTCATGTGAATGCACTGGTGTCTTTTCAAGACACTATTGCTTCTAAAACTCATCCCACAGTCTGAGCAGTAATGTGGTTTCTGTCCTGTGTGAATGACCTGGTGTGTTTTGAAGGTACCACTCTCTTTGAAACTCATCCCACACTCTGAGCAGTGAAACAGTTTCTTTTCTGTGTGAATACGTTGGTGTTTTTTCAAGACACCATTACTTTTAAAACTCATCCCACAATCTGAGCAGTGATATGGTTTAAGTCCTGTGTGAATGAGGTGGTGTGCTTTGAGGAGACCACTCTCTCTAAAACCCATCCCACAGTCTGAGCAGTTATAAGGTTTCTCTCCAGTGTGAATGCGCTCATGTGTCTTCAAGGCACTACTGTTTCTAAAATTCATCCCGCACTCTGAGCACTGATACGGTTTCTCTCCTGTGTGAATGCGCTGGTGTCTTTTCAAGACACTATTACTTCTGAAACTCATCCCACAGTCTGAGCAGTAATGTGGTTTCTGTCCTGTGTGAATGAGCTGGTGTGTTTTGAGGGTACCACTCTCTTTAAAACTCTTCCCACACTCTGAGCAGTTATGAGGTTTCTCTCCTGTATGAACGCGCTGGTGTTTTTTCAAGACACTATTACTTCTAAAACTCATCCCACAGTCTGAGCAGTAATGTGGTTTCTGTCCTGTGTGAATGAGCTGATGTGCTTTGAGGAAACCATTCTCTCTAAAACTCATCCCACAGTCTGAGCAGTTATGAGGTTTCTCTCCTGTGTGAATGCGCTGGTGTGCTTTGAGGGTATCACTCCTTCTAAAACTTATCCCACACTCTGAGCACTGATACGGTTTCTCCCCAGTGTGAATGCGCTGGTGTGTTTTGAGAGTACTGCTCAATGTAAAGCTGCTTCCACAATCTGAGCAGTGATATGGTTTCTCTCCAGTGTGGATACGCTGGTGTTTTTTATAAGTACCAGAGCTTTTAAAACTCATCCCACATTGTGAGCAGTGATGAGGTTTCTCTTCTCTGTGAATACACTGGTGTGCTTTAAGGGTATCGCTCCTCCTAAAACCCATCCCACACTCTGGGCACTGATACGGTTTCTCTCCAGTGTGAATACGCTGGTGTATTTTGAGAATGCTGCTCAATGTAAAGCTGCTTCCGCAGTCTGAGCAGCGATATGGTTTCTCTCCACTGTGAATACGCTGGTGTGCTTTGAGGGTACTGCTCAACCTAAAGCTGTTTCCACACTCCGAGCAGTGATACGGTTTCTCTCCAGTGTGAATACGCTCGTGTTTTATGAGGGTACTCCTCAATCTAAAGCTGTTTTCACACTCTGAGCACTGATATGGTTTCTCTCCTGTGTGGATACGCTGATGTTTAATCAAGGCACTATTACTTCGAAAACTCATTCCACACGCTGAGCAGTGATACGGTTTCTCTCCTGTGTGAATGCGCTGGTGTGCTTTGAGGGTACTGCTCCTTGTAAAATTCATCCCACACTCTGAACAGTGATATGGTTTCTCTCCAGGGTGAATACTCTGGTGTGTTGGTAGAGCACTCTGTTCCACAAAACTCTTCCTGCAATCATCAAAATTGTGAGATGTCCGTTTTCCTGTCTTCACCTGGGTTTCTTCTTTTGGAGAATAGTCCCAATGAGAAGAGCTATTAGAATCTACGTTCTCATATTTTATCTCTTCTGATGATGTCATTGTAAGATAACCCTCTTTGTGGTGCCTTCAGAGATGATTGTGGGTATAGAACATGAGCAATTTTCCAGGAACAAATGGTGTCAGTAGGTACAGTCCAGGGGGCATTCTGGAGAAAAAATTAAGTAAAATTTATAATAACATGTAAATAACATGTAACAGAACAAACAAACAGAGATTATTTACGTGTTTCAGTTATTAAATTGCCCGTGTACTTGGTAAACGACCTGAAGCATCAGTATCTGATCCACGCAAGCTCTTCTCCGACTTCTCTCCTAAACCCCCCTACAAGTACCCACATCATGGAAGATTGTCACCTTCACTGAAGAGAAGGTTGACAAGATCTGCCAATCCTTTCTATCTCCCTCTACTCCTCCCACCAGAGACCCTTCTCTTCCCCCTACAGTTCTGTCTTATTTCTCTCCACTTTTCACAGGTGACCTCCTTCATCTCTCACATCTAACAATAAAACTACCTGTCCTCTAGACCCTATACCTTTCACACTATTTCAGACAATACTTCCAGGCATTCCTATCGTTACTTTCATCATAAACAGCTTATTGTCATCAGATCATATTCTGATGAAACTCAACTCATCTTCTTTTTCCCCACCATAGTAAACACAGAGTAAACAGTGTGTGAGAGTAAACACACAGTAAACAGTGTGTGAGTAAACACACAGTAAACAGTGTGTGAGAGTAAACACAGAGTAAACAGTGTGTGAGAGTAAACACACAGTAAACAGTGTGTGAGAGTGTAGTAGAGATCTTTACCTTCAGCAGAGCAGCTCCTGTTTGTCCATAACACTGCAGACCCAAATCATCATCTCCGCTTTACTGTCTTTAGAGAACCAGTTGTAGAACTAGCGCCCCCACCTGTACCGCAGGAGGAGCTACACTGGAACCACGTGACCACTGCGACTTCTATTCCGGAAGTTCCGCCCCCTGCGCTGCTATTGGCTGCAAGTTGAAGTGAGCAGCCCCCTGATTGGCAGCTCAGATCAGTGAATTTATCCATTACACTTCATATTAGTCGACAATATGAGGTCTGAACTGATTCTAAGAAAAGTTGATGAACCGCAGTTTATTTCTGATGGATTCTCGGACAGAAGGACTGGTTGTTGGGTCTGAAAAGGACGCAGTAAAACAAGGAACCTGGGTTTGGACCCTGCTGGGTTGTTTTATTGACAAACACCAAACATAGATTTGATTTTAATATGAGGACAGAGAAGTCATGCATTTGATCCTTCTGACATATATACACTTATTATGGAATATGGAAAAATGAATGATTAAACATTTAGACTGATGTGATCAATATCTACTGATCTACACATACAGAAGTCGTGTCTCTCAGTACTGCATCAGGTTTAACGCAACATACCGGACGTCTCTTCGTGGAGTTGTAGCGGTTCCTAATGGTGTCCTGTGATGATCATCCCATGCAGATTGAATGTTCTCAATGTGCGGTAAGGGTGGAGTATTGATAGCGTCCCACACATTTTCAATCAGGGAAAGGTCGAGATGTGACTGACCATGGTATACCATGGATCAAGAAATGTTACAATTCCTGCAAATTCACAAATTTAATGTCCCATCCGTCTCATCACATTAAATCAAAAGTCAGTGCTGTTCATTAGAGTCTACTGTGTATAATTATTCATACACTCTACATTTTCTACATACCATAATACCACAATGGAACAACAAAAAAAGAATGAAATTCAGCAGCCGACATGGACTGGCAGCTACAGAAACAGCCTTGTGATTGGAAGGTTGCCAGTTTGATTCCCTGAACTGGCAGGACGGAATGGACTTGAGTGAAGTGCTATTGAGCATGACGCTTAAGTTCCTGTGGGCGCTGTGGACAGGGCTGACCACTGCCCTGCATGTTTAACTGTGCAATTAGGTTAAATAAAGGCCAATTATCCCAGTGTGAAGAACAGTTGATCTATATGAATTAAAGCATTAAAGAAATCCTTTATACACACAGCTGCTTTTGGACAAAGCCCTCAGACAACATGCAAGTAATTTGACCTCAGTTGTTAAATCTACAGAACATTATAACAACCAATCATAGGTGTTTGTTTTTGGAACAGTAGCAATGTTACCTTTTTTAATCCCTTGTAATTTGTGTTCTAAGCAATGTACCAAAAAGGTAGTTTTTTAAAAAACTGTTTAGTATCAATTTTACATACTCAGCCCAAACCATGTCGTCCCCCAAGGTAAAGCCAGTTCACGATGCATTTACATACTATTATCCGATGACTGCTGTGTATCATTGCCTTGTTCACCATTTTCCTCCCTCTGAATGCATTCAATGGTTCTCCTCTAAACTCAAGGATGCAGATTCTCTCATGTGAATGCGCTGATGTTTCTTCAAGGTACTATTATTTCTAAAGTTCATCCCACACTCTGAGCAATGATATGGTTTCTCTCCTGTGTGAATGCGCTTGTGTTTTCCAAAGTCACTATTTCTTCTAAAATTTTTCCCACAATCTGAGCAGTGGTACGGTTTCTCTCCAGTATGAATGCGCTGGTGTATTTTGAGGATACTGCTCTCTCTAAAACTTTTCCCACATTCTGAGCAGTGGTATGGTTTCTCTCCTGTGTGAATGCGTTGGTGGGTTTTCAAAGCACTATTATTTCTAAAACTCTTCCCACAATCTGAGCAGTGATGTGGCTTCTCTCCTGTGTGAATGAGCTGATGTGCTTTTAGGTTGCCACTCTCTCTAAAACTCATCCCACATTCTGAGCAGCTATACGGTTTCTCTCCTGTGTGAATGAGCTGGTGTTTTTTAAAGCTACCACAGCGTTTAAAGCTCTTTCCACACTCTGAGCAGTGATATGGTTGCTCTCCAGTGTGAATCCGCTGGTGTGTTTTAAGATTCCCCCTCCTTCTAAAATTCTTTCCACACTCTGAGCACTGATACGGTTTCTCTCCAGTGTGAATTCGCTGGTGTATTGTGAGAGTACTTTTCAATGTAAAGGTGCTTCCACACTCTGAGCACTGATACGGTCTCTCTCCAGTGTGAATTCGCTGGTGTATTTTGAGAGTACCACTCAATCTAAAACTGTTTCCACACTCTGAGCACTTGTATGGTTTCTCTCCTGTGTGAACGCGCTGGTGTTTTAGCAAGGCACCATTACTTCTAAAACTCATCCCACAGTCTGAGCACTGATATGGTTTAAGTCCTGAGTGAATGAGCTGGTGTGCCTTGAGGATACCACTCTCTCTAAAACTCTTCCCACAATCTGAGCACTGATATGGTCTCTCTTTTGTGTGAATGCGCTGGTGCTTTTTCAAGACGCTATTAATTCTAAAACTCATCCCACAGTCTGAGCAGTAATGTGGTTTTTGTCCTGTGTGAATGAGTTGGTGTGCTTTGAGCGTACCGCTCTCTCTAAAACTCACCCCACACTCTGAGCACTTATATGGTTTCTCTCCAGTATGAATGCGCTGGTGTGTTTTGAGAATACCGCTCCTTCTAAAACTCATCCCACAATCTGAGCATTGATATGGTTTCTCTCCAGTGTGAATACGCTGGTGTTTTCTGAGAGTACTGCTCAACCTAAAGCTGCTTCCACACTCTGAGCATTGATACGGTTTCTCTCCCGTGTGAATACGCTGGTGTGCTTTGAGGGTACTGCTCCACCTAAAGCTGCTTCCACACTCTGTGCAGTGATATGGTTTCTCTCCAGTATGAATATTCTGGTGTGCTGGTGGAGCACTCTGTTCCACAGAACTCTTCCCACAGTCATTGAGATGGTGAGATGTCCCTTTTTCTGCATTCCTATCAGAAGAGCTATGAGAATCTACATTCTCACATTTGATCTCTTCTGATGACATAATTGCGAGAGAGATCTCTTTGTTGTGCCTTCTGAGATGTTTCTGAAAGTGAGTCTTACGAGATAAGGGAAAATGTACTCTAGCAGCAGCAGTAGACTTGCACAAAGAAGTCATTCCATTCTGGAGCGATGGTATGGTTACAGGGGTAGAGTAAATAGGCAATTTTCCAGGCAGGAGTAGTGTCACTGGATACAGTCATTGGACAATTCTGAAAAAGAAAAGAAAGAAAATTAATATAAAATGTACAAACACAAAAACATTTACCTCAAATAAAAGAAGGCAACAGTGTTACTTACATTTACAGCAGTTAGCAGTAAGTCTCATTCACAATGACTTACTCATTACAGAGGAGGGCCGCAGTCGTGTTAGGAGACATGCATTTACTGGTGTTACATAGGGCACAAAATGGGAACCGAACCCCATTCTCCCACATAGCGTGGTGTCTTGCAGGTTGTGTAATCTGTTGTACCACACCAACCACAATTAGTCTGTATTGTTTAGAACAGTGGTCCACAACCCCCAGCAATTTACACTTCTCTGTGTGGAGGCAGGGAGACCTCCTGTTATCTACAAACACCCATAAATTAAATCCCTCCTCAGAGCCCTGTGTTACACTAACTCTCTTCCTGTTTTTCCTCAAACTTTTAATGGTTCTACAACTGGATTAATAATACCATATAATTAATGCCACACTACATAGCTTTAACACATATCTAAAAGTAACAATACAAAGGTTTATAAAAAAAAAAAAAAAAGGTAATACAAAAATATCCAAAAGCAACTTTATTGATACAAAATTTGAAATTACTCAACAAAATAAAAAGAGACAATCAGCTTACTGGATGCCTATAGAAAGACCTCCTGTTCATGAACATTACTGACTGTCCCGCAGCCAGGGGGCTAAAGCACTTTGGAGACATAGTCAGTCACAGGATTGTATGATTATCAAATACTATAATCAACATAGATTTCACACAAGCTGTTTCCCCAAACCATTGGCCAAAATGCGGAGTAGGGCTACAGGCGCATGTAACCTTATGGAGAAAAAGCTGCATCCACAAACTCATGGACACAAAGTAAGCACAGAACAAATGGTATGTAACATTGGGTGTAAACACAGTATAAACACAGAGTAAACAGTGTGTGTTAGTAAACAGAGCAAAAAGTGTGTGAGAGTAAACACAGAGTAAACAGTGTGTGAGAGTAAACACAAAGTAAACAGTGTGTGTGAGTGTAGTAGAGATCTTTACCTTCAGTAGAGCAGCTCCTGTGTGTCCATAACGCTACAGACCGGAATCTTCTTCTCCGCTTTACTGTCTTTACAGAACCAGTTGTAGAACTAGCGCCCCCATCTGTACCGCAGGAGGAGCTACACTGGAACCACGTGACCACTGCGACTTCTATTCCGGAAGTCCCGCCCCCTGTGCTACTATTGGCTGCAAGTTGAAGTGAGCAGCCCGCTGATTGGCTGCTCAGATCAGACCCCGAAAATTCATTCATTACGCTTCATATTAGTCCACAATATGAGGTCTTAACTTATTCTAAGAACAGTTCATGAACAGCAGTTTATTTCTGATGGATTCTCGGACAGAAGGACTGGTTGTTGAGTCTGAAAAGGACGCAGTAAGACAAGGAACCTGGTTTTGGACCCTGCTGCATTGTTTTATTGACAAACACCAAACATAGATTTGATTTTAATATGAGGACAGAGAATCCATGCATTTGATCGCTCTGACATATTTACACTCATCAGGTAACACGGAGTTGCACCCAGAAGGAAGTGTGGGTTGCAGTGCTGTTGGTAAGGAAAAATGAATGATTAAACATTTAGACTAATCTCATCAATATTTATTGATCTACACATACAGAAGTCATGTCTCTCAAAATGGCATTGGGTTTAACGCAACATGCCAGACATCACTTCATGGAGTTGTAGAGGTTCCTAATGGTGTCCTATGATAATCCATCTCATGCAGCTTGAATGTTCTCACTCAGTTCTGAAGATGGTGCGGTAGGGGTGGAGTGTTGAGTGTCCAGTAGCATCCCACACATTTTCAATCTGGGACAGGTCTGGAGATACTACTGGCCATGGTATAGTATCCGCGTCTTCAAAGTTCCAGGTACACATACAACACCATGGATCAAGGAATGTTACAATTCCAACACAAATTTACAAAGGAAATGTCCCATCCATCCATCTTATCAAACCTTGCATGTCAGTTAATGGTTTATGCTGTTCATTAGAGTATACTGTGTACAATTATTGCTACACTCTACATTTCCTACATACCATAATACCATAATGCAAAAAAAGGCCTGGTAGTTACAGAACAATCCTTGTGACTGGAAGGTTGCCAGTTTGATTCCCTGAACAGACAAGACTGATTGGACATGAAGTGTCCCTGAGTAAGGTGCTCAACTCCCAGAGGATGTTGTGGATAGGCATACAGACCACAGAACTGTGGATCTTTATGAATGTTTATGTTTGAGAGGTGATTTACACAAACAGCTACTTTCAGACAGAGTCCTCAGACAACATGACAATGGCATGCAAATAGTTACAGTTCAATTATTAAACATAGTAGCAATGTTACCTCCTTTAATCCTTGTAATTTTTGTTTTAAGCAAAGTATCAAAATATGCAGTTTTTAAAATAATTTTTGGTATTCAGTAATACCAAGATGCTTTGGTCAGTGCCTTTTTGGCACCAATTTTGTAAACCTAGGTCTACACAAACCATCACAAGGTAATGCCACTTCAAAATGTGTTTACATCCTGCTATGTAACATTGCCTAGTTCACTGTTACTCATTTTACCTCCCTCTGAAGGATTTTGTATCTTCAAATTTCAAGGTTGTTGTTTCTCCTCTACTTTCAAATATGGAGGTTGTCTAGTGTGAATGCGCTGGTGTTTTTTCAAGTCACTATTACTTCTGAAACTCTTCCCACACTCTGGGCAGTGATATGATTTCTCTCCTGTATGAATGAGCTGGTGTTTTTTGAGGAAACCACTCTCTCTAAAACTCTTCCCACACTCTGAGCAGTGATACGGTTTCTGTCCTGTATGAACGAGCTGGTGTTTTTTGAGGAAACCACTCTCCCTAAAACTCTTCCCACAATCAGAACAGTGAAACGGTTTCTCTCCCGTGTGAATGAGCTGGTGTTTTTTGAGGAAACCACTCTCTCTGAAACTCTTCCCACAATCTGAGCATTGATATGGTTTCTCTCCTGTATGAATGCGTTGGTGTGTTTTTAAGGCACTATTATTTCTAAAATTCTTCCCACACTCTAAGCAGTGATATGGTTTCTCTCCTGTGTGAATCCGCTGGTGTGCTATTAGGTGACCACTTTCTTTAAAACTCATCCCACACTCTGAACAATGATACGGTTTCTCGCCAGTGTGAATGCGTTGATGTGTTTTGAGGTTTCCACTCCTTCTAAAACTCATCCCACAATCTGAGCAGCAATACGGCTTCTCTCCAGTGTGAATGCGCTGGTGTATTTTGAGAGTACTGCTCCATGTAAAGCTGCTTCCACACTCTGAGCACTGATATGGTTTCTCTCCAGTGTGAATACGTTGGTGCATTTTGAGGGTACTGCTCAATGTAAAGCTGTTTCCACACTCTGAGCAGTGAAATGGTTTCTCTTCTGTGTGAATGCGCTGGTGTTTTTTCAAGGCACCATTACTTCTAAAACTCATCTCACAATCTGAGCAGTGATACGGTTTAAGTCCTGAGTGAATGAGCTGGTGAGCTTTAAGGATACCACTCTCTTTAAAACTCTTCCCACAGTCTGAACACTGATATGGTTTCTCTCCTGTATGAATGCGCTGGTGTTTTTTCAAGACACTTTTACTTCTAAAACTCATTCCACAATCTGAGCAATAATATGGTTTCTGTCCTGTGTGAATGAGCTGGTGTTTCTTGAGGGTACCGCTCTCTCTAAAACTCATACCACAATCTGAGCAGTGATATGGTTTCTCTCCTGTGTGAATGCGATGGTGTGTTTTGAGGGTACCACTCTTTCTAAAACTCATCCCACACTCTAAGCAGTGATACGGTTTCTCTCCAGTGTGAATACGCTGGTGTTTTCTGAGGGTACTGCTCAATGTAAAACTGCTTCCACACTCTGAGCAGTGATACGGTTTCTCTCCAGTGTGAATACGCTGGTGTTTTCTGAGGGAACTGCTCAGTCTAAAGCTGATTCCACACTCTGAGCAGTGATATGGTTTCTCTCCAGTGTGAATACGCTGGTGTTTTCTGAGGGAACTGCTCAGTCTAAAGCTGTTTCCACACTCTGAGCAGTGATATGGTTTCTCTCCAGTGTGAACAATCTGGTGTGTTGGTAGAGCACTCTGTTCTGCAAAACTCTTCCCACAGTCATTGAAATGGTTAGATGTACCTTTTCCTATATTCCCCTGGGTTTGTTCTTGTAGAGCAAAATTCCAGTGAGAAGAGCAATGAGAATCTACACTCTCACATTTTATCTCTTCTGATGACATCATTGTGAGAAAGATCTCCTTGTGTGGTCTTTTGAGATGTGGGAAATGTGTTTTAAGAGATATGAGAAAATGAACACTAGGAGCAGCAGTAGACTTGCAAGAAGAAGTCATTCCATTCTGGAGCATTGGAGTGGTGTGACTAGTTACATTCATGGGAGCATTCTGAAGAAGAAGAGAAAGTAACATTTAATATGTAATGCACAAACACAAAAACTGTTTGGTCAACATCATTAATTAGGAACATTTCTTCAATTTATTCAACCACAATCAAACATTATGCTGCACAATGACCATTGAAAACATTTACCTCTGTTATGTAACAGTTTGGAGCATTGTATTCATGTGGTTTTAAAGTGAAATCAGGACAGAACAGTGTTAGTTTCTCACATCCATATACTAAATTAACCAACTATGCCAATGTAAATACAATATGACATTCTTGGACATCTTTAGAAAAGACAGGTACTGCTAGATTACTCCAATGTTCCCTACATATGGACTTTACATGTATCCCGAATATAAGATGGTCTTGAGTTCTTATTTGGGAGTAAGAGATAATTTTCCCCCATCTAACCCACTTCTGCGTATTCTTTGATGTGAATGACACAGTACCACCAGACATAAATTGTAATCAACACTTAAACTATATATATATATATATATATATATATATATTTATATATATATATATATATATATATATATATATATATATATATATATATATATGTTATATATATATATATATATATATATATATATATATATATATATATATATATGAAGAAGACAAAAGCAAACTTCAGTTCTATCTGCCCAAGCATGGAGTGCAGCCCTGGATGTGTTCCTTTTGGCTCTTCCCAAATCCTCTATCTGACATCATCTTACTTTCCCAGGGTTGTTTTTTCACTACTAGTTTCGAGCTTTTACCCCAGGCGCACCACACTTCTCATCTCAACCTTCTGCACCTGCATACAAAGATAAACCTTGGCTACTTTGCTGACACTGGTTGTATTGTTACACACACAGTTTGCCACTTGCCCCCAGCAGACATAGTTAAGATGTGGATTATGATTATCAAACACATAATCAACACAGATTTCACCCATTGTTTCCATGGAAATTTAGTAAAATTAGGATGCCATGCAGGAAGAACATTTAGTGGTGTATTTTTAACTAAAACCTCAGCACGCGTCTTACAAATAAAGCCATACACACCTTTATAACCATCTACACCACAGACCCAACTGTGGGAAACCAATGATGGCAGAAAGATCATCATTTAGAGCTTAAGAAAGAACTGAACCACTTACAATCCCCCGATCCCTTTACAGCACAGCGAGTTAAGAGCCTCCTAAATCCGAATAAGACGATTCAGAAGTGAAAGCGGTTTAAAGAGCAGTTCCTGACGCTCTTATTCCTCTGAAACGGGCTATAACGAACCCAGACCGCCGCAGAACCAGGCCGCAGTTCCCATAGCGACGAACCACGAGCACAAACCGCGTCACTCTGCGTCAGGTAGCGTTAACCCACCTGTTTTCAGGAAGCCCCGCCCCCTGCGGTGCTATTGGCTTAAAGTTGACGCCAGCAGCCCGCCCCCCGTTTGGCTGCTCGCTCATATTACCGTAACCAGCAGCAGAGGATCCAGCTTTGAAACGCAGATCTTACAGGAGTTTAATCCCAGTTCAGATTCACACCTGATTCAGTTCAGATCCATCAGACGAATTAATTCATTTACACTTCATATTAGTCCACAATATGAGGTCTGAACTTATTCTAAGAACAACGATGAACAGTTTATTTCAGTGGTTTTACCTCATTTTCCCACAAAGAGCCAGAAGAACATCTTTAAGACGCTTAATGATTCTCGGACAGAAGGACTGGTTGTTGGGTCTGAAGGACACAGTAAAACAAAGGATCTTGGGTTTGTACCTGCTGTGTTTTATTAATGAAACACTAACCATAGATTTGATTTTAATATGAGGGCCCGGAGAATCCAAGCAGTTGATCCTTCTGACATATTTACACTCATCATGGAACACAAGAGTTGCGCAGGAAAGTGCGGGATTGCAGTGCTGTTGGGAAGGAAAAATTAATGATTATAAATGTAATTTAGTATGATCAATATTTATTGATCTACACATACAGAAGTCGTGTCTCTCAATATGGCATCTGGTTTAATGCAACATGCTAGACGTCTCTGCATGGAGTTGGAGAGGTTCCTAATGGTGTCCTGTGATGATCCATCCCATGCAGCTGGAATGTTCTCACAGTTCTGCAGATTGTGTGGTAGGGGTTGAGTGTTGATAGGGCATCCAATAACATCTGGTGGGATCATACATTAACCATGCAGTGTGTATAATCAATGTAATTAAATAAGTAATGTAATTAAATGTGTAAATGTTTAGAACTATGATCTTAGGCATGTGTCTGTTGTTACAACAGTTGTATAAAGAGCGTGCCTGCATACAAGATGGGGGTGAAGGTCAGAACAGTCTGTTCTTCTGTGTGTGTAACAAACCAACAAGTGCCAGCAAAGTAGCCGAGGCTCATCTTTGTATGCAGGTGCGGAATATTGGGATGAAGTGTGGTGCGCCGCAGGAGTGAAAAAGCTCAAACTAGTAGTGAAAAACATCTCCTGGCAAGAGTGAGATGGGCTCAGATAGAGGGATCTGGGAAAGAGCCAAAAGAGCACATGCAGGGCGTGACCTGACACTTGGGCAGTAAAATATCTCCACTTCAACACATCACAAATGGTTAGCAGTATTTTTTACAACTCATCAGCACTCACAGAATTAAATTTTTTAACATTTCATGTTTTAACATTAGCCTGATGTAAAGCACATAACTTTCCGAGAACTCATGATTATTTGGAATTTTCTTTCATAGTCAGAAGAGGTGATTACATACACATAAAACAACATAATGGCATTCCAAGTAGTTAAAAGCTCATTTATTTAACCTATGGAACATGAATTACAAAGCAGTCCGTTTTGTTTGTTTTGTTTTGCATTATTATGACTGTTAACTCCATAATAGTTCCTAATTCCTTCTTCAGGCAAATACAAAAAAATGGCAGTTTTATTTTTAAGACTTTGCCGTACTTAGTGGTACATTGATGCTTCAGTCAGTACCCTACTCAACCCAAGCCGTCCAGAGGTAATGCATCATAATCCATTTACATGCGACTATCCCATGACTACTATGTACATTGCCTTAATGACATTTATGTTCTACTTCCCTCTCAATTAATTTGTCTTCATATTTGAATGTTGGACAATCTACTTTCAAAAATTCAAGCTTCTCTGTGTGAATGTGTTGGTGTTTTCAAAACACTACTGCTAAATTTTCATGCAACACAGTTCCAATTTAATGAGCTTTTGGAATCTACTCTCTCGCATTTTATCTTTCCTGATGACATCAACCATTGAGGCCATGTTGAGGCCCTTCCTGCATTGCCTGTTCATAAAGTCAAAAGGTCTGTTTGGGACCTTTCAGTATGAAGACAATGACGGTGAGTACAACCAGGGAAGCCAAGCATATTTAGTCCCACACTGTATCCTCAGTGGATACCCTCTATTCCAGGGTGAGCAGGCTGGAGCCCAGCTCAGGTGGCGTGAACACAAAGAGCACTCAGGATAGAAAATCAGCACCTTCCATCACCCTGTCCTCTGTTATTTTTTCCTCTCAATGCATTTGTGAGTCTGAAAAAAGGTAAAATGTTCCCTATTCCACTTTCCTGAATACAATTTCTCTCATGTATGAATGCTTTGGTGTTTTGAGAGTACCACACTCTCTGAAACTCTTTCCACACTCAGAGCAAAAATATGGTTTCTCTCCAGTGTGAATGCGCAGGTGTGCTGGGTACTACCTCTCTAAAACTCATCCCACACTCTGAGCAATGATACGGTTTCTCTCCAGTGTGAATGCGTTGGTGTGCTTTGAAGTACCGCTCTCTCTAAAACTCATCCCACACTCTGAGCAATGATATGGTTTCTCTCCTGTGTGAATGCGCTGGTGTGCTTTGAGGAGTACCGCTTCCTCTAAAACTCTTCACACTCTGAACAGTGATACGGTTTCTCTCCTGTGTGAATGTGCTGGTGTTTCTTCAGGGCGCCGCTCTCTCTAAAATTCTATCCACAGTCCATGCAGTGATATGGTTTCTCTCCTGTGTGAATGCGCTGGTGTTTTTTCAGGTCACCGCTGTTCCTAAAACTCATCCCACACTCTGAGCAGTTATATGGTTTCTCTCCTGTGTGAGTGCGTTGGTGTGTTTGAAGAGCACACTTTTGAACAAAACTCTGTATCCACTCTGAGCAGTGATATGGTTTCTCTCCTGTATGAATGAGCTGGTGTTTTGTGAGGTTAGTCTGTCGATTGAAACTCTTCCCACACTCTGAGCAGTGATACGGTTTCTCTCCAGTGTGAATGCGCTGGTGCATTCAGAGGTTAGTCTGTCGATTGAAACTCTTCCCACACTCTGAGCAGTGATGGTTTTCTCAGTGTGAAACGCTGGTGCTTTGAGATAACACTGCATCTAAAGCTTTTCCCACACTCCAAGCATTGATACGATTTCTCTCCATTGTGAATGTGCTGGTGTATTTTGAGGCTAGACAGCTGAATAAAACTCTTCCCACAATCTGAGCATTGATATGGTTTCTCTCCTGTGTGAATGCGCTGGTGTGCTATTAGGTGACTGCCTCTTTGAAACTCATCCACACTCTGAACAGTGTCGGCTTCTCTCAGTATTATGAATGCGTTGGTGTGTTTGAGACTCCACTCCATCTAAAACTCATCCCACACTCTGAGCACTGATATGGTTTCTCTCCAGTGTGAATACGTTGGTGCATTTTGAGGTACTGCTCAATGTAAAGCTGTTTCCACACTCTGAGCAGTGAAATGGTTTCTCTCCTGTGTGAATGCGCTGGTGTTTTTTCAAGGCACCATTGCTTCTAAAACTCATCTCACAATCTGAGCAGTGATAAAGTTTAAGTCTGGTGAATGAGCTGAGATTGTGCTTAAGGATACCACTCTCTTTAAAACTCTTCCCACACTCCTACTGAGCACTGATCACGGTTTCTCTCTCCTGTATGAATGCGCTGGTGTTTTTTCAAGACACATTTACTTCTAAAACTCATTCCACAATCTGAGCAAAAATGTGGTTTCTGTTGTGTGTGAATGAGCTGGTGTTTCTTGAGGGTACCGTTCTCTCTAAAACTCATCCCACAATCTGAGCAGTGATACGGTTTCTCTCCTGTGTGAATGCGCTGGTGTGTTTTGAAGGTACCACTCTTTCTAAAACTCATCCCACACTCTGAGCAGTGATATGGTTTCTCTCCAGTGTGAATGCGCTGGTGATTTCTGAAGGAACAGCTCCACCTAAAGCTTTTTCCACACTCTAAGCAGTGATATGTTTTCTCTCCAGTGTGAACAATCTTGTGTGTGCTGGTAGAGCCTCTGTTCTGTAAACTCTTCCCCAGTCATTGAAATGGTGAGATGTACCTTTTTCTCCCTAGGTTGGTTCTTGTAGAGAGGAAGATTCCCTGAGAAGAGCAATGAGAATCTACACTCTCACATTTTATCTCTTCTGATGACATCATTGTGAGAAAGATCTCCTTGTGTGGTCTTTTGAGATGTGGGAAATGTGTTTTAAGAGATATGAGAAAATGAACACTAGGAGCAGCAGTAGACTTGCAAGAAGAAGTCATTCCATTCTGGAGCATTGGAGTGGTGTGACTAGTTACATTCATGGGAGCATTCTGAAGAAGAAGAGAAAGTAACATTTAATATGTAATGCACAAACACAAAAACTGTTTGGTCAACATCATTAATTAGGAACATTTCTTCAATTTATTCAACCACAATCAAACATTATGCTGCACAATGACCATTGAAAACATTTACCTCTGTTATGTAACAGTTTGGAGCATTGTATTCATGTGGTTTTAAATTGAATCAGGACAGAACAGTGTTAGTTTCTCACATCCATATACTAAATTAACCAAGTATGCCAATGTAAATACAGTATGACATTCTTGGACACCTTTAAAAAAGACAGGTACTGCTAGACTACTCCAATGTTCCCTACATATGGACTTTACATGTCTCCCCGAATATAAGATGAATGCAAGTTCTTGTTGAAGTGGGGATATTTTTCCCCATTTAACTGTCTTTAAAACTCTGTCCACACCCTGAGCAATGATACGGTTTCTCTTTAGTGAGAATACGATGGTGTGCTTTGAGGGTACAGCTTTTTGAGTGCGTTGAAGAGTACTCTGTTGATTAAAACTCTTTCCACACTCTGAGCAGTGATATGGTTTCATTCCAGTGTGAATGTGCTGGTGTTTATTGAGGTCACCAGTGCATCTAAAGCTCTTCCCACACTCCAGTGTGAATACGCTGGTGTGTTTTGAGGGTACTGCTCTTTCTAAAACTTTTTACACACTCTGAGCAGAAATACAATTTCTCTGCAGTGTGAATGTGCTGGTGTGATTTGAGAGTATTGCTGTTTCTAAAGTTCTTTCCACACACAAGCATGGATATTTTATCTCTTGTGTCTTGTGTTTTCAAGCTAGAAAGAGTGACTGGGTCATTCTGGAGAAGAACTACATATACTACATATATAAATAAACCAACACAAACACTTTTTTATTTGTTTCTAAGGTGTTGCTATGGTATAGCTGATTGCTAGATGGTTACATTCTATTGTTACAATAGAATGAGACTGGGTTGCTAGGATGTTATGTTATTGGTGTTGGTTGCTAAGGTGTTGCTATGGTAAGTTGTTTTGTTGCCAAGGTCTTGCTATGGTATTGGTGTTTCTTGCTAAGTGGTTGCTAAAGTGTTGCTAAGGTATTGGTAGGTAATGGCTAAGGTGTTGTTATGGTATAGCTGTTGGTTGCTAAGAGAGTTATAGTGATATTGAGGAATATATTTAGAGCTTTAAACATTGTGAGTAAACACAGAGTAAACAGTGTGTGAGAGTAAAGACAGAGTAATCAGTGAGAGTAAACACAGAGTAAACATTGTGTGAGAGTAAACACGGAGTAACCATTGTGTGAGAGTAAACACGGAGTAAACAGTGTGTGAGAGTAAACACGGAGTAAACAGTGTGTGAGAGTAAACACGGAGTAAACAGTGTGTAAGAGTGTAGTAGAGCTCTTTACCTTCAGCAAAGCAGCTCCTGTTTGTCATTAATTCTGCAGACCGGAATCTTCTTCTCCACTTTACTGTCTTTAGAGAACCAGTTGGAGAACTAGCGCCCCCACCTGTACGGCAGGAGGAGCTACACTGTAACCACGTGACCACTGTTGTACTTCATTGTTAATGTTAATAAAATTATCTGCTACCAGTATCTAATCATAAGCCCCTCTTTAATTATGTCTCTAATCTA
This sequence comes from Acestrorhynchus altus, assembly GCA_034509495.1. Lineage (NCBI taxonomy): Eukaryota > Metazoa > Chordata > Actinopteri > Characiformes > Acestrorhynchidae > Acestrorhynchus > Acestrorhynchus altus. The sequence continues at coordinate 898,549 of CM067518.1, read as the reverse complement.
CAGGAAGACAATCTGCAGCTTGTTTGTGGACACAAACACCAAGTTTTGTATTTATTTTATTTAATCTTGTACTTTCAGAACTGGTTCAGCAGACATCTGATGGAAACAAGGCCAGAGGTTTAGAATGGATGGAGGTGACGCGTCCCCACCAGCAATTCGATCCACGGGTGCAGAATCACACCAACACATGATGTATTTTAGTTTATAAGAATGAACCCCGGACAGGTGGCACAGTTTATATATTTAGGCTGTTGTCATCTGTTTACGAGCAGGCCTGCACATGTGTGAAGATCTCAGTACATCCAGCGATGATCAGCAGAACAATAATCCTGATCTGTTGCATAGATCCTAACTCCGACTCCATGACTCCATTAAAACGAAACCTGTTCACATACAACCACATCGGACACTGCGGGCAATTCTGTCATTCTGTCACTCTGTCATTCTGAAATCACTAAACACAAACTGTACACAGACCTCTAGTGTAAAGTTAGAGTCCCAGTGTCCCCAGTGTCCCACAAGTATTTACTGTCTGTCATTACTACAGATATTTTACTCCAGTTGTTCCAGTGTAGCTCCTCCTGCCGTACAGGTGGGGGCGCTAGTTCTACAACTGGTTCTCTAAAGACAGTAGTGGAGAAGAAGATGCCAGCCTGCAGCGTTATGGAGAAACAGGAGCTGCTCTACTGAAGGTAAAGATCTCTACTACACTCACACACTGTTTACTCTGTTTATTCACACACACTTTTTATTCTTTTTACTCTCACACAGTTTACTCTGTGTTTAAAGGCTGTTGCAAAGCATCAGGTGAAAATCCCAAATACACATGAAAATAAAGTACATCGTTTGTTTTTGTGCATTTATATAAACTTTTACAATGTTTCTTCTCCAGATTGGCCTCATGACTGGATTTAGTGGCACCACTCCTGCCAGGACAAATATGCTGTCTTGGAATTAAACCTTCCTATCCTTACTTGTCCTCCAGAATGGAATGATCTCTTCTCTTTAATCTACTTGCACACATACTTCCACAAATACCTAATAAAACACACCACGAAGACAGATCTCCTCCCATTATGTCATCAGTAGACAAAAAATATGAGAATGTAGATTCCAGAAGCTCTCATCACTGGAATTGTTCTCCACAAGAACAAAGTCAAGATAATACAGGAAATGGGACATCTCACCCTTTTTCAGGTTGTGGAAAGATTGTTATGAAACAGGATGCTCTACAAACACAGAGGCAAAGCCGGAGAGGAGAGAAGCAGTATCACTGTTCTGAATGTGGAAAGAGCTTTAGAAAGAGGAGCACCCTCAGAAAGCATCAGCGCAGTCACACCGGAGAGAAACCGTTTAACTGCTTGGAGTGTGGGATGAGTTTTAGAGAGAGCAGTAACCTCAGAAAACATCAACGCATTCACACTGGGGAGAAACCCTATCACTGCTCAGAGTGTGGAAAGAGCTTTAATCAACAAACTCACCTCCAAATACACCAACGCATTCACACTGGAGAGAAACCGTATCACTGCTCAGAGTGTGGGATGAGTTTTAGAGAGAGCGGTACCCTCAAAAACCACAAACGTATTCACACTGGAGAGAAACCATATCACTGCTCAGAGTGTGGAAAGAGCTTTAATCGACGGGCTCACCTTCAAATACACCAGCGCATTCACACCGGAGAGAAACCCTATCAGTGCTCAGAGTGTGGAAAGAGTTTTAATCGACAGGCTCACCTTCAAATACACCAGCACATTCACACTGGAGAGAAACCGTATCACTGCTCAGAGTGTGGGAAGAACTTTGTCCGTTTGAGATCTCTTCAAACACACCAGCATATTCACACAGGAGACAAACCGTATCACTGCTCCGAGTGTGAGATGAGTTTTAGAGATGGTGCTACCCTCAAAAATCACCAGCACATCCACACTGGAGAGAAACCATATCACTGCTCTGACTGTGGGAAGAGATTTAGACAGAGCAGTAACCTCAAGAAACACCAGCGCATTCACACTGGAGAGAAACTGTATTACTGCTCAGAGTGTGAGATGAGTTTTCATCAACAGAGTAATCTTAAAACACACCAGCGAATTCACACCGGAGAAAAACCGTATTACTGCTCAGAGTGTGGGGTGAGTTTTAGAGATCGTAGTTCCTTCAAAAAACACCAGCGCATTCACACAGGAGAGAAACCGTATCACTGCTCAGAGTGTGGGAAGAGTTTTAGACAGAGCAGTAACCTGAAGATACACCAGCGCATTCACACTGGAGAGAAATCATATCAGTGTGTGTGATGGTGTTTTTTAAACATAACTGTAACAATCGAAAGGCTCAGCTGAAAGTTTGTGGTTTAAGGAGAAGTAATGTAATGTTTCTTTTCTTCAGCAAGATCCAAATAAAGAGAGCCTATCAGTGATATCAGAATGAAATTACTCATGTTTGTTTACTGTCAAATATATGTAAAAAAATATATATTAAATTATTAGTTCTGGTACTGAGGCTTCCAACAATAACCCTCAAGAGTGGAATTGTTTGTGACACTGAAAACTGGCCACTGTGCTCATGGAAAGGTGACATGAATTATCTGATTCAAGTCAGAAATGTAGCGGATGCCAGGCTGATGGTGTTGTGTTTACTGGGAAAAGAAGGCATTACCACCCACACTAGACAGCTCAGTGGCCACCCACAGGTACATTATGATGGTGATTTGTGGTCTCTGGCTAGAATTGTCCCTGTAAACAGACTAGTCATTCTGGCAGAAATCACATCCACATTCAATGCAGGAGCCACACGCAGAGTCCAGCATTCTTTATCTTCCAGCGGATGTGAGGCAGAAGACCCACCAGAGTCCCTCTGTTAGCCTAATACTGGACAAAAGCATGTGAGGTTGCTACTTGGACTCTCGAGGACTTGTATATGGTGTGTCCTGCACAATCACCCCTCAACAAGATAGTAACTGAGCATTTCTGGAGATGTGGTGGAAGTCCGTTCACTCTCAAATTCTACTAAGAGAGCTGTTCATTGGTTATGTGTATGGGGCTTTGGCCTCAGGACAAACAGAACTATTGATTTGGAAGAATGACAGAAGTTACGTTAGATTCTTTTTGCAATTGAAAAAAATGTGTTTTATAAATATGTAAGTTGCAATTTCATGGTAATAAGGAAGTATTTCTGATACTGAGTTGTCAATCAGTTGTGTAATATTGGATCTTATAATCTCCAAATCCATTAAATAAAATCTTTCTGCTGCTGTTCTGTGGGACTAATAAAGGATTATCTTGAGTTTTTGAGAAATGCTAGGTGTTACTTTCAGAATGTATAATGCTGTGATTTGACTGTCAAACACATGAAAATTAAAATTGTGTTAAGTTTAAATTTTGTTTTAGTGTATTAATTTACTCTGCATGATAATGTGTTAAGCATATTTTCCTTTTTCTGTGGCTGGTGCAGCAAGGATTTGCTTCTTTCATTTTTCACATCACTCTTAGACAATTCCTATTACTGAATGTATTTTCTGGACCTGGATTACCCACCCCGTCTGGAGTAGAACTGAATCTACTCATCTACTCTGATTCGTGTCAGTCGGGATTTCAGCACAACTGCTCAGACTGCCCAGGGGCGGGGCGTCCGGAATACAGGTGTGTTTAAGCACAGTGGTCACGTGGTTCCAGTGTAGCTCCTCCTGCAGGTACAGGTGGGGCGCTAGTTCTACAACTGGTTCTGTAAAGACAGTAAAGCGGAAGATGATTCGGTCTGTAGCGTTATGGAGTAGGACCTTCTTCTCTGCTAATTAAAGATCTCTATACACTCTCTCACACACTGTTTGCTGTGTTTTACTCTCCTCACTCTGTAAGGCTGTGTAAAGTTGAAAGTTGAAAATCAAAATACACTTGGAAATCAATTTTGTGCATTTATATAAACGTTTGAATTGTTTCTTCTCCAGATTCGCCTCATGAATGGATTTAGTGGCACCACTCATGCCAGGACAAATATGCTGTCTTTGCATTAAACCTCATATCATACCTGTCTCCAGAATGGAATGATCTCTTTAATCTACTGCACCTCATATTTCTCTTATGTTTAAACATATACAAACACCTCATAAAACACACAAGCAGACAGATCTCCCCCCATTATGTCATCAGCAGAGAACTTGGAACATGGAACTGTTCTCCCCTACAAGAACAACGTCAAGAAGAATACAGGAAATGGGTCATCTCACAGTTTCAGATTTGTGGAAAGATTGTTACAAACATGATGCTCTACAAACACAATGGCAAAGCAGAGAAGAATGCCATATCACTGTTCTGAGTGTGGAAAGAGCTTTAGATGGAGCAGCACCCTTAAAATACACCAGCGCGTTCACACAGGAGAGAAACCGTTTCATTGTTCTGACTGTGAGATGAGTTTTTTGAAACATGAAATTTACCCTCAAGAAAACATCAGCAGCATTCACACTGGTGAAAAGCCGTATAACTGTGAAGAGTGTGGGAAAGAGTTTTAGAGCATGGTACCCTCAGAAAACACCAACGCATTCACACTGGAGAAAAACCATATCACTGCTCAGAGTGTGGGAAGAGGTTAATCAACAATGTAATCTTCAAAAACACCAGCGCATTCACACTGGAGAGAAACCATATAACTGTTCCAACTGTGACATGAGTTTTAGACATAAAGATACCCTCAGAAAACACCAGAGCATTCACACTGGAGAGAAACCGTATCTCTGCTCAGATTGTGGAAAGAGCTTTTTCCAAGTGAGATCTCTTCAGACACCAGCTCATTCCACACAGGAGAAGCGTATCACTGTTCAGGGTGTGGGATGAGTCTTACAAAAGGTTGTATGCTCAAAACTCACCAGTCCACACAGACTGGAGAGGAACTGTATTACTGCTTAGACTGTGGGAAGAGTTTTAATAAACAGAGTAATCTTAAAAGTACACCAGTGCATTCACACAGGAGAAAAACCTTATCACTGCTCAGAGTGTGGGATGAGTTTTAGAGAGAGAGGTACCCTCGAAATCCTGCATAGCATTCACCTGGAGAGAGCTCATATCTCTGCTCAGAGTGTGGAAAGAGCTTTATCCAACTGAGATCTCTTCAAACACACCTGCACATCCACACGGGAGAGAAACCACATCACTGCTCGGAGTGTGGGATGAGTTTTAGAGATAGAGGTACCCTCAGAAATCACCAGGCATTCCACACTGGAGAGAAACCATATCACTGCTCAGTGTGTGGAATGAGTTTTAATCAACAGATTAATCTTCAAGTACACCAGCGCATTCACACAGGAGAGAAACCTTATGACTGCTCAGAGTGTGGGATGAGTTTTAGACATAGCAGTGACCTTAAAACACACCAGCGCATTCACACAGGAGAGAAACCGTATCACTGCTCAGGTGTGGGGAAGAATTTTAGAGCAGAAACAGTAACCTGAAGAGGAAACACCAAGCGCATTCACTCTGAATAGACCAGGATCACACTGTGTGTGATGGTGTAGTAATATCTCAAACAACTGTAACCATCAGTGAGTTCAGATATAAAAGTTTTGTAGTTTAACGAGTAATGTTAATATGTTCTCCAGCAAGATCCAAATAAGATACGAGCCTCTCATTGTGATAGTATTAGAAGAAATTACTTATGTCAAGTACTAAAAACATGTTTGAACAAAAGATTGCTGGTAACAAAAGATTTCTGAAACAAGGCTGATTTTTTTCTAAGACTGAATGCAGGTCATTTATTGTGCTCATGGAAAGGTGACATGAATTATTATCTGAGTTTAGAGTGAGACCTTATCATGTAGTGGATGCCAGATGGATGGAATTTAACAGCCACCGATCCATGGTGTTGTGTATGCTGGGAAGAAAAGGCATTACCACACCTGTTAACACCACAACACTGGACAAAGCATGTGAGGTTGCTACCTGGATTCTAGGGGACCTGCGAATGTTGTCCTGCAATCACCTTCCACAAGAACCTAATTGAGGCATTGTGTGGCAGAGAGTCCATTATCCTCTGCATCCAGGGCTGTTTACTAATTAGTTATGTGTGGGAGACTTTGACCTCAGGGTCAAATTGAGAACTGTTGAACTGGATAGATATCATGCTGAACTGAAAACAGTACATTTTTGAATGAGCAAAAGAGGCTGATTAGAAATGTGCCAAGCTGTCTGTCATCTTATACTAATGAAATTTCCAAATATATCACATACATTCATTTAGCTGTATTTCCATGGTTATAGGTTGTGAGAAATGTTAGGTGCTACTTCAGAATGTGTATTGCTGTGTCTGATCACTCTGTCAAACCCACTAAATTAAGTGCAGATTTGTACTCTGTACAAAATTATATCTTTAAGGGTACATTTATGGAAGATGTACCTCTGAATAAAAACAGTATTTATAGCATACCTGTGTAATGTATGAATTTACTTTCATTTTAATGTAATAATTGAGATGGAGGTAAAACCTTAAGAAATGTTTATATAGGCAATATATACATGAGTAATATACACTGAGTAGAAGTCATGTTCCTGGAGGGTAGTTAACTTTAAGTCAGGTGGACATGAAAATAGCTCATGTAAATTACACAGAGCTAAATTTTTTTCTGTGCTTTTTTGTTCCATAATGGTACCATGGTATGTAAGAAGAAACCATGATACAGAGTATATTTTGCATAGTAGATGATAATGAAGCAAATGATGCATAGGTGCATGATGAGGTGATGTGTGTTGACTGCGTTCTTATTTAGGAGCCTCTGTTTAGGACCAGTGGTGCATGCTGCTTTGTCGCCGTTCAGTCTGAGTGGTGTAAGGACTCTTGGAGAAAGATCAGGAAGGCACACTGCTACCCAAGAAGCAGAGAAGAGCATTGGTGATTGGTGACTTTGTTCTGAATCTACAAGATAAAGAAAATGAACTTGGTGTAAGAGAAACCGGCCAATCAGCGGGCTGCTCACTTCAACTTGCAGCCAATAGTAGCACAGGGGGCGGGACTTCCGGAATACAGGTCACTACCTGAGCACAGTGGTCACGTGGTTCTAGTGTTGCTCCTCCTGCCGTACAGGTGGGGGCGCTAGTTCTACAACTGGTTCTGTAAAGACAGTAAAGCGAAGAAGAAGATTCCGGTCTGCAGCGTTATGGACAAACAGGAGCTGCTCTGCTGAAGGTAAAGATCTCCACTACACTCACACACTGTTTATTTTGTGTTTCCTCTCACACACTGTTTACTCTGTGTTTACTCTCTTACACACAGTTGAGTCTTTGTTTACTATCACACTGTTTACTCTTACTCTGTGTTTACTCTCACACTGTTTACTCTGTAATTGCCCATTTTACCCTGTTAACTCTGTGTTTAAAGGCTTTTGAAAGCATCAGGTAAAAATATGGTTTTTGAAAGTCTCTGTTTTGAGGTTAAGTTTCCTAGAATGTGACTGAATGTGACTTGGCTTGTTTGAATTAGGAGAGTAGAGTATATGTAAGTGACAAACCCACAAAGTTCTGTTCTCTTTAAAAAGTATATAGTTTATGTGAATTTAATATATTTTTACTTTTGTTTCTTCTCCAGATTGGCCTCATGACTGGATTTGATGGCACCACTCTGCCAGGACAAATATGCTGTCTTTGCATTAAACCTCTCCATATCCTACCTGTCCTCAGAATGGAATGATCTCTTTAATCTACTTTTGCTTGTATCAATTTTCTCTTCTCTTTTTAAACATACTTCCACAAATACCTAATAAAACACACCACAAAGACAGATCTCCTCCCATTATGACATCAGTAGAGAACAAATGTGAGAATGTAGATTCCAAGAGCTCTGATCACTGGAATTGTTCTCCACAAGAACAAACTCAAATGAATACAGGAAATGGGACATCTCATTTTCAGTTGTGAAAGATTTTATGAAACAGGATGCTCTGCAGTAAGCGACAAAGCCGGGGAGGGGAGAGAAACAGTATCACTGTTCTGAATGTGGAAAGAGCTTTAGATGGAGCAGTACCCTGAAAATACATCAGCGCATTCACACTGGAGAGAAGCCGTTCAACTGCTCGGAGTGTGGGATGAATTTTAGAGAGAGCAGTAACCTAAAAAAACACTAACGCATTCACACTGGAGAGAAACCCTATCACTGCTCAGATTGTGGAAAGAAGTTTTAATCAACAGACTCCCCTCCAGGCCACCGCGCATTCACACTGGAAAACCGTATCACTGCTCAGAGTGTGGAATGAGTTTTGCAGAGAGCGGTACCCGCAACACAAACCAGCGCATTCACACTGGAGAGAAACCATATCACTGCTCAGAGTGTGGAAAGAGCTTTAATCGACAGGCTCACCTTCAAATACACCAGCACATTCACACTGGAGAGAAACCGTATCACTGCTCAGAGTGTGGGAAGAACTTTATCCGTTTGAGATCTTTTCAAACACATCAGCATATTCACACTGGAGACAAACCGTATCACTGCTCTGAGTGCGAGATGAGTTTTGAATGGTGATACCTAAAAATCACCAGCGCATTCACACTGGAGAGAAACCATATGCTCAGACTGGGAAGAGTTTTAGAGAGAGCACTGTCTCAAGAAACACCAGCGCATTCACACAGAGAAACCATATCAGTGCTCAGTGTGTGGGATGAGTTTTATCAACAAATGTCTAACACATAGTAGCATTCACACAGGAGAAAAACCATATCACTGCTCAGACTGTGGGAAGAGTTTTAATAAACAAGTACTCTTCAAACACACCAGCGCATTCACACAGGAGAGAAACCGTATTACTGCTCAGAGTGGATGAGTTTCATCAACGAGTAATCTTAAAACACACCAGCGCATTCACACAGGAGAGAAACGTATCACTGCTCAGAGTGTGGGATGAGTTTTAGAGATAGTAGTTCCTTCAGAAAACACCAGCGCATTCACACAGGAGAGAAACCATATCACTGCTCAGAGTGTGGGAAAAGTTTTAGACAGAGCTGTAACCTGAAGAAACACCTGTGCAGCCACACTGGAGAGAAACCGTATCACTGTGTGTGATGGTGTTTTTGGAAGGTAGTACTATCTCTGTTACTTCTAACCATCAATAGGCTCAGATAAAAGTAATAGTGTTAGATTTAAATTATTCGTGTTGGCTGTTAAATATATGTTAAAAAAGATTACTTGTACTGTGGATTGTGCTGAAACAATAATCCAGAAAGGGTGATTTCTTGTGAGACTGAATCCTGGCCAGCATTAACGCTTTGAAGTTGGCATGAATTATCTTCAGTTTGAGTGAGACATGTAGTGGATGCCAGTGTGATGGAGTGCTGTAGCCCTCACTCCATGGTGTTGTGTTTACTGGGAAGAGAAGAGCATTACCACCCACCTGCGATAACTCAATGGCTGCCCACGGGTGTCTGGCTAGAATTGTCCTTGAAAGAGACAAAGTAGCTTGCAGAAATCACATCCACATTCAGACAGGAGACCCACACACATCCTACAGCTCAGTGCAGCATTCTTTATCTTCCAGGATGCCTCTGTTACTGTAATACTGGACAAAGCATGTGGGGTTTCTACCTGGACTCCTGGGGACTTGTGAATGGTATGTCCTGCACAATCACCCAGAAAGATCCCTAGTGAGAATTCTGGAATGTGGTGGAGAGGTCCATTCACTCCTGAGATTCTGCACCCAGAGCTGTTCATTGGCCATGTGTATGGGGCTCTGGCCTCAGGTCAAACAGAACTGTTGATCTGGAAGAATTTCACACTGCTCAACTTTAAAAATGACATTAAATTTTTGAATGACAAAGTACTGATTAGATAAGTCGTTGTTCATCTTATAATATTCAAATCCATTAAATACGTTCATTCAGCTGTATTTCCGTGGTTATAGGTTGTGAGAAATGTTAGGTGCTACTTCCAGAATGTATTATGCTGTGATACGATCACTCTGTCAAACACACTAAAATGAAATACGGAGTTGTACTTAAAAGAGTACAAACCTTGTTGCTGGGACACCTTTACTGAAATACAATAAAGTAGTTTTCTGTGGAAATCCTTTTCCAGCCATGTTTTTTTATACCAGTTAAAATACTATTATGAACCTAAACTACAAAATTGTACCCTTAGTTTACAATAATCACTTAGTATTTTTGTGTTTGTATCAATAGTGGCACTGAAATTTTAATAACAATATCCTGAGCTTAGGGATTTAATAAATAGTTTATATTTTCTGCTCATAATGAATAATAATTATAATAATAATAGTATTATTATTATTTAAACTTTTCTTTTTTATTGTAAACCATTTTATTACAAAATACATATTATGGTAGAATAAAATGTATTAAATCAATAATGTCATGTAAGTGAATCAAATGGAATTATAATTAAAATAATGACATAAGAATAACAGTTAAAAGACACAGGACTAATGAAAAAGCTATAATTGGTTATATAATGGTTTATGTTTTCCAGCATGTTTATATATATAAAACTCCCCTTTATACCACTTTATTATAGTTGTTTTATGATTATAATGGTATATTGAACAGTGGTATTAATGTTATTAGCAGGACCAGAGCAGTAGAGTCTCAGAGCTCAGTGAGCACGTGGGACTGATCTGGGTTTCTGTTTCTACCAGTTGAGCCTGTGTGCTGTTGCTTCAACAGAGGCCGATCAGAGGGGCAGGGCTTCCAGGAATACAGGTGTGTTTAACTACCTGAGCCGCAGTGGTCACGTGGTACCAGTGGCTCCTCCTGCCGTACAGGTGGGGGCGCTAGTTCTACAACTGGTTCTCTAAAGACGGAGAAGCGAGAGAAGGTGCAGTCTGCAGCGATTATGGATAGGCAGGAGCTGCTCTGCTGAAGGTAAAGTCTATTACACACTTACACACAGTTTTACTCTGTGTTTACTCTCTACACCTGTTTACTCGTGTTTACTCTCACCACTATTTACTCTGTGTTTACTTTCACACACTGTTTACTCTGTTCTCTCACACACTATTTACTCTGTTTTATTGACACTGTTTACTCTGTGTTTATCTCTCAGGGTGTTTTGTTCTATCACACATATGGGGTGAAATGGTCTGGTTGAAGACAGGTTTGAAATATAGTTTATATGAACTTTCTCTTTATCTTGAAGTATAACTGTTTCAGTGAACAGACACCATGTTAAGCATTATACGAACTCCCATTATCTTTCAAACAGTGACTGGTTTGGTATAAAGCAGTGGTTATTGTAGATGTCAGTGCGTCTGGGCAGCGGTGGTGGTGGCGAAGGCAGCAGGGCTGCACATTGTTTATGTAAACATAAAATATGTATTAATGAAGCCAATAGAAGGATGCTAAAGTAAACATGTTTGTGATGTGATGTTTGTATCGCTCATCTTGAAAATGACATTCTGGCACAGATTTAAGGTAGTATCTTTAAATAAATAATCAATTATAATAATCAATTGAGCATCAAGAGTGGTTTTACTTCAGTTATCATCAAAACAGTCATTAATCCGAGAATAACGAAAATCCCAAATGCACTTGAAAATATGGTTTTGGAAGTCTCTGTTTCGAGTTAAGTTTCCTAGATAGCATTAGATAACGGCTTGGCTTGTTGAATTAGGAGAGTAGAGTATATATGACAGCAAACCCACAAAGTTCTGTTCTCTTTAAAAAGTATATAGTTTATGTGAATTTGTGTATATTTTACTTTGTTTCTTCTCCCCGTTAGCCTCACAGCTGGATTGTGCTTCCCTCCTGCCAGGACAAATATGCTGTCTTTGCATTAAACCTCCCTTATCCTACCTGTCTCCAGAATGGAATAAATCTCTTTAATCTACTTTTGCTTGTATCAATTTCTCTTCTCTTTTTAAATATACTTCCCACAAATACCTAATAAACACACCACAAGACAGATCTCACTCCAGTATGACATCAGTAGAAACAAATGTGAGAATGTAGATTTAGAAGCTCTGATCACTGGAATTGTTCTCCACAAGAACAAAGTCAAGATAATACAGGAAATGGGACATCTCACCCTTTTTCAGGTTGTGAAAAGATTATGAAGCAGGATGCTCTACAAACACAGCGGCAAAGCCGGAGAGGAGAGAAGCAGTATCACTGTTCTGAATGTGGAAAGAGCTTTAGAAGGAGCAGCACCCTCAGAAAACACCAGCGCATTCACACTGGGAAAACCATATTACTGCTCAGAGTGTGGGATGAGTTTTAGAGAAACAGCACCCTCCAGAAAACACCAACACATTCACACTGGAGAGAAACCATATCACTGCTCAGAGTGTGGAAAGAGCTTTAATCGACGGGCTCACCTTCAAATACACCAGCGCATTCACACCGGAGAGAAACCCTATCAGTGCCCAGAGTGTGGAAAGAGTTTTGTCGACAGGCTCACCTTCAAATACACCAGCACATTCACACTGGAGAGAAACCATATCACTGTAGGTGTGGAAGAACTTTATTAGTTTGAGATCTCTTCAAACACACCAGCATATTCACACAGGAGACAAACCAGTATCACTGCTCTGAGTGTGAGATGAGTTTTAGAGATGGTGCTACCCTCAAAAATCACCAGCGCATTCACACTGGAGAGAGACCATATCACTGCTCTGACTGTGGGAAGAGTTTTAGACAGAGCAGTAACCTCAAGAAACACCAGCGCATTCACACTGGAGAGAAACTGTACGACTGCTCAGAGTGTGGGAAGAGTTTTACACAACAGAGTAATCTCCAATCACACCAATTTCACACCGAGGAGAAAAACCCATTATTACTGCTCAGAGTGTGGGGTGAGTTTTAGAATGGTAGTTCCTTCCAAAAACATGAGCGCATTCACACTGGAAAACCATTTCACTGCTTTCCAGAGTGTAGGAGAGTTTTAGATCAGGTAGTAACCTCAAAAACACGTGCGCATTCACGCGGGAGAGAAACCATATCCTGCAGAGTGTGGAAGGAAAGCTTTAGACAGGCAGTAACCTCCAAAAACATAGCGCAATCACACTGGAGAGAAAGTGTATCAATGTGTGTGATGGTGTTTTTCAAGGTAATCTTTAATAACTGTAACCCTCAATAGGCTCAGATAAAAGTTTTGTAGTTTAAGGAGAAGTCATGTTAATGTTCTCACACAAGAACCAAATATGACAATAGTAGCCTCTCATAATGATAGTATTAGAATAAAATTCCTCATGTTGACTGTTAAATATATTTGTTTTGTTAAATAAAATACTTATAATTAGTACTAATTGACTGCAAAAATTGTAGTGAGTAGTAATCCTGAGGTTAATGTAGTAACAACCCTCAATCCATGGTGTTGTGTTTACTGGAAAGAAGACATTACCATCCACAGTGGACAGCACTGTGGCCACCCACAGGTATTTAGTGATCGTGATTTGTGGTCTCTGGCTAGAATTGTCCCTGTAAACAGACTGGTCATTCGGCGATCACTCCCGGCTGAGCAGGGCCCCCACATCCCCCATCTCAGCTGCTTCTTTTACTCTCACGGAATGGCAGAGCAAAAACCCCACAAGTTTCCTGCATTACTCTGCAGACCAGCACTTGGTGCCACCACGGGCTCTCAGGAGCTTGTATATGGTGTGTCCTGCACAATCACCCCTCAACAAGATAGTAACTGAAGCATTTCTGGAATGTGTGGTGGAAGGTCCGTTCACTCCTGGGTCTGCACTAAAGAGAGCTGTTCTGTTGGTTATGTGTATGGGGCTTTGGCCTCAGGACAAACTGTTGAACTGGAAGAATTTCACACTGCTCAACTGAAAACATTAGATTTTTTTTAAATGAGCAAAAGATGCTGGTTAGAAATATGTAAGTTGTCTTCATTTGTAACATTGTAACCTTATCCAAATACGTTTATTCAGCTGTATTCCATTAGTTTATAGGTTGTGAGAAATGTTAGGTGGTACTTCCAGAATGTATTATGCTGTGATATGATCACTCTGTCAAAGACACTAAAATCAAATACGGATTTGTACTTAAAAGGGTGCAAACCTTGAGGCTGGGACTGCCCTACTGAAATACAATAAAGTACTTTCCAGTAAAAATCCTTTTCTTTAGCCATGCTTTTTTGTGCCAGTTAAAATATAATGAATTATTTCACCTTAATTGTTTAATCACTGTCTCATGCGAACTTTTTAAATTTAAAGGACTGGAACGATTTGAAAATACATTTAAAGCTGTATGAAGAAGGCAGCAGGAAGTCAATTAAGGGAAGATAAAATACATTATTATTCATGTATGGTTTTGTTGTTTTAATGTAAATAATAAATGCTTTAGAAAATGTAAACAATTCTGTTACTACAGTAATAAGAGTTTATATCGGCTGCTTCACTTTGAAGGAGGGGTATCGCAGGTCCGTCCTTCCTGCTGCATCAAAATTAGGTTATACTCCAGTTATCATTTCTCCACTGCGGGGACTAATAAAGGATTATTTTACTACTGTGTAAAACTCCTTTATACCACTTTATTATGGTTGTTTATGATTCAATAGGTATGAACAGTGGTATTAGTTATTAATAAGGACCAGAGCAGTAAGAGTCTCAGAGCTCAGTGTGACAGTGGGTCTGATCTGGGTTTCTGTTTCTACCAGTTGAGCCTGTAATGCTGTTACTTCCAACGAAGCCGATCCAGAGGGCAGGGCTTCCGGAATACAGGTGTGTTTAACTACCTGAGCGCAGTGGTCACGTGGTACCAGTGTAGTTCCTCCTGCAGTACAGGTGGGGGCGCTAGTTCTACAACTGGTTCTCTAAAGACGGAGAAGCGGAGAAGAAGATTCCGGTCTGCAGCGTTATGGACAAACAGGAGCTGCTCTGCTGAAGGTAAAGATCTCTACTACACTCTACTACACTGTTTACTCTGTTTGCTCTCACAGACTGTTTACTCTGTGTTTATTTTCACACACTGTTTACTCTGTTTAATAACACACACACACTGTTTACTCTGTTTACTCTCACACACTGTTTACTCTGTTTACTTTCACACAATGTTTACTCTGTTTAATAATACACACACTGTTTACTCTGTTTAATAACACACACACTGTTTACTCTGTTTGCTCTCACACACTGTTTACTCTGTTTGCTCTCACACACTGTTTACTCTGTTTAATAATACACACACTGTTTACTCTGTTTAATAACACACACACTGTTTACTCTGTGTTTACTCTCACACACTGTTTACTCTGTGTTTGCTCTCACACACTGCTTACTCTGTGTTTGCTCTCACACACTGCTTACTCTGTGTTTGCTCTCACACACTGTTTACTCTGTGTATAGTTTCACACATTGTTTACTCTGTTTAATAACACACACTGTTTACTCTGTGTTTACTCTCACACACTGTTTACTCTGTGTTTACTTTCACACACTGTTTACTCTGTTTGCTCTCACTGTTTACTCTGTGTTTAGTTTCACACATTGTTTACTCTGTTTAATAACACACACACTGTTTACTATGTGTTTACTCTCACTGTTCTATTCTCTGTTATGGTAAATAAAAGTAATGTAATATTTGTCAGCTGTATTGTGGAAGTTACACTGTCTTTCCTTTAACAAATGTTTTTTTTTTTGTAACAGTATGCTATAGTACTGTGTATGTCAGGAGTAAATGGTGTAAATACTGAACCGTGGCTGCTTTAATGAATAAATTGCAAATTTTATGTTTTACTTTGTAAAAAGCAAACATGATGATTTGGGTAATGTTCCTTTTAGAACCTGCTGTGGAAGTCCTCTCCAGAAGTAGGTAACCATTGAAGAGTTTAGACTGGTAACAACTACTTTCCCACAGGCCAGTGAGTCTCTCTGTAACACAACTGAACAACAAAAGGTAAGATAATGTTATTTCTCCTTTTATCGATTGTGTATCCATAGTTTTGATGTGAATACACTTTAAATACTTCAAGGGGATGGTTTGTCTCTTATTTTCTTACAATACTCACTTTCCAAAATGACGGATGGGAGAGCAGACTAATGGGCCAATACTTTTGACATTGAGGAAAAGAACACTTACCTATGTGTTCACACCTGTCTCATGAATATTCACTGTGTAAACACAAATTTGTTACCAACACACACACCTTTGGAAATAAGGTTTTGGACAGTCTCTGTTTACAGTTGATGGGATTAATGGTACCGAGAATGTGACCGTATGTATTATATTCAAAAGTATAAAGTACATAGTTTGTTTGACGCGTTTTATATTTTGTATTTTTTTCTTCTTCTCCAGATTGGCCCCATGACTGTACTTAGTGGCACCACTCCTGCCAGGAACAATATGTAGCCTTTGCATTAAACCTCCATATCCTCCAGATGTCCTCCAGAATGGACTGACCTCTTCTTGCTAATCTACTGCTGCACCTCATATCAATTGTTGCTTATCTCCTAAAACGTGCTTCCACAAATACCAAATAAAAAAACACAAAGACAGATCTCCCTCCATTATGTCATCAGCAGAGAAAAAATATGAGAATGTAGATTCCAGAAACTCTATTCCTGGGAAATGTTCTCCACAAGAACAAACTCAAGAGAATACAGGAAACGGGACATCTCACCATTTTTCAGGTTGTGAAAAGATTGTTGTGAAACAGGATGCTCTACAAACACAGCGGCAAAGTCGGCGAGGAGAGAAACAGTATCACTGTTCTGAGTGCGGAAAGAGCTTTAGATGGAGCAGCACCCTCAGAAAACACCAGCGCATTCATACTGGAGAGAAGCCTTTTAACTGTTCTGACTGTGAGAGGAGTTTTAGACATAGAGTTACCCTCAAAAAACACCAACTCATTCACACGGGTGAAAAGCCGTATAACTGCTCAGAGTGTGAGATGAGTTTTAGACATAAAAGTACCCTCAGAAAACACGAGCGCATTCACACTGGAGAAAAGCCCTATAACTGCTCAACATGTGGGATGTGTTTTAGAGAGAGCAGTACCCTCAAAATACACCAGCGCATTCACACTGGACAAAAACTGTATTACTGCTCAGAATGTGGAAAGAGCTTTATCCAACTGAGATCTCTTCAAACACACCAACGCATTCACACAGGAGAGAAACCGTTTCACTGCTCAGAGTGTGAGATGAGTTTTAGAGATAGAGGTACACTCAGAAAACACGAACGCATTCACACTGGAGAAAAACTGTATAACTGCTCAGAGTGTGGGATGAGTTTTAGAGAGAGCAGTACCCTCATAATACACCAGCGCATTCATACTGGAGAGAAACCATATCACTGCTCAGTGTGTGGGATGAGTTTTAGAGCTAGAGGTACCCTCAGAAAACACCAGCGCATTCACACAGGAGAGAAACCATATCACTGCTCAGACTGTGGGAAGAGTTTTAATCAACAGAGTAGTCTTCAAACACACCAGCGCATTCACACCGGGCAAAAACTGCATTACTGCTCAGAATGTGGAAAGAGTTTTATCCAACTTCGCTCTTTTCAAACACACCAGCGCGTTCACACAGGAGAGAAACCGTTTCACTGCTCAGAGTGTGAGATGAGTTTTAGATCTAAAGGCCCCCTCAGAAGACACCAGCGTATTCACACTGGAGAGAAGCCTCATAACTGCTCAGAGTGTGGTATGAGTTTTAGAGAGAGCAGTACCCTCAAAAAACACCAGCGCATTCACACAGGAGAGAAACCGTATAACTGCTCAGAGTGTGGGAAGCGTTTTAATCAACAAAGCACTCTTCAAGTACACCAGCGCATTCACACTGGAGAGAAACCATATCAGTGCTCAGAGTGTGGGATGAGTTTTAATCAACAGAGTACTCTTCAAGTACACCAGCGCATTCACACGGGAGAAAAACCATATCGCTGCTCAGAGTGTGGGAAGAGTTTTAAACAACAGAGTACTCTTCAAGTACACCAGCGCATTCACACTGGAGAGAAACCATATCATTGTTCAGAGTGTGGGAAGAGTTTTAATCAACAGAGTACTCTTCAAGTACACCAGCGCATTCACACAGGAGAAAAGCCATATTGCTGCTCAGAGTGTGGGAAGAGTTTTAGACATAGCAGTGACCTTAAAAATCACCAGCGCATTCACAATGGAGAGAAATCGTATCATTGTGAGTGATGGTGTTTTTGAAGGTAGTACTTTCTGTAAAACCTAACTGTGATCAATAGGTTCAGATAAAGTTTTGGAGTTTAAGCAGAAAGAATGCTAATATGGTTTTGTTCTCCAGCAAGATCCAAATAAGATGGCACCCTCTCATGGTGATTAGAGATTAGAGATTAGACTGAAATCACTCATTTTGACTGTTAAATGTGTTGTGTGTGCAGCATTCTTTAGCTTCCATGGGATATGGGACAGAAGACCCATCAGAGTGCCTCTGTTAACAACACAATACTGAATACAGAATAAAGCATGTGAGGCATTCCTGCCGCTCTAATGTGTTACAGTATGAGTGAATGGGGGGGGGATCCAATATGAATTGATCTAACCTTTTCAGTTTAAAGTGATGTCTTAGAGAAGTAGGATGTTAAGCAGAGTGGAGGAGAGAACAGCAAATATCACAATCATTGCAAAAAGGAGAAAATAAAACATTTGTGAGCAGAAAGTACATTCTTTCTACTGAGTTTTGCATGCCAGATTGGTTCGTCAGTGGATATTTATTTTAAGGTTAATCTTTATAAAAATGAACTGACAGAAAATTTAGTAATATTCATGTGTGCAGAAATAATTTGACAGTGTCTTTAAAAAACAGCAGTAAGTGGTAATCAAATTAATTTTATTACTCATACTCAGGAGCTGTCATAGAGATGGAGATTTTGAAAGAAGGTTAAATTACTTTTTGCAGGCCAGCTCGGTTTGTCTTACAGATGTATAACATTCCACATCTTCTGCGAACTTTTGTGAACAATTTTTTTCATATTTAGCATAATAAATAAGGTCAGGCAAAAAATGTTTATGAAAAATAATGTATGTTGTATATCTTTAAGACAAACTAATCTGGCAGAACTTAAGAAATGTAGATTCTTTCTCCTCATAAAAGCTTAATTTTTAATTTAAGCTGCAATTTTTCACATTGCAATAAGTACAATGTTTGCTGTAAACTCAAAACGATGTCCCTTAGATTTGCTGCTTTGTCCTCTTTTTTTTTCAGGCGCACTGCTGCCCCAGAATATGGTGAATCGACTTTTGGGGATGTCACTTAAATCACTTAAAGCTGTGTAGTGAACATGCTGGTGAATTTAAAGGTGATTGGCATTCATCAACTCATACACATGAAAATCAGAGTTTCCAAAATTTTCATTAATCTGTCCAAATATTTAGTTTGGTTTAATTTACAAAAAAACTTTACACACAGCTTTACTAAAACATTGTTAATTGAGGCCTAATAAGCGGAGAGAATATGGTCACAGAGGTTTGTCTGAAACTGGAACTAGCTGACTTTATTCCTTGCTGCCCAAGGTTTCTAGATGAACGTCTGATTCGTGAATGTAATTGAATCATGAAGGCAACACATTCTGACATTGCCAATGTATCCACAGCTCTCTGCTAAATAAGAGTGTTCAGGATTTTCACCCAATAACACAGAAGTATAGATTCCTAACCTTCAGTTCAGACATGAGTTGGTGCATCTTGTCTAAGAATCCTGTATAGGCAGCATTTCTTACTTTTCAGACAGATGCTGTGAGGCATCTTGGTACTCTTAGACAAAGGTAAGTCTAACTCAGGTTTACGTATCTTGGAGCTAAAGAACACCTGCTTCCAGTCACCTGTTATTTGCCAAGTTAATATGTCTGTTACAGTAGAGAAATGAGTGTGTGAAGGAACCAGGTTCTCAGGACCTTGTGTGAAAGGCAACCAAACTTACTGGGGAAAAAGCTCAAAGTGTAGTCTTTGTGCAAACTTTTGTCAAACTTGTAGAGGTTCATGAAAATTGTCATTAGTAATAAATAGTTATAAGAATATATTAAGAGCAGAACTTCTGTCCTCAATCATTTGAGCACTTTTTCAGTACAAAAAACTTCTTATGCTTTTTGAACTCCTACAGAAGTCATTTACCTGATTCCGAAGCTTCAGGTAAGCATTTAGGCTGGTAAGTTTATTTATAGTTTAGGATGTAAAACAAACCTAAATCTGTTTAATGTAGTTTAGAACTAGCAGCAGAATTGGAAACCCGTTTTTAATGGACATTTCACACCAACACCCAATGACTCAGTTATGTTCAAGCCATAATGCAGGATAATTCATTATTACACTAAATTAAAAAATTGTTTTATGTGTAGATTTAGTCAACCTGAATATAAACAGCCTTAACTCACTTACACAGCAGTATAGTACATTTCTCGGGGACTGGAGGATAACTGTGAGGTAAAGATGTACTTTGTAGTCCATTAAATTCATCTGCATTCCATTACATTTTTACATAATGTGTACTTCAGTTCAGTCAGATGGGTGGGTACTCCATCCAAAATACATTCAATAATGAGAATATAATGGTGTTATTTTTCCTCAAGCGTGATGTAGAAAACCAAAGAAGCAAATCCTTGCTGAGATTGTAATATATAATGCACCAGCCACATAAAAAGAAAAATATGCTCAACATATCATGCAGAGTAAATTAATACACTGAAATAAAAATTAAACATAACACAAAAAATGCATATATCACATCTTGACAGAGTGATCGTATCACAGTACAATACATTCTGGAAACAGCACTTACCATTTCTCACAACCTATAACCACTGAAATACATCAGAAAGATTCAATTTATTGGATCTGGCATTACAAGTTCTAACATTAAAACTGACAGACAACTCACATATTTCTAACTAGCATTTTGTACTCATTAATAAATCAGATTCAGTTGAGTTTTAAAAAAATCTTTTAATAGGACTGCACAGTTTGTACATATACATACCTATATGCGTATGTATGTCTATGTGGCAGTTAACTGAAAATGTATTTAATCTAACCTTCAGAACCTCTTATGGCTGCAATCTTGTCCATGTTAGATATTATGGTTCATTATCCTGTAATATGCAAAATTCATCCTATACTGGGTATTATGGCTTGTTTCTTACCTACCATAGTACCATTATGCAACAAAAACAAAATCACAGAACAAAATTCAGCTCTGCATAATTTAAACAGACAGACGATTACAAATGGACTCTGAGCACACACAATGAACTCTTTTAATGTCCACCAGATTTAAAGTTCACTATAAACTCCATGAGTATGACCTCTGATGTGACAGTGTACATTGCCTTGTTTCTTAAGTTTTCACCTCCCTGTCAATTCAAATGTGAAGACATGAATGTCAGATGCTCCAATTTCAAGGACATGTTTTTTCTCCTTTGTGAATGCGCTGGTGTTTTATAAAGCGACTTCCATCTCTAAAACTCAAGCCACACTCTGAGCAGTAATACGGTTTCTCTCCCGTGTGAATGCGCTGGTGTTTTTGGAGGTCACCACTGGCTCGAAAACTCATCCCACACTCTGAGCAGGGATATGGTTTCTCTCCGGTGTGAATGCGCTGGTGTTTTTTAAGGTCACCACTGTTTCTAAAACTCCTTCCACACTCTGAGCAGTAATATGGTTTCTCACCAGTGTGGATGCGCTGGTGTTTCTTGAGAGTACCACCGTCTCTAAAACTCATCCCACACTCTGAGCAGTGATACGGTTTCTCTCCAGTGTGGATTCGCTGGTGTTTTTTGAGGGTACCGCTACCTCTAAAACTCTTCCCACACTCTGAGCAGTGATACGGTTTCTCTCCCGTGTGAATGCGCTGGTGTATTTGGAGCATACCACCATTTCTGAAGTTCATCCCGCACTCTGAGCAGTGATAAGGTTTCTCGCCAGTGTGAATGCGCTGGTGTACTTGAAGATTACCCTGCTGATTAAAGCTCTTTCCACACTCTGAGCACTGATGAGGTTTCTCTCCAGTGTGAATACGCTGATGTTTTTTGAGTGTACTGCTATCTCTAAAAGTCTTTCCACACTCTGGGCAGTCATATGTTTTTTCTCCAGGGTGAAATTGCTGGATTTTCTTAATGGTAGTGCCCTCTCTAAAACTGTCTTCGCAGCCGTCATACAGTTTGTCTTCTGTGTGAATACGCTGGTGTTTTTTGAGGGTACTGCTCCCTTTGAAACTCATACCACACTCTGAGCAGTGATACGTTTTTTCTCCAGTATGAATACGCTGGTGTGTCTTGAGTGTACTGATCTCTCTAAAACTCATGCCACACTCTGAACAGTGATACGGTTTCTCTCCAGTGTGAATGCGCTGGTGTGTTTTGAGGGTACTGCTCTCTCTAAAACTCATTCCACACTCTGAACAGTGATACGGTTTCTCTCCAGTGTGAATACGCTGGTGTGTTTTGAGGGTACTGCTCTCTCTAAAACTCATTCCACAATCTGAGCAGTGATGTGGTTTTTCTCCTGTATGAATGCGCTGGTGTGTCTTGAGGGTACTGCTCCTTTTAAAGCTCTTTCCACACTCAGAGCAGTGATATGGTTTCTCTCCAGTGTGAATCCGCTGGTGTGTTTTGAGGGTACTGCTCTTTCTAAAGCTCTTTCCACACTCAGAGCAGTGATACGGTTTCTCTCCAGTGTGAATACGCTGGTGTGTTTTGAGGCTACTATTCCATTTAAAGCTCTTTCCACACTCCAAGCACTGATATGGTATCTCTCCTGTCTGACTGTGTTGGAGTGCTTGTAGTGCACACTCTTTCAAACTTGTCCCGCAGTCTGAGAAGTGGTGAGATGCCCTGTTTCCTGTATTTGTTTGGGTTTGTTCTTGTGGAGAATAGTCCCAATGAAAAGATCTTTCGGAGTCTACATTCTCACACTTTATCTCCTCTGATAACATCATTGTGAGAGAGATCTATTTGAGGTCTTCTTTTATGTGTTCGTAGAAGTATATTTTAAGAGATAAGAGAAAATGGTCACTAGGAGCAGTAGTAGACTTGTGTGGGAGAGGTAATGATATGGGGGTTAACTCCAAGACAGAATATTTTGCTTGGCGGGAGTGGTGTCAGTAGATACACTCATGGGATCCATTCTGGAGAAGAAATAAGTAAAATTAAGATAACACACCAACAAACAATGAGTGTACAGTACATTGTACAATACAGTACTGTCTTACCTGTGTTTATTCTAAATCTCAGGAAAAGAGTGTGTGAGAGTAAATGCAGAGTAAATGGTTTGTGAAGGTAAACACAAAGTAAATAGTGTGTGAGAATAAACACCACATCCACCACACTGAATAAATAACTTGTGAGGTGATTGTGTAGAACACACCATTCTCTCCAGAATGCTCCTTGAACCAATTCTGTACAACATGGATGCTAAAGCCATGGTGCATTATTCTGCTGTAATATCCCATTATTAAGGGGAGCACATGAACTCCACGAAGGATGGAAAATGTTCACCAAGTGAGAGGCAGCAGTCAACAATATGTATAGGTGGACCAGTGGACCCAAAGTATGCCATGAGAACACACCAAAACAACTGGTAGCTGGACCACATCACATGATGTTAGTCCTCAAGGATCCAGTTAGCAACCTCACAAGCCCAGATGCGGTGCTGTCCTGCAGATAACAGGCTCACTCTGGTAGTTCTTCTGCTCCCATGGAAGCTACAGGTGTGAGCATTTACGAATCAACCCTTGAGGTAATGCCAATTTACTTATTAATATCTCATGACATCAGGCATGTCAGTATATACTGCCTTACTCATATTGAGTTTCTACGTTCCTCTCAAGGACTTTGTGTGTTAGATGTTCCTCTTCAGGTATCAAGGATAGTTTCGCTTGTGTGACTGTGTGTGTTTTTGAAGGCACTGCTATGTCTAAAACTCATCCCAAATCCTGACCAACAATATGTTTTTTTTTTTTTTCCTGTGTGAATGCGCTAGTGAAGAGTACTCTGTTGATTAAAACTCTTCCCACAGTCTGAACAGTGATAAGGTTTCTCTCCTGTATGAATGCGCTGGTGTTTGAAGGGTACTCTGCTGAGTAAACAGTGTGTGAGAGTAAACACAGAGTAAACAGTGTGTGAGAGTAAACACAGAGTAAACAGTGTGTAAGAGTTTAGTAGAGATCTTTACCTTCAGCAGAGCAGCTCCTGTTTGTCCATAACGCTGCAGACCGGAATCTTCTTCTCCGCTTTACTGTCTTTAGAGAACCAGTTGTAGAACTAGCGCCCCCACCTGTACTGCAAGAGGAGCTACACTGGAACCATGTGACCGCTGCGCTCAGGTAGTTAAACACGCCTATATTCCGGAAGCCCCGCCCCTTGCGCTGCTATTGGCTGCGATTTGACGTGAGCAGCCCTCTGATTGGCCACTCGCTCATGTTACCGTTGCAACCAGCAGCAGAGGCTCCAGTTCTGAAGACTCTTCCTCCACCCATACAGACACTTGTTCTCCAGCTTCACAAGTTATCATTCACGCAACAGTTCACATTGCACATTATTTTATTTATATTTACAACAATTGTAGCATTATACCATTATAGCAAGAAAAAATAACATATGTGCTCAAAAGTTTATTTGACATTTTCAGATATTGCCGTACAAGTTGACAAATGTCATGAAATTGTAACTAATAACATGGAGGGCCACCTCTTTTCTGGTGCAGTACAACAACTGGACATGGCACCATTCCACAAGCAGAGGAAATAAATCTGTAAGGACATTGGGCTATGCAGCCTGGACAGCCACCCACAGATCCATTTGTATATTATCTCAGGTATGAATAGATCTCTCCACCAAATCCAATAAATAACTGGACTCTTGTGGGGCGATAGTGCAGAACACACCATTCGGTCCAGAGCGCTCCTTGAACTAATTCTGTACAACCTGGATCCTAAAGGCATGGTGCATTATTCTGCTGTAATATGCCATCATTGGGGGGAGTACATTTATGCATCAGATGCTCCTCTTCCAGTACCAAGGACACAGATTCTCTTGTGTGACTGTGTTGCTGGTTTTTGAAGGCACTACTTTTTCTAAAACTCCTCCCACAGTCTGAAGAGTGATACGGTTTCTCTCCGGTGTGAATGCGCTGGTGTGTTTTGAGGTCACCACTGCTTCTAAAACTCACCCCACACTCTGAACAACAATATGGTTTTTCTCCAGTGTGAATGCGCTGGTGTGTTTGAACAGTACTCTGTTGATTAAAACTCTTACCACAGTCTGAGCATCGGTATGGTTTCTCTCCTGTGTGAATGCGCTGGTGTTTTTTGAGACCACCACTGTTCCTAAAACTCATTCCACACTCTGAACAGTGATAAGGTTTCTCTCCTTTGTGAATGAGCTGGTGTGTTTGAAGAGTACTCTTTTGATTAAAACTCTTTGCACACTCTGAACACTGGAATGGTTTATCTCCTGTGTGAATGCGCCAATGTTGCTGGAGAGCACTCTGTTGTTTAAAACTCTTCCCACACTCTGAGCACTGATATGGTTTTTCTCCTGTGTGAATGCGCTGGTGCACTTGAAGAGTACTCTGTTGATTAAAACTCTTCCCACACTCTGAGCAGTCATACAGTTTCTCTCCTGTATGAATGCGCTGGTGTTTTCTGAAGTGAACATTGTTTCTAAAACTCATCCCACACTCTAAGCAAAAATATGGCTTCTCTCCAGTGTGGATGCGCTGGTGTGCCTGAAGATTACCCTGCTGAACAAAACTCTGTCCACACTCTGAGCAGTGATATGGTTTCTCTCCTGTGTGAATGCGCTTGTGTGTTTTGAGGTTACTACTGTTTCTAAAGCTCTTCCCACACTCTGAGCAGTGAAACAATTTCTCTCCAGTGTGAACACGCTGGTGTATTCGAAGGTTAGTCTGTTGATTAAAACTCTTTCCACACTCTGAGCAGTGATATGGTTTCTCTCCTGTGTGAATGCGCTGGTGAGTTTTGAGGGTACTGTTCTTTTTAAAGCTCTTTCCACACTCTGAGCAGTGATACAGTTTCTCTCCTGTGTGAATGCACTGATGCATTTGGAAAGCATTCTTTTTCCTAAAACTCTTCCTGTAGTCTGCAAAGGGGTGAGATGTCCCTTTTCCTGTATTCTCTTGGGTTTGTTCATGTGGGGAACACTTCCAGTGAAAAGATTTTCTTTTATTAGTGGAGCGTTCAGATTCTACATTCTCCCAGTTTATTTCTTCCGATGACAACATTGTGTCGTTGTGTTATTTGGAAGTATGTTTAAGCAGGCTTGCAAGAGATCATTCCATCCTGGAGAAAAACAAAACTTAAAATTCAAAATAAAATGGACCAACATAAATAACCTATGTGGTCATCATCTCTAAACATCAAAACGAACCTGTACAAAATGAAACATTTGGCCAAAGGCTGAATACTGGACAGGAATTTGTAGATTTCTATTCATTTTGCATAAATTAAAACAGACCAAATTCATAATCTACGGACTAATGCCTAAAAACAAATGTAAATAAAGAAAAATCAGTTACATTTGACCAGATTTTATTTTACTGACATGTTTAACAACAAAAACTCCAACACCACCAACAATAATAATAATAAGTTTTAAAGGTGTTTAAAACATATTTGAGATGGTAGATGATTTAATAATGAATGCTTTTAACCTTTTCTTTTGGTAAATAACTACGTTTATGTATTGAATTATTATCCTACTTACTCACAGTCCTACCTGAAGACATCCCCCTCGTGTCTCCAGTGTCCTCTGTAGACAGTTCCTCTATTCAAGGGTGTTTAAGAAGATTGTGACACAGTCAATTTTAGAATTCAGCATAAAATAAACATCCTAATTGATGGTGATTTTAGTGCAGATTTTAAGTATTGTTTTAAATAATAAAACAATATAACATTTATATTAATAAACACAGTTTTAATGGTGTTTATTGCAGAGTTCTTCACCTTCAGCTTCTTCATAACACAGCAGACCCGAGTCTTCTTCTCCTCTTTATAGAAGCTCAGCTACAGCGCCCCCGTCTGTCCTGCAGTAGAACTGACGATGCGTGCAGTCGCTTCCTTCGCCCTCTATTGGCCGCTTTGGGGAGTAACTTTAAAAAGCAACCACATGTAGTTAAATACTGTTATAAATGAGATTCAGCCAGTGTGTGTGTGTGTGTGTGTTTGTGTGTGTGTGTGTGTGAACCTGGATTCAAAGTGCCTCCTCACCGGTCAAGATGTTTCATCGACTTTAATACTCATCTTTATTGCAGGGAACTGATGTCACATTGAATTTAACGACCATCCCGACTGGCAGAGAGCCCTGGAAGTACGCAGAACTTTGTGGATGAGGAAGGGCAGTTCTGTAAAAATGACTCCTTCCTCCCCTTTTCTCTGCATAAGTCTGCTATAGATCAGGTTTTCAAATGAAACTTCAGCATGGGAATGATTGTGCCCATTTATACATGCGCTGCAGGTTGGAGCGTGTGTCTGGGTGAAAGTTTGGTAAAGACAGAGCTCTTCATCTTCTTGGCTGAAGTTCTCGTGGCCTCCTGGAGCTCCACAACCAAATATGGATGGCATCAATGGTGTGATCCCACTGATTGCAATTTCCCTCATGGATTAAAAAAGTGATTCTAATTCTGAATCACACCAACATCGTATATCATGCACCATCCTCCAAATGTTCTACTCAACCTGAGTAGGAACATTTTTATTAAACTGCAATCCAGGCCTACAGGCCCACTCTCAACGTTTATAATGTAATCTTAAGGATATGCAAGAAAAAAAATATATTCACAAATGCTCCTTGTCAGAATAAATGATCAGTGATATTAAGTATATTTTTAGCGTCTTCAGTGATCAGTATCAGCTGTACCTTTAAGACTGATATATGCAGTATGTAAATGATCTTAGTTCAGATTGGCTGCACTGTAAAGAGGCTGCACTGAAACATGAGTGGACACTCATCCTTTGTCTCAACATATGGGACAGTGAGAGACTGACACATTTGAAGGCTTTTAATGAGATGGGTGTGCGTTCCTGTGAAGATTAGATATGAAGGTAAAGGGCAAATGGCTTAGTGATTGCAGTTATGTAACACTACATAAAGCAGAACAGTATCACTGCAGTGCTGAGAATGACCCACCACCCACATAATAGCTGCTCTGTGGTGGTCCTGTGGGGTCCTGATCATTCAAGATGGGGTCCTGATCATGTGAAGAGATGTGACAATAAAAAAGGTAAAAGTAAAAAAAGTGTGATGGTTTGGAGCTACTTTGCTCCAGCAGGATGTGGAGATCTCTCCATCATAGAAACCACTATGAGATCTTCATTGTATCAGAGGGGGTTTGAGGAGAACGGAAGAGCGTCTGTACAAAGACTGACGCTGAAACATCACAGAGCTGAAAGAATGAGGAACTTCCCCTTCAAATGCTTTCGTGACCTCTGACCAGGTTTTTATGTGTGAAACTTGTAAGTCAAGTTTTGGAAGAAAATCAACTCTCCCCTTTAATTTAAACCCTCCCCTTTAATTTAAACCCTCCCCTTTAATTTAAACCCTCCCCTTTAATGGTTTTCCAGTATAAAGCTTGGAGCAGCTGCGCTCACCAGCAGTTCTCTCACATAATGGAGTCTGTGCTGAGATATTTGGACTGGACATCTGTGGGCTTGGCCCTGCTGGGTGGTCTTCTCTCTCTGGTTGTATTGGAGATCTTTAGGTTAAACTCCTCCAAGAGCCGCAACCCCCCAGGACCCAAACCACTGCCCTTTATTGGGAACCTGATGCAGATCATACAGAACCCAATGGCCCACATCAGATTGGTAAGTTTCCTGTCTTGCGCTGTAACGGCCAGCATGTCTGGAAAGCCATTGTTGTGTTTCCTGAAGTTCTACTGTTGATCCTTCTTACGAAGCCATGTTTACTCATGTTGTAAACATGTAACAAGTTTGCACGGCGGGGCAGCTTCACGGCTCAGCTCTGACCTGCATGCAAACAATAAATATTGTAAAAGTAACACTTTATAATTTTGCAACATTAATTTACAGCATTTAGGACAGTAATAAACATAAACTGATGTTAATAAACTAATTATTAAATGACCCGGCTCTGGCACAGCTCTGGGGTCATGGGTTCAATCCCTGCGGGTCGATGTCTATAAGGTGTTTGGGGTGTTCGCCCATGTCCGTGTGGGTGGGGCTAATGACATCATCGACCCAGATATTGGTACAGAGGGAAATGAGAGAGGAGGAGCTGTTTGTTCTTTTTTGCTCACACAGTGTTCATATTCCAGAATAAAAGTCCTGAGATTCCAGAATAAAAGTCCTTACTGTCAAGTGTTTTCAAGAATGTATTATTATTATTATTATAAATATTCTTGTAAATCTACTCACAAATAACTCATCAAAAGTATTGCATTTTCAGCTCAAATACACTCAAATTTCAACAGGATTTCTTAGATATAAAGTGTTTTTAGTCATTAAAACAAATAAATAAACATGTAATATAGGCACAAATACAATTTTGATCAAAACGTGTTCAAATTCATTAAAATATTGAAATTCTCTTAATATTTACATCTCAAATCTAGATTAAGTTGAGTTGCTTGGGCTCTTCTGAAAATAACAGAATATAGTATGTGTGGATCTAGAAATACATTTCTAATGTTAAAAGCATGTCAAGCTACAAAAGCACCCCACAAAATGAGTCTAGAGTCTAGAGTTCTAAAGGTTAAAGCTGATATTTCAGTATTTGTTACATCAGACACATTTTTCTCCTCCAGTTGAAGAACTATGGTGAGATGTGCACCCTGTACCTGGGCCGGAGACCAATGATCGTGCTGAATGACATGAACATTGTGAAGAAGGCTTTCGTTCAGAACGGGGCCGTGTTTTCTGGGAGGCCACATGTGCCTCTGATGGAGTGGATCACCGAGGGGTACGGTCAGTAAAATACGACTCATTAATTTCACTGATTTACACTCATTCCTGCAGATACAGGGGATCCGGAATGTATTCACAGTGCTTCACTCTTTTCACATTTTGTTACTTTACAGCCTTATTCCAAAATGAATTCAGTTCATTTTCCCCTCTAATACAATACACTGCACATACATAATCTTTACCACTCTCTCATTCACTCATCCCTCCTTTAGGTATCGTAATGGCCACGTATGGTAATTCATGGAAACAGCAGCGGCGCTTTGCTCTGCACACTCTACGCAACTTTGGTTTGGGGAAAAAATCCATGGAGCAACGAGTGGCAGAGGAGGCGCAGTACCTTGTTAGGGAGATGGTCAAGCAAGAAGGTAGCTGATGATTAGCTGTCCATTTTTGTCTCTTTTGTCTGTGAAGGTCATGCTTTTTAACTGAAAATAACCCGCCTCTGTCCCTCAGTGTCATGTGTGTTAAAATCATAATCTTAAATTGTTAAGTTTTGTATTTTTCCTACAAAATTGAACTATTCTTTCTCCATTTTCCTGAAGGAAAGGCTTTTTATCCCATCCATCCCATTATGAATGCAGTCTCCAACATCATCTGCTCTCTCACTTTTGGAGACCGCTTTGAGTATGATGACAAGCAATTTGCCAAACTACTGGAAATCCTGAATGAGAACGTTCGCCTTGCTGGGTCACCAATGGCACAGGTAACAACAAGACGTCTCACTGAATATGGACCGTATCTCCAAAACTCTCAAGGGAAGACAGTGTGAAAAGACTTTATTCAAAGATATTTTTCAGCATTTTATATTTGGAATTTTGATTACTGAAAAATTTTAATGAATTTAAATGATGTCAAAGTGACTTACGCCAGTTCTAATCATATTTTCAAACTGTTTTTCTGTAGAAAAACCGAGTTTGCTCCATCTAGTTGTATATAGATGTACACACACGGTAGTTAAAACAGCTTGTAATGTGTTAATTAAACAGTAAATGTTGTCCTTGACAAACTAAGATATTAAATTCCAATATTTGAAATACTTGTCCAAACATGAAAACAGTGAAAGATAAAGAATAAAGAGAGATAAAAAATGGTCTCTCTCTCTCTCTCTCTCTCTCTCTCTCTCAAATTTCAGGTATTAAATTATTCTAAATGGCATCATGCCAAATAGAATTAATTTTGTTTTTCCTGCAGATCTTCAACTTGCTTCCCATCATAAAGCACTTTCCAGGGCCTCACCAGAAAATCTTGCAAAATGCAAATTCCATGAAAGGCTTCATCCGTGAGATTGTGGAGGAGCACAGGAAGACTGTGGATCCAGAAAATCCTCGGGACTTCATTGATTCCTACCTGGTGGAGATGACCCAGGTGAGAACATCAGGGACAAACAAGTGAGGAGAGAACATGGTAATAGTTTACCTGGTAAAGTTTCTCCTCTGAATAAAATTCTGAATTATATTACAGCAGAGTAAATATTTAGTGGTACATGCTTTAACAAATCACTTTGATACCTAGTGCTACAGAAACAAGGACACAGTTCAGGCAGTGGCCAAATCTCTGTGCAACCCCAGCGACACTTTATATATATATATATATTTCTATCTTCCATATGAGGTGGTAACACCACACTCTGTTGCACCACACTAATCACACTGAAGTTTTTTGAATATTAATAATGTCCACTTGTGGAGAAACCTTTGGAACATGAGTGATTGGGTTACAAGACCAGTCCATCTTAAAAAACAGCCCTTCTTTTGTTTTGAGCAGCAGGGGGAAAAAGAAGACTCCACATTCCATGAGGGGAACATGATAATATCCACCGCTGATCTTTTCCTTGCTGGCACGGACACAACAGCGACCACTCTTAGATGGGGCCTGATTTATTTGATGGACCACCCGGATGTGCAAGGTACCCCTACAGGTCTCCAGTACTGCTAATCGTGCTTTAAGCTCATGTTATCTCTTTGTGTCCCTGGCTGACCACA
This sequence comes from Acestrorhynchus altus, assembly GCA_034509495.1. Classification (NCBI taxonomy): domain Eukaryota; kingdom Metazoa; phylum Chordata; class Actinopteri; order Characiformes; family Acestrorhynchidae; genus Acestrorhynchus; species Acestrorhynchus altus. Next base: position 866,746 of record CM067518.1, on the reverse strand, counting down.
TCATAGAGCGTTGTCATGAGGAGATTCTGCAGGTGTTGGGTTTTGACCGCTCCCCATGCATGGATGACCGCGCAAAGCTCCCGTACACTCATGCCACCATCCATGAGATCCAGCGCTGTGCCAACATTGTTCCTGTGGGTGTGCTCCATGAGACCACACAGCCAACAGAGCTGCAAGGATACCATATTCCCAAGGTAGGGATGGAGGGATAGAGGAGGTATAGGTATGAAGTTATTGACTGACATTAATTGAGTGGATGATTTAGGGGTTTTTTTTGTCCCATTGCAGGGAACAGAGATTCTGTTCAATTTAACAGCAGTTCTGACTGACAGCAAACACTGGAAGCACCCAGATGAGTTCAACCCAGAGAACTTTCTGGATGAGAAAGGGCAGTTCTGTAAAAACGACTCCTTTCTGGTCTTTTCTCTGGGTGAGTGTCTGCAGTGACGCTTCCATACATCTCATGAGTTGCTACACAGTAGAGCACCAATCCAGGCAGTGCAGCACCAATCCAGAGTCTGTTAAAGGGTTGTGATTTGCTTTTCTACCAGTCCTATGAGTAGTTCTCTCTGGAGGTTTTCTTTGGTTGATTTTACACCCGTAGTTCACAAGTAAAAAATGCATCAGCACAAACCGAGTGAGAACTTTATCTCCACTGATTGGTCAGACTGAGGTGGGAGCAAGAAGGTGTTTTGGGCCAGAATGTAAGGAGCAGTTCATGTTCATAGCTATAGTGATTATCTGACCACTATACTGGCTTAAACTACAGCCGTTCAGATTAAACCTGCCCAGTACCTGATAGTTGGGTCGGATCACGTTGTCACCAAACTCCAGATTTAGTTTGGGACCTCCACTAAAGGGTTTTGGTCCACCTTCGAGCGCAATTACTGTTTTAATACCTGCCCGAATGATCTGCATCAAAGGTGAAAATGAAACACAGTTTGATTTAATCAGACCAAACAGTGCAGTTGAGAAAACATCTTTCCAGACCCTTAACTTGACCTCCACTATCTTCACTACTACCATTTCTTAATTACAAGCTTGGAAACAGCAACCTGAACACACTTTGTTTTCTTCTTATAGTCCTGTTAATGTTCAGAATGCTTGGCAACTGCTTAGAGGAGCTCATGACTTCTGATTGTTGGATGTTTGAGTTTTCACAAGGTTTGAAATTTGCATTAAATCTAGATATTACTAACGTTCCCTAAGACATTTTCAAGTTCAGAGACAGTAACATTTATTGGAGACCTCAAATCTCTTTTCAGATGACTGAAATAAACAAATCAACAAATGGGAGGATCAATTTAGTATAAATGCTAGAGAGTGTGTATGTACTCAATATTGTATGTGTGTATTTACCTACAGGTCCAAGGCAGTGTCTGGGTGAGAATCTAGCAAAGACAGAGCTCTTCATCTTCTTCACCTCTTTGCTCCAGCAGCTGCAGTTCTCATGGCCCCCTGGAGCTCCACCCCGAGACATGGACGGTATCCTGGGCATGGTCCGCACGCCATTCCCCTTCAGTACAGTCTGCCGCAGCAGGGAGACCACCCACTGAATCAGATCACCAGGTTCAGCTACTATGTGAACCATCCCTGGAATATGTTGTCAGACTGTAACCCTAGTTTTAATTAAAATGTTATTTTATAAACATTCATTTTCGCTGTTGATAACAGTAGCACATATAGTCCTCTATGGTATATACCTTCAGAAGTTTATTAAAATAGTTGTGTGTATCTTTCCTTAAGAGCAAGTGTTTTCACTAATCTTAGTGTTCTGCCCTGCTAAAGCGACCCCAGTCAATTGTAAGTGCTGTTACTGTGAGTTGGAAACACAGGTTTTTTGCCTGTTTGTCAACCTGTTGTCAACAGTTGTATACAATGGTCATTCAAACTCCGTAGTCAACCACTGGTTGTATTATGTGGCAAATGATGAGCTCAGTCATAGTTCTATGTAGGATATCAGTTGTCAAGCAAATCAATGTATCAAATTGCTCCATTGATAGAGCTACCTCAGCCCACCGTAAGTGCAGTTTTTATGAGTTGAAAACATACTTTTTTTTGTTTTGTTTTGCCTATTTCGGTGAGTAAATATATGAATATATATAATAACAGACTACTTTACAATTGAATTTAGTGTTCAAAAGAAATAAAACATTTTATGTCTTTCTGTGAGAGTGAGTATTTTCACTTATCTTAGTGGTCTCTTTATTAAAAGATTAATTCAATAATTTAATTAATTATTTAAATATCATCATGTAGAGTTTACTTTCCCACTTGTCTTTGAAGTCATTGTCTTTTGATCTAGTCCGGGGAGGGCTCCTTTAAAAAGGAGACACAGGTTACAGGAGTACAGGAGGTACAGCGCATGCTTAACATTGAAAGTTGCCAGTATAGTTCCCAGGTGGTAGCTACTAAGTCCACCATAGTATTATCTCCTACCAGTGTAAATATTGTATATATTTTGGTTCCTTTTATGTTCTGTTTGTGTTTTGGGTGACATTGTTTTTTTTCATGAATAAACAGGTAGACACACCTACATTCTGAGCCTTTTAACGTCTCTTCAGCACCTCTCTCAGGCAACTTCCTGACCATTCAGGCACACATTACCACACTCCCCTAAAGCCCACTCAATTTTTAATGAATTAAAAGTGAAATTAACCTCTTCTTTAATTGACTTGTTTAACACACACCGATACATTAAACTCCACCCACTCACTGCACAGCCTGCAGATCCTTCTCCAGCTCCTCACACACATTAACACATTAAACTCCACCCACTCACTGCACAGCCTGCAGCTCCTTCTCCAGCTCCTCACACACCGATACATTAAACTCCACCCACTCACTGCACAGCCTGCAGCTCCTTTTCCAGCTCCTTACAGACCAACACATTAAACTCCACCCACTCACTGCACAGCCTGCAGCTCCTTTTCCAGCTCCTTACACACACCGACACATTAAACTCCACTGCACAACCCGCAGCTCATTTAACTAATTAAATTTTTTCTTGTCCATCTGTTTTTTTGTTATTGTATAATATTGTATTTGAGCAGGAATGAAACATGTTAATATATGGAAGGTTTGTTTGTGCACTTTGTATCTGTGTTTCAGTGAGGACAGCATGTTCTTCAGCTCTTATCTTTTGAGATAAATAATGGTGAGATAACAGCCTTCTCAACCAATCAGCTTGTGCGGCCACAACTGTTGCACTATATAACTGCAAAGCTGTGTTGTTCATTCTTTTGGTTGCATTCTGTATGTAGATATAGCCACTATGATCTACCAACAGTGAGTCATCAAACTCTCACAGCTGATTGCATCACAGGTTCACATCTTAAAACAGTATTTTCTTGAGTATCTGATATCAGATACTAATGTCTTCTACAGGAAGTTTTTTTTTTCACTCCTCACCAAGTTACAGCCTGACACAGCGAGACATGCTTACCAGACACACCCACTGTCATGGGATTCAACAGAAGTATCTGTCACGTTCTCTGTTTGTTCTCCTCATTCTGCTCTATGACGGCGTGAGTGGTTGTAGTATCTAGATCCTCTCTCAGAATGGAGTCTGTGCTGAGAAATATGGACTGGACATCTCTGGGCTTGACCCTGCTGGGTGGGCTGGTCTGTCTGTTTCTGCTGGAGATCTTCAGGCTGAACTTCTCCAGGAGCCACATCCCTCCAGGACCCACACCACTGCCCTTTGTGGGGAACCTGCCACAACTTATGAAGGATCGCATGGCTTTCATCAGATCTGTGAGTTTCCTGCTTCAGCTGTCAGTGAGGCAGTATCGTTCGTGTTTGTGTGCTGTAGGAGAGGAGATGGTCTTTAGGTTTAAATTGGGTTTTGGTCCTTATAGTTGTGATCTTATAATGATTTTCTGCTGTGGGTCAGGTGTAATGAAAGGGGTGTGAAGTGACCAGGCTGAGACCTAAACCTGTGACACTTGGCACTGTTTATGAATAAACTCAATAAATAAACAAATAACTTTGTTTTGTATAACTTCAGATAATCTCCTCCCGACAGTTATCTGAGCATGTAGATGTGCATGACTGACTTGTAAACTGGAGTCAGAAGACACTGTGAGCAGTTATGGGGAAGTGGTGAAGAGCACTGTGTCTAACCACACTTCCTTTTTCGCAACTTCCTATAACTTCAATCATCTGCCTTCACTATTTTAAGATTCTAGGATAGAATATATATATAGAAATCCTGGAAAGCCTGGCTTTACCCAGTCAATGATGACTTAAGCCATGAGATAAGCCGAACACTTCACCAAATCTGTATCAAATACATGCAAATCATTTATTTCTCTGATAAGATCAACACAAGTATATACAGTATATTATATATATATATATATATATATATATATATATATATATATATATATAATTGTATTGATGTAGATAAACCAGTTCCTGTCCAGGGTTCAGGACAAACACCTCAGTATCTGGTCACCCTACTGTGGGCTTACTCTCTGAACTGGCCCTGTTCTCTTTATTGTTCTCTTTAAATACATTTCAATATTCATGGTTGACTGGCTGTCCGCACACACACATACACATACACACACACACACACACACAGACACACACACACACACACACACACACACATACACACACACACACACACACACACACACACACACACACACACACACACATACACACACACACACACATACACACACACACAATAGTTAGATAAGTTAGGTTATCTCATTGAAGGTCAAAAATATGTTATAAATCACTAATAAAATCTGACAAAACATCATGAATAATTCGAAGCATTTTGCTTAATAACACATAAAAACATTATCTCCACATTATGCAGTGTAATGGAGCAATCTGATTGGCTCTTTTTGTTGAAAAGTGGGACATCTGTAAACTGCCACTCATACAAAGGTAAGGGAGAGAAGGGCGAGGGGGTCTCTTGTTCATATTTTTGTTTAAATATTATTTTAATATTATACTTTATGTGGGACAATTTTCTAGTTTATCAAAGGAAAACTGTAGTTAAAAAAAATATAAAGCAAAAAACTTTTAGATAAAACGTTAGGTGTCCTGAAATTCAGGACAAAACATGCCTACACATCAGCATCATCAATTCCCATTGACTTCAGTATAATCATTCTTTTAGCATTACAGTGACGTGACATAGTCATAAACTTCTGCAGAAAGGGGCACTGAGTTTGCAACTGCCAGATATTCTCTGGGCAAGGCAAGACATGTCAGTCCATCAACCTAGTCAGCTGAGTGCAAGGTGTGATGCAAGGAGTGCAATGAGTGATGTCATCTCTGGTTGCCTTAGGCCATATTCAAAGGTCTCATCTTCTTTAAAAAATATTAAGCAATGGTTTCACAGTGAATCATACACTGATATACTAAAAGTCTGGAACAGGGAGTAGTTCTCATGCATCAAACACCTACACTCATCTATCTCAAAGTCTTAAGTGTAGAAAACATCTTGCTTCCTCCTCCAGATGACGAAATATGGTGATATATCCTCCATGTACCTGGGCAGGAAGCCAGTAATCTTACTAAATAACATGGATATCGTGAAGGAGGCATTTGTTCAGAATGGGGCTGTGTTTGCTGGGAGGCCGTTCATACCATTACTGAACTGGATTTCCAATGGGTTTGGTCAGTATCACATGACACATTTATTTCTAATTTTGATAGTCGACCGATAATCGTTTCTTCTACATTTGACTCTGCCTCTCTCCTCCTCTCAGGGATTGTGATGGTCCCATATGGAATTTCGTGGAAACAGCAGCGCCGCTTTGCTCTCCACACTTTGCGCAACTTTGGTCTAGGGAAGAAAACCGTGGAGGAACGTGTGGCTGAGGAGGCAAGGCACCTCATCAGAGAGCTGCTCAAGCAGGAAGGTAGCTGATGAGTGGCTTCATCTTCATTCAAACGTCCAAACATCACAGTAGATCTCAGTGAATATAGTATCATTTGTGAATGGTTCTTACATACAACACCCTTACCAACACCCTGGTGCCCACTAAGCAATTCCATAACAACGTCTTAGGAACTCCATAGCAACTACTTTGCAGCAACCTTGCAACCCCTTAACATCACCATAGATTACATAGTTTGATTACAGTGTCACGCTGGAGTTCAGATCTTTAGGACCACCCATTCTTTCACTACTGTGAGTAAAGGCAGACTGTAGGGCTCGGGGCTTGATTTCTTCATTTTACACCTGGGGCAATGAGATTGAATCAGACACGTCAATACAATGATTAAGACGTGTGTCTGTGTAAACATTCTGCATTCAGAAAATGAAAGAATGAGTATCAGCCACCCAGGAGATGGTTCCATTCACTGTACCTCAGAACCCTCAGTGTTTTTTTTTTTGTTTGTTTGTTTTGTTTTTTTTAGGGAAGGCTTTTTATCCCATCCATCCCATTATGAATGCAGTCTCCAACATCATCTGCTCCATCATCTTTGGGGACCGCTTTGAGTATGACAACAAAAGCTTCGCTAAACTTTTGGAAATTTTGAATGAAAACATGAGACTTGGTGGATCACCTTCGGCACAGGTAACAAACCAACCTGGTCTCAGGAGAACATACATATGTGACAAAGAATTTGAACAAAAATTAATGTTATAATGAAGTAATATAATCAAATTATAGTTTAAAAAGCTAAACCCAACCTTATCATCACTCTAACCCTAAACCTACCCCTAAATATAACTTCAGTGTAGAAATACGATTGTGTGCATTTGGCAAAACAGTGCCACCAGTGTATGGGAGCGTGTTGTTTATCACAATGTTTATATGAGATAGTATGTGTAAATTGTGCACATTGTATGGAATTTTGGGGATATAATAATATGTACATATATTTGAAGATCTTTCTGATGCTCCATGCTGAGCTGCTTTATATCATAATCAACTAAAGTTATATTAAAATAACATAAAATGGGAAAGTGCTGTGTTTTACAATCATATTGGACTGTTGTTTGATCCTGTTTTCTAACATCTGGCCCAAAACCTATAAACAAGCTTTGCCTTTTGAGTAAGAATGAATATTGAAATCATCTTAAATGATAACATGGAACATGCTTTTTTCTCCAGATCTTCAACTTGATCCCCATTATAAAATACTTTCCAGGGCCACACCAGAAAATGTTACAGAATGCCAACAACTTCAAGATGTTCATCCGTGAGGCAGTTCATCAGCACAGGGAGACTCTGGACCCAGAAAACCTCCGCGACTTTATTGACGCCTACCTGGTTGAGATGACCAAGGTAAGAGGTCAAACTGCAGGAGGTGCCCTAACAGCTACTCATTTTACTAGTTGCTGTTCCTGGATCAGAGTTATAGAACAGCAACTCTTCCTGTTCTCAGCAGCAACAGTTAAAGGAAGACTCTACCTTCCATGAGGAGAACATGGTTATGTCCATTTCGGACCTCTTTTTCGCTGGGACGGACACAGTAGCGACCACCATCAGATGGGGCCTCATTTACATGATGGACCACCCTGATGTGCAAGGTACTTCTATTAATCTGCAGAACTATTCATATGATTTCTTTGATTAATGGGATTTGTACCTGGTACCTTCTGACCACAAAGCTTGGGCAGATGTCCATATCCGGGTGGGGTTTTCTAATATTCATGTCAACCCACCTCTACCTGCACAACGATTTGCTGATTTTGTTGAAAGTCGGGAACTTATTCATAAACAAATGCCATATCGAACAGTACAAACACTCACCAGTGACTGGTTTCCAGTCATTTATCTATTTGAACCAGCTGAGCAAAAAGTCAGTCCTGATTTGGGGCTCAGAGTCATCTCAACATCAGTGAATGTTCTCAGACTATAATACCTCCAGACTCAGCAGTTTGTAAGCCTAGTTAAACTTCTTACTCCACTCTGTCCTGTTTATCATTTTGACCACATCTCAGAGCGCTGTCATGAGGAGATTGTTCGGGTCTTGGGTTTTGATCGCTCTCCCTGTATGAATGACCGTGCCCAGCTGCAGTACACTCATGCCACCGTCCATGAGATCCAGCGTTGGGCAAACGTTGTTCCTCTGAGTGTCCTTCACCAAACCACACAGCCAACAAAGCTACAAGAATACCACCTCTCAAAGGTAAGACTGGATGCCGAGGGAAACTCCAGATTGAGCTTTAGACTGGATTGGTCCAAAGAAAGAGGAGTTATAAAATTCACTGAGTGGTAGGGTGGATGAAGATTGGATTGAGAGATGGAGAAACTGTAGATTGGATTGAGATTTGGATCTTTTGCAGCAGAAGCAGAAGGTCAGAAAATCAGGTGTTAATGGCTTTAAAAATTCAAGACTACATATAGTATGAACTGTAAATATGAATGTGATGAAAATATGAATGGACCCAAGACCTAAAGGTTCTAGATTTGGGACTTTTAAGGAACTCTGGGTCAGTTTTATCTTGATCATCCCATTATACTCCTTGATTGTCTGGTTAAAATTGAGACCTAAGTACAGGAACCAAGTTTTCTATTTAACTTGAGAAGAAAATGGTGAAAATATAAAAATGAAACCTGTTCTCTTACGTGCCTTTCTTTCTTTATGACGATACTGATTCTTCCCATGACAGGGAACAGAGATCCTGCCCAACTTAACAGCTATCTTGACCAACCCAGAACACTGGAAGTACCCCGACACATTTAACCCAGAGAACTTTCTGGATGAGAAAGGACAGTTCTGCAAAAATGACTTCTTTCTTCCATTTTCTCTGGGTAGGCCTTGTGTTTCAGAGCTTTGTAAAAACTAAAGCTCCATGATTAAGATGTTCTTATTTCATAAAGGAATATTTTGAATATACTCACACTGGATGCATGGATGTGTTCTAATGCAGGTCCGAGGGTGTGTCTGGGCGAGACTTTGGCAAGGACAGAGCTCTTCATCTTCTTCACCTCTCTGCTCCAACGGCTGAAGTTCTCGTGGCCTTCTGGAGCTCCACGCTCAAACATGAATGGCATTGTGGGCATTGTGCGCTCTCCGTTTCCGTTCAATACAGTCTGCCATAGCAGGGCGACCACTCGCTGAACCAGCACCAGCAAACTTTCAGATGTAACTGTCTTGACAAACACATCACTTTTATTACTTTTGCTACTGGAAACAGTGGAAAACTGACCACTGCATTCTGGGAACACCCAACAAGTGATGTTCTGGAGATGTTCTTAGCCAGTTGTCTAGAACATCAGTTTGTCTCAGATTCTTACACCAATTTTCCTGCTTTAACGCATCAGCTTCAAGAAATGACTGTTCTTTTACTGACTGATAAACCCATCCCTATATGAGATACTGGACGCAGATCATCGGTGTTCTTCACTTCACTTGGCAGTGGTTTTAATGTTATGGCTGATGAGTGAACACAAAGAGTGAAGGACTACATGAACAATACCAACAGTTAGGATTTATTCATTCATGTATTTATTTATCCAATTGTTTACTTCATAAATCCAGGAAACAGACTGATTATGTTCATTACAAGTCTTTTTAATAAATACAAAATAAACAAAACATAAAATTCACTTCAGACATGAGTATCTAATGGGTTTAGACTTATATAAGATTTATAAGATAAGATTTATTTAGAAAATATAAGACAATATTTCACTTTATAAGATTTCGTAAACAATTTCTGGTTTAATAAAAGGACATTCAGGAGAAATCAGTGCAGTAATTCCACAGATCCAGCCTCCAATTCCCAATAAAGTTAAAAAATTGGTCCCATATCAGCATAAAAAGCAGCTGCCAACATCTGTTCAGCATTGACTGCTGAAATGTAATAACCCTCAACTGAGGAGAAGCTGCATCATTTTCTATGATGACTTAATTTGAAGGGGCACTGATGCTGGAATGATTGTTTGAGGTGGGTCATCCAGGTCCAACTGCCTGGGTGGCTCTGCTGAGGCCTTGCTGGACCTGCCTTACCCAGCTCTTTGGGTTTGTGAGTATTCATCTGAAAGCTGGTGGTTATTATAAGCTCTGCATAGAGCAGGGGTGTCAAACCAGTTTGGCTGCAGGTTTTCATTCCAGCCAAATGGAATGGACCAGTTGCTTAAAGACTGGCTGATTGATTAAGTGAATGGAATCAGGTGTAGATGCTGGTTGCTTAGAATGAAAACCTGCAGCCACAAAGGCCAGGTTCTGACCCGGTTTCACACCCCGGCCATAGAGGTACATCTAGTGGTCAAATGCTTGTACTACATCACAGTCCACACTGTATAGAACCCCTGTTAAGACCCTTTGACACTAAGTACAGTTTTAAAGCAGTGGAACCTTCACAGCAGGTGTGATGCCCTTTTGCTTCCTGTCTCTTTTCCCCACAATTTGGAAGTGCCAATTTTCCCATCCACACTAGGACCCTCCACCGTTACCTATGCTCCCAACACTAGGAGGGTGAAGACAACAGCATTGGATCATAGCTAGCAGCATTATCCAGGATTTGAGCCTGCAATCCTCGGATCCTCCGGTTGGTCAGCCTGATTTTAACGTATCTGATGCTGCAGAAAACTGAGCAAGTTCTAATCAAAAACTTGACACATTAATGTGTGTGTTCATTTTCAGAATTTGACGCATCATTTTTCCATAAAGCTGTGGAACCTTAAGTCATATTAGTGTACAATTCTGTAATATTACTCTACTGCTTCAGTCCACATGCTCTCAAACTACAGGGGGAGCCCATGAACATAAATACCAATTATTCCATAATACTGCTAATTCACTCCGGAGAGCTTGCAGATTCATACTGGATTCAGATCTCGCTAGAAATCAGTCTAATCAACCCTGATTGGAGCTATATAAATATATCTCTGCAGATGCGTATATTTTGTATAAATACAGAATATGGACAAAAATTAATTCCCATCTCATCCCAAAAGTACTGTATGGAGCTCCATGACTCAAGTGAACACAGTTCCACAGCTCAATGCCAGGGGCCTTTATACCCCTCTAGAACCACCAGGCATTAGGCATGGTCTCTACTGTCCAGGGAAGACCTTCTCTAATGCCATCTGTAACATATATATATATATTTTTTTTAAATCGCCAATTTAATGGTTAATGGTCGACTGGTGATCATCTAAACATCTCTAAATTGCTGAAGTTGCTCAGAAGGTCAGGTTGATGGGTATCACCCTTTAAGGACATACAGCCGTCTCTATTACTGACCGTCAGTGGAGCCGACAGATTATGAAGGACTTTAAATATTGATGTGCAGCTCTTGGTTACAGTCTCTCTGTTCTCGAAGATGATTCAAATTGTTAAAAAGTGTAGACGCTGGTTTCTGCATCAGTAGAGGGCCTGAGAGAAAAGGAGTAGCTACCAAACTGAAGAGACTGGTCACTGGAAACTCTATGGGAGGGGAGGGAAGATGCGGGTCTGGACACCAACCCCGTGCAGCCGGACAACCTTGGGCATGGAGGCCAGCAGGTGACGGACAGAAGGATAGCCATTAAGTATGTCTGCTTCCAGGAGTAGCGGACAGAATCTGCGGGCCTCTTGCAGCGTCAGTCCCTCAGGGTGACGGGCTAGTAGGGCTTTGAGGGCGCCAATCAGCCGTGACATATTGGGGTCCACAGGGGGTGCTAGCAAAAACAGAGAGTCAGTGATGGTCAGTAATGGTCAGTAATGGTCAGTGATAGTGATGGCCAGTAATGGTCAAAAACAGAGAGTCAGTGATGGTCAGTAATAGTCAGTGATAGTCAGTGATGGTCAGTGATAGTCAGTAATAGTCAGTAATAGTCAGTGATAGTCAGTGATGGTCAGTGATAGTCAGTAACGGTCAATGATATTCAGTGATAGTAATGGTCAGTGATAGTCACTGATAGTCAGTAATGGTCAATGATAGTCAGTGATAGTAATGGTCAGTGATTGTCAGTAATGGTGAGTGATAATCAGTGATAGTAATAGTCAGTAATGATCAATGATGGTTAGGTGTTTCAGACAGTGATGCTCTGGTCCAGTGGAGGGTGGACACAGTGTCTCACTGTTGGGTCAGTCTCTAACTCACCTCTGTCCGGCGGAAGGTTCGCGAGCGCTGCATCTTTGTAGGATCTGGGTGTGGATCCAGAAGTTCCACTCTGTTCCACCTTCATCTCAGAACCTCCTGATCAGAACCACCGCGCAGAGAGTGAACAGATCAACAGAGGCGCTTCCGCTTTCGTTTCGCATTAAAACCGCTCGAGCTTTCGGTTTCTACTCGCGCAGCCGCAGATGATCAGCGCGCGCACAGGTGATCAGAGGGCAATAGAGTGGACAGTGAGTGGACACAGTGTTTAAACACTCCAGCAGCACTGCTGTGTCTGATCCACTCGTACCGGCGTAACACACACTAACACACCACCACCGTGTCATTGTGACTGCAGTGCTGAGAATGACCCACCACCCACATAACAGCTGCTCTGTGGTGGTCCTGTGGTCCAGATGAAATACATTACAGAACTACAAAGTGCTCCTGTATGAACAGATTACTGAAATACATGTTTTAAACTGCCCTCATTAATACCACGGTTACTGAGTCATATACTGTATAAAATTATCAAAACGTGCCTGTTCAACGAATTGTTTAATTTGTTTTCCTCCAACACTTTCCACGACCAGCTGAGACATAGCTCTCCTCCATCTCCAGAGGCCTGGAACTGACTTGCAGCCACAAGTCTGTGATGATAAACCACAAAGCAGGAGATGTGCGATGTTTGTGTCAGCTGCTCTCTGAACTGTTCAAGCTGGAGTATGAGGAAGCTTGAGCCGAAGGAGGGTAATATAACCTAACATATAGACTCACACACACACACACACACACACACACACACACACACACACACACACACACACACACACACCTGCTCTGTCTTGTTTAAAACACATTATATAAAGACTCAGTACATCAGAACTGTGCACCACCTTTCTAACTCCTTTTTTGGAACATTGCAGTGATGCTGATCCATCCTTACTTTTGGGATGAGTCAGGGAGTTGAGCATGAGGTGAGGTGGTGATCATCCAAAATCCTGACCTCACTAAAGCTCTTATTGCTCAATGCAATCAAATCCTCACAGCAATGCTCCAGAATCTAATAGGTCTCCTCTGGACAGTAAAGATGGTTACTTCCACAAAAGCAGGACAAACTCTTTAATTAAATGAAATGTATGTGTTTGTATTTGTGCCTCTTAAAGTCCAAAAACCTGTGGTGGTGCTATCACTCAACACGGTGCTATGAAAGGTTCTTTGGATGATGTAGAAAAACTATTTTGGTTAATGGAGGGACATGTCAGTAAAACTGATGTGAGCGTGTGAGTGTTCCAGGGATTCCAGGACCAAACAATGATGGAAATGATGGTCTGTCAGGTTGCCTCTAGATGGTGCTCTGTCCCAGGCTGAGCTGAAGTCATATTCTGCTGTATATACAGAGTGATTCCAGCCCGTACAGCTGAACAGTGTCTCAGATCCTACTCAGAACAGGGTCTTTAACAAGATATCAGTCAGAGGACACTGGGGACACGTGGCGTCCATTGTGGTTAGCAGGAGAATGGGGGGCTTCAAATAGACTTAAGTTGTAGGACCTTGCGCAGTGTGTGTGTGTGTGTGTGTGTGTGTGTGTGTGTGTGTGTGTGTGTGTGTTTGTTGTCTGCTTTTACTTTCATTTCAATTAAAAAAGAATAAAAACACCAATAAAATCAACACCAGGCAAAGTCAAGCTGATCTTTATTTATTTCTATTAGCATTTTTAGGCTTTAGTCAATTTGACCAGTGTTTGACCAGTGTTTGACCAGTGGTTGATGATCTACAGGTACATGTAGACCAA
>CM067518.1:745429-847929 GCA_034509495.1 Acestrorhynchus altus | reverse complement strand
ACTGGGGAGTCCAGCGGTGCTCAAAGTGACCCTCACACAGCTGGAGGCGCTCTCCATACTTTTCATAGTAGTAGTCATATTGCTTGGTGGTCTCTTGGATGTTGCTACAGAGCAGCTTTTCAGAATTCAAAAATAAGGTGAACAACACACAAAAACATAAACCCCCTGGTGAACCGAAGGGCAACAGTGCAGGAAAAATTCCCTCAGAGCTGGAGGAAGAAACCTTGGGAGGAACCAGCCTCACAAGTGGGCACCCCTCCTCCTCTGGTCTACCTACTCATACATGATAAGGGGACACTGGACCACATATCTGCTGTAATGCTCCGGTGACGGAAGTAATGATAGTTTGATGATGGACTCAACAGTAACAGTAGCAGATAATTAGTGTCTGTGTAGGTTTTTACAGTCGGTGATGGCAGGTGGGCAACTAGTCCAAGTCCAGTAGCCGGAAAGTGGGTAGTGATTGTGAAGGGGTGGCAGGGGAGCTCGGTGTCCAACTCAGATGGTGAGCTCAAGGTTAGACTTCCATGAGCCCGGCTGGTGGGAATGTAAAGAGTGTGCTGAGGGGTAGCATGGGGACAGTAATGGTTCTAAAGTAGAGTATTGCTTAGTGGGTGCTAAGGTGTTGCTACCACTCCAGGTGGTTCATAGGTGATTCATATGGTATTGCCGAGTGGTTGCTGTGGTACTCCATGTCATTGCTAGGCAGTTCCTATGGTATCCCAGGTGATTGCTAGGTGGTTGATATGGTATTGCTTAGTGGTACCTAGGGCATTGGTACACCATGTGGTCAGCTGGGAATTTTTAGTGTACTACTGTATTTGCACCCGATTATTACCTTTAGTTAATATCTGTTTTCCAGTTTGGGATGTTTATTCTCAGTATTTATTCTCAGGCTGTCCGGCCGTTATCGAGACGTGTAGGAGGTGACCCTGTGTCCATCAGCCTTGTTTAAGTTCAGCAGAATCGATTTATACTTTCCCCTTTATACTCAGAGAGATGACATTTCTGAACTGGAATGGTTCCGTCGGTTGGGTTCTCTGTGCTCCTGTGTGATGATTGCCTCTGCCGCCCTCTCTCTGTATGCCGGTGTGCAGGCCTGGTAGTGATAAGGGTGTTTAGTGAGGCTGAGGTTTGACTGACTGTCATCACATTACAAAAGAGGAAAATCCATGCTTTCTGTGTGTGTGTGTGTGTGTGTGTGTGTGTGTGTGTATGTGTGGGTGTGTGTGTGTGGGTGTGTGTATGTGTGTGTGTCTCAGACTGTGTGTGAGAGACAGAGAGGTCACCACATTTAGCCACAATCCTCACACAGCCTGTTAAATGTTAACGGATGCAAATCGGCTCTGTGCTGCTCTCGCGCTGCTATCACGCCGCTATCTCTCATTTATTGTAATGCAGCTCTATTTTAATACATATACTGTGTTAAAGCGAGGCTCGTCTGATTGGCTGGGTTTTTATGCATCTGGGTGTGCTGGGCTATCTCTCTCTCTCTCTCTCTCTCTCTCTCTCTCTCTCTCTCTCTCTCATCCTGGCTGGGGGGAATGGGGGTAATGGATGTTCTGAAGCAGACCCTCAGGGGTTTTTGGGAGGTTTTGGGAACGCTGCAGGCTGGGCCTCCCACAGGAGCAGCCCGGAGAATAGCCGTCCCACCTCATCTATTCAACAGCAGCCAGAAACACAGACAGGTGAAGAATGAAGCCAAAGTTACAAAAGAAAGAAAGTGGTTTTTATTTCTGAAGCTGCTTTGGAGAAACACATTTTATAAATCAAGGCTATACAAATCAAACCGGGCTGATTTGAATTTATATTAAAGAGTAGAATAAAAAAAGAAGCAGCTATGGGACAGTCTGTATTAATATTAATATTAATATTTACACAAATAAACTGCTTAGAAATAACTCAAACTGACAGCCAGAAAGAACGAATACACATGGAGCCATATGACAGGTGTTCCTAATAAAGTGGCAGGGTTACAAGGTTAGGTTATAAGTTACAATATATATTATATAAGTTATAAGAGTGTGTGTGTGTGTGTGTGTGTGTGTGTGTGTGTGTGTGTGTGTGCTAAAGAAGTGACAGATGCCCAGACGTGTATGTTTGCTTTCTGACAGTCAGCCTCACAGCAAACACACGACAAATGGGCACATTCAGGTATTAGCAAAGCCCTGAATAAACACACTGTTCACAGAGAGAGAGAGAGAGAGAGAGAGAGAGAGAGAGAGAGAGACGGAGAGAGAGACGGAGAGAGACGGAGAGAGAGATGGAGAAAGAGAGAGAGAGAGAGAGACAGAGAGAGACAGAGAGAGACGGAGAAAGAGACGGAGAAAGAGGGAGAAACAGAGAGAGAGGGAGAGAGAGGAAGAAAGAGAGAGAGGAAGAAAGAGAGGGAGAAAGAGAGAGAGAGAGAGAGAGAGAGAGAGAGAGAGGAAGAAAGAGAAAGGGAGAAAGAGACAGAGTGTATATTTATGTGCACACATAGATATTACACACACACAAACGTATATATATTACAGTGTAATAATGTATGTGTAGTGTATGTCTGACATTAGTTAATGTGTATCTATAATGTAGGTATAATGTGTGTGTATATATGTGTGTGTGTGTGTGTGTGTGTGTGGGTGTATGTTCGTGTGTGTGTGTGTGTACGTGTGTGTGTGTGTGTGTGTGTGTGTGTGTGTGTGGTGTGTGTGTGTGTAATAAAGGTTAATAAGGACATCTCTTCTTGCGACACACACGGAGCCGTCAGTTCCTCTGTGGGGTGAGTGCAGTGGGCCTTGGCCTCACACTGAGCTGGAATAGTTTAGAATTTCAATGCTGTCGTTAGTATGCGCTGATCATGTGCTGTTTATTAGTATTCTCTCCGGCCACTCAGGTGTGAGCAGGCCAGCTGTCCCCACGGCAACTCTGGGGGAGGAGCTTCTATAAAGTGGAAGGCTGTCACTCCGCCCATTCAGAAGTTCAGGTTAACGCAGCAGGTTCAGGTGAGACAACGTACACCTGACTAAACCAGCACTGTGACGTCACCGCAGATGTCCACACGCAGAGCTGAGTGGGGGGCTGAACACTCGGACTAGACCAGCCCACCACAGTCAGGACTTAGTGTCTCAGTATCACTGATTATAATAAAACACAATAAGCACACAAACAGAGAATGGAATAATAAAGAGCTGGTGATGAATATATGAATATACTCTACATATGTGTAGCTGAAGTAGAATTATACTACAGATTCTGATTCAGATTCTAACTGATTCAGATTCAGATTCTAACTGATTCAGATTCAGATTCTAACTGATTCTTGATTCTGATTCAGATTCTAACTGATTCTGATTCAGATTCTAACTGATTCTGATTCAGACTGGGACTGATTTGAATTCGAACATCTCCTCTCTTCTAACTCCCATTTCATCCCAGAAGTCCTGTATGGAGCTCCATCACTCCAGAGAACACAGCTCACCTGTTCCACGGCTCAATGCTGGGGGGCTTTATACCCCTCTAGTCCACGCCTGCTATTAGACATGGAGACAAAAGTGTCTCCAGAGAGTCCTATTCTACTGGCAGTACTTCTCTACAGTGACTAGACAAGCTGTGTGTACATTTGCACATCTGTGTCAGCAATGGGTGCAGCTTAAAGAATGTGTTCATTAGAAGGGGTGTCTACAAACATATACGTACTGGCCTCCAGTCTGAGTCCGAGGGAGCAGAGCTTAAAGTGTAAATGCTGCCACTGCCGCACGACTGTATGCCATTATCTTAAGAAGCTAAGATGAGTCATGGTGCTAAGCGTGCTCAATAAATCACAAAGTGTGTGTGTGTGTGTGTGTGTGTGTGTGTGTGTGTGTGTGTTTGAGGAATGTTTTTTGCTTTTCTAAAGTAGGTCTGCATTTCAGACAGGAACAGACTGTGAGTGTGTGAGTGTGTGAGTGTGTGTGTGTTTGTGTTTGTGTGTGTGTTTGTGTGTGTGTGTGTGTGTGTGTGTTTTGCATGACTTAAATGGGGCAGGGTATTAGTTAATGTGTGTGTGTGTGTGTGTGTGTGTGTGTGTGTGTGTGTGTGTGTAGCTGTGAGCAGTTTGCTCTCCTCTCTCAGACAGCAGAGGTCAGTCCACTTGACCCATGTGAACCAGTACAGACACACAGCCCTACTTTATCTACTCAGACCGAAAAACACACTGCACAAATGATCCCTGTTCCCATCAGAATTCAGCACACACACACACACACACACACACACACACACACACACACACACACACACACACTCCTGATGTCTCTCTCTCTCTCTTTCTCTCTCTTTCTTTCTCTAGTTTTCTCTCTCTTCATCTCCTCTGCTTACCAGATATCCACTCGAGCACATGATGGGAATTACCATATGGTAATGTGATCGTAAAAAGCCAACCATGATAAATGTTCATTTAGATAAGAGCAGCCGCCTCTGCTCACAGATCCGGTTTCATCGCCTGTAAGTGAGTGAAAGCATGTGAATTCCACTTACATTTCAAACGATCTACAATATTAATGCTTCAGACGTAAATAAAGTCCCTCTGAATAGCTGACGGTGGTGGTGGTGAATGGAAGCGGAACCTCTAAATGCTCTTCACAGAAAGTTACTGCTCCCAGTGCTCATGAAGAAACGACTCACTGGTCTGAGTTCTGAGAAAATTCCGGATCTAAAAACCACATATTATGAAAATGGTGGAGGGATACATATACAATATACAAGGTGTAATGTGGCAACAAGTAGTCCCCAAAGAAGACAGTATTAGATCAGATGTTCCACTGGTTTCCCATCATCATTACTCCGTATAAAAGTCAGAGACACGTCTAGCTTCACTGTTGGGTTTGGAGAGTAAAGAAAGTTATAATACGTGTGTTGTTGTCATAGCGACCAATGCCTGCTTCCATTCACCATCACTGAATAGAATCTCTGCTATTGACTCACAACACGCAGCTTTTCAAACACTGCACTCCACATTCTGAAATGCCGACTCCAAAGCTGGCTCTGCATTATCCTCTCCCAGAACTGTCTGGTGTGTTTGCACTCCCAGACGGGGAGTGGACCGTCTTTGGGTGAGGAGGAGATTCCAGCCTTCATTAGGTGGTCACTGCAAACAACTCAGCCATTAAAAGATCACAGACACTTTGGCAAGCACCAAACTGTGATGTTCTACACAACTGGGTCAGAACATCTCCAAAACATCAGGCAGGTCTTGTGGGGTGTTCCAGTGTCAGTGTGTACCAAAAGCACTCCTAGGAAGGACAACTGGCGAACTATCAACAGGGTCGTGGGGACCAGGGTTCACTGATATTCATGAGGTCCCACTTCACATCTTACAGAACTTAAAGGAACAATAATCTTGGTGCTGATACCACAGGACACCTTGAGGAGTCCAGTCGAGCAGATCAGGTTGTGACAACAAATTGCTGTTCCGCTGCATCAGAACCAGCATACTGAAGCCACACACACACACACACACACACATGTTTTGTACCCCTCAGAACAGGCTGGTGCGGAACACACCCCAAGGGAACCAGCGGGGTGCTGAAGAAACTCATGATGTGTGTGGAGAACTGTTCTACGAGCTTGATCACGCTGTTAAAGGAACATCTCACCACAAAGACTTACACAACACCAACCACAGAGGAGCCATTACTCTAATTAAACTGGGATGAATTTCTTCCTAATACTAATCTAATCTGAACAATTTGAGATTGTCAAACCAGAGCTGATGGGGCCCGAGGCTCTCACAGTGAGGGCCAAATGACTCCTCGTCTTCTCAGCTTTATAACTCAGGAACTTTCACACATCAGCACAGTACAGATAGAAATGGCAGAACCTACTGTTATTATTATTATTATTATTATTATTATTATTATTATTATTATCAAAAAATAAAAAAATAAAAAATTAATTACCTGAGATATTGGTCATATTGGCCCTAAACAAATTCTCTGGCTTTCCCGGTATTTACTGTTTTGCCTGATTGTTTACTGCTGTTGGTTGGTTGACACTTTGCTTGAGCCTGTAAACCAACTGCCAACATGGGCATCATCAGGTCATCCTAGCAAGTTCAGCCTGATAGCAGACCACAAGATATATAAAGAAGATCCAACAATCCTAAAATATCATCATGGACCTACAGGTATCTTTCACCACAGCTGGTGTCAAAGTGCAGCTTCTACCATCAGAAAGAGACCAAACAGGTTTGATCTTCATGGAGGTGTTGGACACAGTAACAGAAGACATGTTTAGTGCAAACCAAACACAGCATTTGAGCAGAAGAACCTCATAGCAGCTGTGAAGCATGGTGGTGGAAGTGTGATGGTTTGGATCTGCTCTGCTGCAGCAGGGTGTGGAGATCTCTCCATCATAGAAACCACTATGAGATCTTTATTGTATCAGAGGAGGCTTAAGGAGAATGTAAGGGCATCTCTACAAAGACTGATGCTGAAACTTCACAGAGCTGAAAGAATTCCGCATGAAGGAGTGGGAACGTCTTTCTTCTAGGAGATGTCATTTCTTTTAGTTCCATTTTATGAGTTATTTCATTTGTAAAACGTTGTTTCTTCAGGACACTGTGTTTAGTAATATCACCTCCAGCAGAGCATTAGGTTCTGCCTTAGTTAATGCATAATTACTTAGCGTAGCACTTTGGTTCAGTCTGTCCCTTTTAGACCATCCCGTCCTTCAGTTCAGAACATTTTCCACCTCTCTCCACACGTTCTCTGCTATTAAAACAAACATTTTTCCTCACCATCCCAGTGGGAGCGAGTGGCCCAGTTTCCGTCTCCAAAACTGAGAGTCGAGTTGTTCTGCAATAACCTGTTCCACACCATCATCCACTCTTTCTTAAAATGCACTTTCGCTCTGACAACAAAGCAAAACACTCTATAAACTCAGATCCTCCGAGTTCTCCTGGACACAGATAAAGATTGGATGGTCAGGTTCACATTCTGGAAGAAATGCTTAGTGTAATTGTTGATTAAATGTCCTCTTCTACTAAGACCTGTCCATGAAGACATGTAGGTTTAGATTCTTTTCCCAGTCCTCCAACTGTCTCAACTTCACATTCAGTAGATTATCACAAATATTTCATGAACTACATAAATTAACTGTCTCTAATCTGCTGTATTTGGCTGATTTTACTTTATTTGGAGAGTCTGAGGTCATATCTGTAGATGTTCATCTGAGGTTTAAACATGTTTTTCATGTGTAACTGATCTAAAAACAACCATTCAAAATACAATGTTACTCAACAACCTACCTAATATCCTGTTGGTCCTCCATATGCACAGCTCCAATGCAGTGTCTGGACTCTTCAGAACCTCTGAAGATGGTTCCAGCAGATCCTTTATGTCAAATTCTGGACATTTTGAGGTGGAATCACCACAGATCAGAGTGTTCCAAAGATCTGGGCAATGTGAAGACAACACTTTGAAGTATTTTCGTGTACTACAGTATTACAGAAGGTATCAAAGAAATACAGAGAAAGTGTCAATTTCAGAAGTGAATCTCTCAGTCAGGACATCTGGGACAATTTCCTGTAGATCAAAAACCTAATCCTAACCCTGACGTGAAGCTTTCTTTCATCATTCATTCTAAAGACCATGAAGGAACCGGAGAACACCCACTGTCTCTCCTTACCTTTCATTTCCACTCTTTTCTTTCCCAGCCTGTCTACCTTCTGCATAGGCCACATATGTCTGTACTGTACTGTACAGCACCTGGAGAGCATGAAGGCACTGACAAAAACCTCCAGACGTTGATAAATGGTGCCTACACTGGGAGCAAATTGGCCTGAGGTTGAGAAGAATACATTTGTACCATCGTTCAGTGTCGAAGTTTCTCCTTCCGGACCACCGCGCCCAAAAGAGTCCCATTTGCAAACAGAACACATATTTCACGTGTTTTGCAATTCCATACGGGTGGGAATTTCTCATTGCAGACCTCATTACCTCACATGACAATTAATTAATAACTGTGGTTTGAGCTTTGTGCAGTCCATGGGGAGGTGAGGGGGTGCCTTTGCCTGGATCTCCTTGTGTGTGAGGAGGCTGCAAACCTCACTTCGTGTGGTCCACAGTTGTGAGGAGTCTGGTGAGACCAGATTACTGACATTCCAGACTTTGTTATGGCTCCAAACGTTCTCCAAGCTCTTTTGACATATAGGGTTTTTGGTGTTCATGTAGGTGCTCTGGTGTTCTCCTACTAGAGATTCTATTAAGCCCCTTATACTGTGTGTAGTAACCCAGAACCTTTCCCACAGTCTGATTGTTGCCCTTTTGTTATTGCCCTTGACTCCTCTGTTGGCCAATCCCGACTTTATTAAACCACTTCACATATTTTACGTCCATGAGCATCTGGTACGTGTATACGGCGTTAAAAAGACCATGGAGGTGTCTCCTGTAAAATGTTAGACAAACCCGAATTTCCTTTGAATCAGCTCACTTGATAACTGTCTGAAGTGTTAGGTCAGGTTGGAGCAGATGAAAACACGAGACCCTTTGGGACCCTCTCTGGGAAAGCTGAAGGTTCAGCAAGGCGAGAAGGGTGCGACTGGAGTGTGAGCTGGTACACACCAGCGCAGGGGAGTGAGTCGATGTCTGTACAAGCCTGGGGATTCTCTCACCTCCCGCTGCGGTAATTACATTTCAGAAACTACAGTCTGTCCTGAGCCATAACTGAGAACAACCCTTGAGCGTGGGAACCTCAGGAGAAATGCAGAGAACCAGACAGGGACAGCCTGCTGGAGGGGGTGTTAATAAAACAAACACAAACTGTTTATGTATTTCGATTAGTTACTTTATCAGCATCTCGACTAAAGAAATTACAGATATTAATAAGAAGAATAAGACAAAAATTACAATAACATGATAACTGTAGACTGATCTGATCATTATTAATTGATCTACTCACACAGAAGTGGTGTCTCTCAATACAGCGTCAGGTTTAACGTCTCTGCATGGAGGTGTAGAGGTTCCTAATGGTGTCCTGTGATGATCCATCCCATGCAGCTTGAACGTTCTCACTCAGTTCTGCAGATGGTGTGGTAGGGGTGGAGTGTTGATAGAGCGTCCAATAGCATCCCACACATTTTCAATCAGGGACAGGTCTGGAGACGAGACCGACCACGGCGTAGTATCTGTGTCTTCAAGACGAGATCTTGAGACGGCAGCAGGGTGTGGACAAGTGAACACTGGAGTGTGTGTCAGCAGTCTGACTCAGGGAGTCCACTGTGGTTACCTTAATATGGAAACATGCTTTGGGTACCATACTGTGGTAACACCGTGTTAAACCATGATAGAGATGTCATGGTACCCATGGCTTAGTTTCATTTCCACCAAAAATGCCTTGGACACCATGTGCTGGAACAGTGATGTTGAAGCATTTTCGAGAAGGGTGCGTAGGTCTGCTCTCTTCATTCCTCTTCATTAAATCCAGCAACAATTCAATTTACTGTGACTAAATTAGCCAAGTGTAACTTAACTTTAATAAGCTTTAACCTTTAGTGAGGCGGCGGTCCAGATGGGGAAGAGCTGCGTGGAAGACACTTCATCTTCAGCAGTGTTATTGCTCTCTCATAGACCTCCTTTATCGTGGAACCCCCACACGGCCTCACCACAGCAGACACGGCTGCTTCGTTACCCACCACTGCCAGCAAACACTCAGACCAAGTTACTTTAACGTAATTATCTCTGTTAATTACTGAAGCCCCGTTATTATGGTTTTTAATATTTCACTGGTACTGTATCTCGATTGTGATTGGTCCAACTGGAGCTGACAAAGCAAGCGGGTCATGTAAAAGCAAAAGCTTCCTTTACCCGTTTTTACGGACCATTTACCCGTTTTAGTCATGAGCTGGCCAACCAGCCCAGTCATGCTGGTTATACTAGTTTACAAACTTAGTTGTGCAGAATATACTTGTGAACCAGTTTGTTTCTGCTGGTTATACAAGCCAACCAGCTTGGACAATCTGGTAATACTGAGATGAACTGTGCTGATAATAATGGTCATCCAGATCAATTATGCAGATTATACTGGCTTGGTCATGCTGGATATACTGTTTAACCAGTTTAGTCCTGCTGGTTATGGTGAGTGTATTATGGTAGGTGTGTAATGGTATGTGTGTTATGGTGAGTGTACTATGGTATGTGAGTTATGGTATGTGTGTTATGGTGAGTGTATTATGGTATGTGTGTTATGGTATGTGTGTTTTGGTGAGTGTATTATGGTATGTGAGTTATGGTATGTGTGTTATGGTGAGTGTATTATGGTATGTGAGTTATGGTGAGTGTATTATGGTATGTGTGTTAGGTTGAGTGTATTGTGGTAGGTGTGTTATGAATGTGGTCTCAGGGCTTATCTGCTGCTGGGAGATTCTTCATTTTCCATCATGACCCCCTTTAGATGTGTAACGCGGTGGTTTAATTGGAACGCTGGCTCATTTCTTCACTTGAATATTTAACTTTCCTGGATAAATAAATAAATAAATAAACCGTGATAATCTTCTGCTGCATGTGCTCTCAGAGGTGTAGCGCGAGGGTCTCAATAACTGCGTGAGCTGGGAACCATCAGCACCTTATTACTGCAGGTGTTAATGTACGGGGTTGGGATAGGATGGAGGGGTGGGGGTTTTCCAGGGTGCACGTATGCACATATTCATACGTTGATAATCTTTGGTCATTATTATTCCAGTAGCATGTAGTATATATATATGACACCCACCTGGCCACTTTATCAGAAACCCCTCTGTTGCAGGACCACCTTACTGGGGTGTAGCTCAGCTGTTGACAGTGACAGCTCAACAGTGTATGTATAAACCTCCACTGCACCTCCATCATGGTCCATCATTGGCTGTACATTTTGGTGTGGTGGTCCAACCCTCAGATTAGAACATGATCTACACATACAGTGATAACGATGACTGTAAAGTCCAGCAACACCTTTATTTTTACACTCATATTAGCACCACATAAACTGCCATGAACTGGGTATAATGTTCAACCAGTTTGGTCAACAAGCTTTTTCATGCTGGCTGATCTACTTGGTTGTGATGGTCATTCTGGTAGACCAGCTAAATCATCAAACCCAACCAGAAACCTATCCTATGCTGGTCAGCAGCAATACTGGCCAAACAGCTTGACCAGAAACTGACCAATGATGACACGTGGAGTCTCCTTGGCCAGTTCTGTCCTCATAGACTTTAAATGAATGTTTTTGAGTTTGAAGCTTAAAACGAATCTTCTGAGCTTGAAAGACGCCTCAGTGGTGGTTCTATCAGAGCCTCCAGAGGGTCGGAGTGTTTGAGGGGAATTCGGACAAGCCTAGAGGGTTTATGGACACATGAACTGATGAAACTTGTCACACAGGCGCTGTGGGTGAGTGAACGAGAGAGATGACTTTGCAGATGGAGAGAGAGAGAGAGCGAGAGGAAGAGAGGGAGGCTGTGAGGGGAATGCATTAGTGCAGTATTGATCTCAGTGACATGGCTATCAGCTGTGGCCACCACCGAAAAGGTCATTCTGCCTTGGCCAGACACAGAGAGGAAACGACAGCGCGAGAGTACGAGCAGATCTACAGCAACATAAAAACCTGTGTGTGTGTGTGTGTGTGTGTGTGTGAGTGTGAGTGTGTGTGTGTGTGTGTGTGTGTGTGTGTGTGTGTGTGTGTGTGTGTGTGTGTGTGTGTGTGTTCCCCAGGATGATGAAAGTATGAACGTGTTGACATAATTTTCCACTCTATCCCGGAATTTAGAGCTCGGAGGATCCCAGAAGATCCCAGTGAGATCGGAACGTCACTCATATCAAATAGGACATTGTTCTCCATGTCCTAAACTCTCTGAGAAGCCATCCCACAGGCTGTAGGGTGAGCACTGGAGGCTGCTGGGTGTGAACGCTCTCGTGGAGCTGATGATTAAGAATAAAGATTGTAACTCTGACAATCCGAGATCCGTATTTCACATGCAGTTACATCCTGTTTTCCTGCTTCTATGCTCAGGATCAGAGAAACCTACAGACAAGATACATGTATCGTAAACTGCACATGCTCAGTATGCATGTATTTATTATTACAAACAACTCATAAATAAACACTGTAATGCTTTAGTTGGAATTTGTGGTCCCTCAGTTGGACTACTGTAATTTGGAATACTGCACACCTCAGATGGAAAACTGTGGCCCTTCTACTCTTTCATCTATACTTCTTCCAATGGAGTATTTTCTTCTATCACTTGGAATATTGTGCTCCTTCATTGAAAATGGTAAACCTTATATGGAATTCTGTACTCCTTCAGCTGTATTAATGACCATTTGAGTTTGGAATACTGTGTCCCTCAGTTGGAATATTGAAACTGTAGCCCTCTGTTAGAACGCTGCTCCTTTAATGAGAAGAATTTATCCTTCAGCTGGAATCCAGAACCGAATGAACCACACCTACTGTGTGCTTAAGTTGGGATACTGCGCTCTCTAAGTTGGAATACTGCGCTCCCTCCATTGGAATACTGTATTCCCTGATTAATATTGTGAGTGTGTTTAAGAGGATGTGAAAGGTGTCTGTAGTCTGATCCTCTGTTACAGTGATTTTAATACTGATATAATAACAGTTATCAGAACGTAGTTCTGCTCCCTCACTAATTTTGTCTCTTTTACTGCTGATGGGTTTGTCTTCAGCTCAAAGGAATGTAGCACACACACACACACACACACACACACACACACACACACACACACACACACACACACACAGATGCAGCAGATTTCTGCTCCAATGCGTCTGTCCGTCTGTCCTATTACTGCTCCCGAAACGTCACAAGCGTGTGAGTCATACAGACTGTGGCTATTCTGCAGCATCACTGCAGACACACACACACACACACACACACACACACACACACACACACACACACATGCAGACAGGTAGATGGAATGAGAGTAATCTAATAGACAGATGCCAGTTTTCATTTGTGTGTGTGTGTGTGTGTGTGTGTGTGTGTGTGTGTGTGTGTGTGTGTGTGTGCGTGTGTGTGTGTGTGTGTGTGTGTGTGTGTTTGTCTGGCCTCTTGCCATAATAGAAACCTGTTTTCAGGTGTTGGTGACATCAGCGCTGAAGAACAGGTGAGAAATTGAGTTTATTTAAATGGTTTGTGACACATTTGTGGAATCTTACTGAAACAGGACTGGACAGTCAGGGACCTTCAGAGCGAGAAGGTGACGGGAGACACCTGTATAAATAATACACAGTCAGACTGACTGGCAGTGCAGGGTGAAATGACACGTCAGAGGCTGGGCTGCGAGCAGGGTAATGTGTTATGAATATGACTGTTATAAATACACTTCAGTATAGACTTCCTTTACAGGAGAAGATTAGGAGGAGCGTTTCTGTTGATCCGTTCCTCAGAAACATTCATCAAAATTCTAATGAAATATAAAGAACAACTGTCAGATTTATATTATGAGAAAAGTGAGAAATTGCAAAGATGGTATAGGCATTGGTTGGTAAGGTGTTGCCAGGTGGTAACTAAGGTGTGGTATCGGTGTTGTTTGCTATAGTATTTCATCATAATAATAGTTAATAGACAGTTTTATTAACACTGGATACATTATAAGTCATGTTATCATGTGATCACTGATATTAAATATGACCTGAGCCATTTCAGCTCTGAATCCTAACAGAACAGATTCAGATTCATTGAAAACTCCAGACAACAGAGATTATTATTATTATTATTATTATTATTATTATTATTATTATTATTATTATTATTATTATTAATCAACAGCTGCCAGAACAGTGTGTTTGTATGAAAGCTTCATGGGCTCTTCAGCAGAATGTGTCAAGCCGCTGCATCAGAGGGTTCTTCACAGTGATGTGAGCGAGTTCAGGGATGATGAAGTCGTCCCAGCAGACACAGCTCTTACCCCCATCGACCCACTCAGTCGCTTAATAAGCATGTTAAAAAGACACACGGGCCACAGAGAGCTAATTAATGTCCAATTACAGGCCACAGAGCTGCTGAAGCCGAGCTCAGAGACAATCAAAATAATCCAGACCACTTCATCTGAGGGGCTTCAGAGTGCAGCTCCACTGCTTATTGAAACAATGACAGCAACAATGACAACAACGACAATAACAAAGACAACAAAAATGACAACGACAACAACAACAGCAACAATGACAGCAATGACAATAACAAAGACAACTACAATGACAACAGCAGCAACAATGACACAACAGCAACAACAATAACAACAACAACAATGACAACAGAAATAACAATGACAACGACAATGCTGGTTGTAATTGTAAAAGTCACAGTCTTAATAGTAGATTAATATTAATATTAATCCTGAGAGAGAGAGAGAGAGAGAGAGAGAGAGAGAGAGAGAGAGAGAGAGCAGCTGAGTGTGAACTCAGAGGGCAGACAAGGGAAACAAGCAGCTTTAGGTGTTAATGAGTTGTGTGTGTGTGTGTGTGTGTGTGTGTGTGTGTGTGTGTGTGTGTGTGTGTGTGTGTGTGTGAAAAATGCGTGCTGAGTGAGACCTGTGGCATTGTGGGAATTCCCTGGGTGGCATCTGCCTCCACTCTGCTGTCACTCTGGGCTGTGATGGTGTTTCTCTCCTCCCGTGTGTGTGTGTGTTTGTGTGTGTGTGTGTGTGTGTGTGTGTGTGTGTGTGTGGGAGCTTGTGTGCACAAGTGTGCAAGAGTGATGGTGTTTCTGTTCCCCCGGAGACGGAGTGACAGGCTTGGTGAGAGGAGCGGGAGAACGAACGTGTGAAAAGAATGCATTCTGCTCTTCTCCCCAGCAACAGATGGCTTTCTAATGAACAATCTCTGCGTAAACATGGGCGGATGGACAGGGCTGGAGCAGGAGGACGTCTACATGGAGAGACAGAGCAGACAGAAGTCTTTGGACACAAAATACAGCTTCAGTCAAACCCAATATTCAACACCAAACCCAAACAGGTCACTTGAAGATCACCTGTCCTGTCTTTGGCTTGCTGGTCACCAGGAAAATGAGACCAACAGAGTTCTGTCAGAACCGTCTGAGACCAACAGAGTTCTGTCGGAACCGACTGAGACCAACAGAGTTCTGTCGGAACCGACTGAGACCAACAGTTTCCTTCTGTATGAAAACTTTTCAAGGGACACCTGTTTAACGAACATACTTTTTTACCAGTTCAGATGGTTTATCTGCAGAATATCTCTCAGTGTGAGAATCTCAAAACTAACCCAACACACATTTCAGAAATGATGTCCCGGTCAAACCCTGGTATGGAAAGTCAGACGCTGTGTGGTTCGGACACACAGTTTGAGCTCTGTAGAAAAGGCAGTTTTGCTTGCAGGCCAGGACGGGCAGAGCTTTGATTTCTCCAGCTTTAGAAGCACCTTTAATCTCTCCATGAAAGAGCATCAGCTAAAGTGAAAGTGGCAGGATCAGAGCACCATCACCCAACCCACCTGATACACAGAGAAGCCCTGTCATTTCCAGTTTGGTCAGCACAGTTAAATACCTATATAATGATTTTAAGTGCACGGCTACACGACTGAGCTATTTCTTTGAGAAGCTGCTGGTTCTGTTCTGAATCCTTTATCCCTCCATTGAGTTCCACATATTTCCTCACCCCCAGAACCACTGTCATAACAACTGACCCCACATTTGACCAAAAGCTGTAAGAAGTGAAGCCACATCCCCGACGTTCAGCAACATCCAGTAATCTGCATTGTGACTCGGCAGTTTTGCACATAGTGGCTGTTCATGCCGGAGTGGAGGAGCCGGACAGTGGAAGAGGAGCTGGGACGGAAGACTAGGGCTGGTGTTTCATTCTGAGGTCACTGTGGTTGGAGTCAGAGTGTGACCCAGGCCACCTGTCCACCAGGTGCATGTTCTGGAGACCACCTGTCGTGTCCATGGCAACAGACAGAGTGATGGGTCCCACTGGCCGTAGATAATGTAGCAATGTTGAAAATAAAGGTGAGAAGAAAGGTTTCGAGCAGAATTCTCTCTGAACTGACTGTAGAACTGTTGAACTATCGTTCCCGAAGAAGCTTCAAAGGGATTCTCCGTTAAAGAAACACTTTTACTTTTTTAACCTGTGATTGCAGTGAGGATTCAATTGTGTTCAACGACAAGAACATTAGTGAGGTTAGGAGGTTGGATCATCACCTCCCTACCACATTTCCAACTCCCCAACTCATCCCAGAAGTATTGGATGGAGCTCCATCCTTCCAGAGAACACAGCTCCACTGCTATGCATCCAGCAATGGGTGCAGGTTAAAGTAGCTGAATGTGAAGGGGTGTCCACAAACTTTGTGTACATGCTTGAATACTCAGTTTTCACTCACAACCATGCTTGCAGTTTCTGCAGGAACTGCACTCTCTAGTTATTGTTGTTGTTGTTGTTGTTGTTTTTAAGCCTTAAGAGATTAAACTCCCTCTGGCATCTGACCCAGGCCGTCCCTCGTCCAGCTGCACTTTGAATTTCTGTTGTCATCGTTGGCGTCTGTGAATCAGCCACTTAAAAACAAAAACAGACAGTAATAAAAATTCCCAAACGAAGGTCCGTTCACGCCATTATTCAACTGTCCGTGCCTTTTTGGAGATGTCCTAATTTTAGGTGTCTGATTTGCTCGCTGCATTACAGCGTGACGTAAGCGTCCCCTTTTTTAGATTAATCTTCTTAAAACGAGGCTGTCCCATTTGATATGCTTTAGGACAGTGAGATGGAGCTGGACTACCTGCTCACTACTGAAGAGGATCAAGGCAAGCACTCGCATTGAAGCCGAAAGTAGTTGTGAGTCCCGCATATGGAGGATGCATTTCAGCTGCAGAGGAACGATAATACGCTCTAATTAAAAGCGCCTTCGCAGATCAGCACGAGAGCTACCTTCACAGCCGCTGTCGAGGTATTCGGAAGGATTTACAGATGATAAAATGTTCAGCTCCCATTAAAGTTCATCCCCAGTTCATGGCTGATCTGATCTGGCTTGTTTACTCCAAGCACAGTCATCTCACCATTTAGCCACTCAGCCCGGTTAGGTAACGCAGATGTTCCAGGGTCACAGATGTATATTCAACATGCACCAAGGTTAAAACCTCATAATCCAGCTCAGATGAGTGTGAAGTAGCGCTGATTCACTACACCGGAATAACGAGCCAGAGTTAAACCATTCCGAACCACACTGAAGTGAGAAAGTGCAAACTTTTGGGAGTGCTTCCGATTTCAGAACAGGTTTCCTGTGGTCCTAAGCATCCAGTCATGGAGTGTGAAGGACTTTGTAGAGGTCATCCTTTATTGTTCCACATATTAGTGAGGACCTTAAAAGGTGATTAGCTGAGAGGAGAATTCTGAGGTCAATATTTCCCAACAACGTTGGCACAGTGAGTCTCTCAGTCCTGCCTGTAACCAGGCAACGACCAGAAGACCTTACAAAAGTGTCAAAGTAAAAAAAAAAATTGCAACAAGACAAAGGAAAAACGAACCACAGTCCAATCAGCAGCAACCAAGTTCAGGGGATCAGGGTGAAAGGAGGAGAATAAAGTCTGCAGAGAAACAGATGAACTACAGAACTCCAAAGTGCTCCTGTATGGTCAGAAGAGCTGATAGGATGGACAGTGAGAGGAGAAACAAGGATCAGTGTAACTCCACCAGACATTGCCTAGAAGAAGCTGAAGACCACTCCAGGGTTGGTCTTGAAGCAGACTCGGTTTTAAATCGATTTCCACTGGTCATACTGTGGCTTTTCTCGGACTTCACAAGGATGGTCCTAACATAAACTCTTATCTCCAAATGAATCTGCACTGCTGTAGGTCCTCAAAACAAATAAACTACCGATGACTCTGCTGTGTCCTTCCTAACTTCGCTGCTGACAGCCGTCCAGCTCTGTTCTCAGCGGTGAAATTTACCGTAAGATACAGATCTCTGATATATTAATTACTGTACAGAATGGAAACTCTGGTGAAGTGACAGGACTGCTCACTCCAACCAAATGCAGACGGACGTCGATCCGAAGCGGCTCGATTTATAGCTTTTAATTTCCATATTAAGTGAGGTAGGTCCCCGTCCACGGCTTATTTTCTCCACATTAGTGCCTTTACCATCTTTCTTCTTAACTGCCTGTTTAACCTTCGCGCGTCGTCTTTGAGTCGGGTCGTGTTTTTGCTGACACCTCTCCCCGGTGGGAGCACATTCATCCATCAATCTGGACTGGACTGGCTCGTATGGTGAGAAGTGGAGCAGTGCACTGTGTGGTACGATACTGTAGGACGGATTTGCTCGGTTCACCAGTGTCTCTGTTATTTACTGTTACCTATAACTGGCCCATTTTGAAGCACTAACATCCACTGAGTTCCGTTCCTTTATTTGTGATCCAGAAGCCGATGTTGTTGTTGTCTTTTTGTCGTTGTCCTTTTCGTTTTTTCTCCCTGTCCCCTCCGTACACGGATCACTGTGGACTGGGGGAGAGGAAGTCGTCTCTGGGGGAGGGAAGCACTTCTGGAGTCACCTTGTTCAGTGTCCCTACAATCACATTAACCCTGTACAGCAGAGCGAGATCCAACCCGCCGTGAGCTGAATCCCTGATGAGATGGCCAGCGACCCAGACTCTGAACTGAAATAAATCTCTGCTGTTTGTCTTTGTGGCATCAGTGTCCACTGCTTCTACTGCTCCCTCGCTGTGTGGCGTTCTCAGACACCAGTAAATAGCCCTCTCCTCTTCCCTTCGCTGGCACTGTTTGGCCCAGACCTAGGACAGAAGCTTCTGGAGACCCCTTTCTTAACCTCTCTGCCATGTCCTTCCTACCTCTCCTCACTCACTACAGCATTTTACAGCCTAGTTTATTCAGTCTTATCCACAAAGGTCAGGTGGTCTGAGGTCATTTTCACACCTGCACATTTTAGTCCGGTTAAATCGAACCCTGGTTCATCTTCACTCTCGGTGTGATTAGTCTGGGGTGTTGTCACAATCAGATGCAGACCAAAAAACCTACTGAAACCTTTTATAGGTGGTCTCACTTAGGTTCCAAACGAACTCTGAAGTGGTTTGTCTTCTCTGTACCACAAAAAAACGTCCACCTGGAGAACTGCATTGAGCACTTCTACACTTTAAGAGTTTATAGCACTTTACAAGCATTTCATAGCATTTTACAACAAAGAAAATGTAATAATCTCGTATTCCGTCTAGGGCATTTTCACTCCTGAGGTCACTTCACACCCTGGAGCATTTTTACAGTCGAGAAGTTTTTACAAGTCAGAGGATTTTCCGCGTTTAGAGCTTTTTTTTATGACCTAGAGCTTTTTACAGGTTATTGTATTGTCTGAAGAGATTGTCTGGGAATGGTCTTGCAGAATGGACGGGCGCGTCTGAGGAGATATGCAGGAAATATGCAGCATTTCCCGCTCCCTCCAGAGGACCGAGATGGAAAGACAAGAAGGAAGGCAGAAATTTGATTGAAAGCCGCATCGCTGTGTTACTGTATAAAGCCAATTTTGTTTCTCCTCTGGAAAATCAATAAGCAAGGGTATCTTATTTTAGCTTCCGAGCAGCCTCGCTCTAAAAAATGAAGGGTGGGAGTCTGCTCGTGGGACTGCAGATGAACGCTGTATCCATGTAGATCAGAGTGAAACCTATCATTTGGTAGAACTGGTGCTTTCTGTGTTGCATCATGTTTTCCGTCCCATGATATAAAAGATGTGCACGGCTTCCTTGTTGGATGAGCTATATTTTGTTATAAATTGTTATATAAACTCATCGTCCAAATAACAGCTGCACCTGGAAGGAATCAACCGATTGCAATGGTGTCGTACGGACTGTCAGGGAGTCACTCGGAATGGCAGCGGGTCATTTTCAGTGATGAGCCTGGCAGTGGCAGATCACCTTTGGTCTTCATTACAGACACTTTAACAGACCAATGTTACATTAATGAGGTTCTGCAACCAGTGGTTCTACCTTTTCTGAACACACACTCCGG
This sequence comes from Acestrorhynchus altus, assembly GCA_034509495.1. Classification (NCBI taxonomy): domain Eukaryota; kingdom Metazoa; phylum Chordata; class Actinopteri; order Characiformes; family Acestrorhynchidae; genus Acestrorhynchus; species Acestrorhynchus altus. The sequence continues at coordinate 827,960 of CM067518.1, read as the reverse complement.
TGCTCGATTCCAACAGGATGACGCTCGTCCACACACTGCCACCGTCTCAAGATCTCGTCTTGAAGACCCAGATACTACGCCGTGGTCGGTCTCATCTCCAGACCTGTCCCTGATTGAAAATGTGTGGATGCTATTGGACGCTCTATCAACACTCCACCCCTACCACACCATCTGCAGAACTGAGAGAGAACATTCAAGCTGCATGGGATGGATCATCATTAGGAACCTCTACAACTGGAACTACAAATGGAATCGTGATTTTCCATTGAAATGAGAGTCTAATCCCTGTCTCCTAAAGTCTCATAGACTTTAACTCATTGAACACTAATCTCCATCCCTACAGGTCTAAGTTTGGGCCCCTGAGAGATAAAGATTATGTGCATTAAATGAATAACAAGCGGGAAACTACAACAATGTTACGCAAACCAGACTGCAGAGTCATTACTCTTTGCTTTAAAGACAGGATTTGAGCTCCACAACAAAGAAAAGGAAGTGTTAAATAACGCAGAGGAGATCCCACTGCATTCCGACTGACAGCTTCCCTGATGGAGCTAGGATTTACGTTCCCATAACCTTGAGCGGAATGGCAGTCAGTGAGCACGGTAATAAACGGGCAAATAAAAAGAGAGGGAGCTGATGGATGCAGGCGGCAGGGACCCGCTCCTAAGGACAAGCGCAGGAAGGCTAGAGTCTTCCATTTCAGGAACGTCAATGCAGCACACAGGATGGATGGCTTGTTAAATTATCCTGCCGTGAATTAATGCTTCTACCGAGATTTATGGGTGTGCTGCAGCCATAATGATGACAACAGGGTGAGGGAGGTGATCTGGTTTTGTTTTCTTTTGTTTTTTGGGTTTTTTATCTTCTATGATCTTCTTTTGTGAGAATTCAGAATATCCCAGTCTAAAGTGTATCCCTCTCTGTTGTGTTTCATTCTGTTTAATCCCAGTCTGATATACTCCAGTCTAATGAATCCCAGTCTGATGTAACCTAGACTGCTGTATCCCAGTCCGATTTATCCCAGTCTGATGTATCTGAGTCTGATGTATCTGAGTCTAACATAACATCTGTTATGTCTCAGTCTGTTGTGTCCGATGATGTAACCTAGTCTGACGTATCCCAATCTGATGTATCCCTGTCTAAAGTGTATCCAAGTCTGATGCATCCCAAATTGTAGCTCAGATGTTTTAGAAGACCAGCATTTTTTCACTACTCCGCTGGCAGAGCTGCACGGCCCAGATAAGACAGCTTTTCTTATTTTTCTTATTTTATTTGACTCCACCTGTCAGACCTGCAGCTCCAAATCTTCCCTTCACAGCTGAAACTGAGACCTGCTCCACTGTTAAACTGAGCTAAAAGGTGTTGTCATGTGAGCCGCCTGTCACACAAGCTGTAGATTTATTTGTCAGGTTTTTTTTTCTTTCCTCAGAAGCTCAGTTTGAGGTCACTGGACTTTGTATCATTTCAGTTTATTCACTGGACATAAGATGGAAAAACGCTGGAAAAACGGAGGGAGTTCTAAAACTTTTGACCAGGTATCCCAGTCTCATATACAGTATATCCCAGTCGAATGTCTGTTGTATCCCAAGGTGATGTATCCATGTCTGATTTATCCCAGTCTGATGTATCCCACTCCCAGTCTGTTCTACCCAGTCTGTGAAGTCTATACTAGCATGTTCGACCCTTGACTCTTGTATTTTACAGTCTGATGTATCCATATCGGATGTATTCCCGTTTGTTTTATCCCAAACTGTTGTATATATCCCAGTCTGTTGTATCATGGCCTGAAGTCTATCCTAGTCTGATGTATCTAAGGCTATTGTATCCCAGTCCAATGTTTATAATCCCAGTTTAATATATTCCAGTCTGATATATCCTGTTGATTCCTATTCGGATGTGTCCCAATCTGATGTATTATAGTCTCATTTTTCCTAGTCTGATATATTCCAGTCTGATGTGTCCCAGTCTGTTGTACCCAAACGTCATGTATATGAGTCTGATGTGAAAATCCCAGTATGATGTATCTTATTCTAATGGTCTAAATTGTGTCCCAGACTATTTTATCGGAATCCGATTTTTCCAATCTGATATATTGTAGTCTGATGTATCCTAGTCTCACGTGTTCCAGTCTGATGCATCCTAGCCTATTGAATCTGATCTAGTCTGATGATTCCCAGTTGGGTGTTTTGTTTTGTGAATGGCCCATCCAGGCTTTTTTTTGATTGGGTAAATTCCTCTCATTGACATGAGTAATAAACCTGGATCCACACCGGGCAGCTCTTTTCCGAAGCTCTTTGAGGTTGAGATATAAATGAATGCATGAGAGCAGAGAGCACATATATAAATTATGGATATAGAATTATTCAACTTTGATGCTTTTGTCTGCTTGTCGCAACCCAGCTAAGAACGAAGGTTGATTGTTCAGTAATTATGCAGCTGCAAATCAATTTTAATTGGATTTGCACTGATGGACCGTCAGTTTGTTATTTAGGCCTTTGAAATGATCGTGGGTTGACCCGGCTTTACCTTCAACCGCACAGTAGATAATTCCGAGCTTCCTTTCGAAGGGAAAACAGTGGCAGGATCACGCCTTTGAATGCCGTATCTTATGGGGATATGGAGGACGTTCATGCTGAAGTGATGTTTACACTAATGGTGTTATTTTTTCAGGTTTTGAACGTCCCGGAGTGGTTTTGTGGACATTGTGGACTTTGTGGACTTTGGGGACTAAAAGTAAGCACACAGGAATCCGCAGGAACCATTGGAGTGGAAGAGAAAGCTGTGCAAAAAGGACGGAAATATCTGACCTATATCTGAGAGGCGGACAGTGTTTTCCACTGTTCCTGAAGACTGCACCGGAGCACCTGTCTCCCAAAGGACAGCAGATAAGCCGGTCACTGTTTTCTCTCTGTTTGGGTCCAAAATGTTCTTTAAGTATATAATCCCCAACATCCATTAATGTTACAATCAGCTTGGTTTTTGGATCTTTTTTCCAGACTCAGACCAGGTCTAAGAGACACGGGAAAATTCGGGAATGCCATTTTGATGTAGCGGTCAGCTTACCCTGGCAGATTAAGCTAAAACATTAAAGGATGGGAGGAACAGGACTCGGGCCTGCGGCTTGTACACGGTCGGGAAATGACTTTGTATACAATTGTGGGGGCTGGTGAAGGAAATCAGAGTTTACACACAAACACACTTCTGAATAAATATGAAGGGATAAATCATCTGCAGAAGAGAGAGAGGAAGATTAATCTGTGTGTTTGGGTCCCAAAATGATACAGTGGATTTACATAAAGTCTGTAACTGATTCTGCGCGTTCGTACTCCTTTATTATAATACAGTTTTTGGCCTTGAGTGCTTGAGGCTTTCCACGCTGAACACAGGAGTAACTTTACCTGGCATTTTGAAAGTGACTCTACATCAGGGCTCTGGGTTCTCCTGGTTCCACCACTGGAGTGACTCTACATCATGTCTCTGAGTGTTTCCTGGTTCCACCACTGGAGTGACTCTACATCATGCCTCTGGGTTCTCCTGGTTCCACCACTGGAGTGACTCTATATCATGGCTCTGAGTGTTTCCTGGTTCCTCCACTGAAGTGACTCTGGGTTTATTCTAGACCCACTGGTTGAGTAACAGTAGCTCTGAGTTTTTTCCGTCTCCATCGCTGGAGTGACTTTACAGGATGGCTCAGAGTTTTTTTTCCACCACAGTTTGGAGATTTCTCAGGCCCACAACTAGAGTGACTCTACATCACAGCTCAGTTTTTTTTCTGACCCCATCACTGTAGTGACCCTAAATCACAGTTCAGAGTTTTTCCGGGACCATCACTGTGGTGACTGTACATCATGGCTTGGGTTTTATTTTACAGACACATCAGTGGAGCGACTCTACATCACGACTCTGGGGTTTTTCCAAGCCTGTCACTGTGGTGACTCTATATCATGGCTCAAAGCTTAATCTAGACCCACAGTTGGAGTGGGTCTACATCACAGCTCAGCAGATTGTTGTTTTAGGCCAGGTCACTTCAGTAGATCACAGTTTTAGATGGGGGATGTCTAGGATGGCATTGGTCACTATGGCCCCTCCTTGGCTGCACCTAAAAACAGGACATTCTTGTAACTACTATTAAGCAGTGTTTACATGAACGAGCTCTAAAAATGCTTATATATTAAAATATGTCCCACATACACAGAGGAAGCATCTATTTCTCAAGAGTGAGAGGGAAATAAACTGAAGCACCACTAGGAGTGAGTCGTGTGGGGTCACCACTCTTGTGCATGAGGTCATGTGTGATTCGGAAGGGTAAGCCGAGCGCAGAGCAATTTTCATCAGAACTCAAAGATAAGCTGCTCGGCAGAACCGCACCTGTTTATTATTCAGCATTGCCACCACAATCATGCAGAAGACATGCCACCGTGCTCCTCCTCTGAATCTATGCTGATTAGCACTGATTGGACACTATGAAGTACCTATCAATGCCACATGTGTCTACCTGTTACCAGACCCCAAATCATCTCTCCAAAACCAGCATTACCTGGTAGCATGGGTTGCAAAATCCGTCATCTGCAGATTGAACACCTCTAGAGATTCAAGCTTTTAAATCACTTCATCAAGCTCTCGTGACCTGAATTAGGGCCTTATGAGCTCATTAAGGCTATGGACGATTCACATCTATCAGTAGAAAACACCACATCTTGTTCAAACAATCAGCAGCCATGTGCTGCTCTAAGCAGCTGCCTAGCACTCTAATTATGAACCCTAAACTTCATTTGGAGGAACGGAGGCTTGATGGTTAGTATGTTCACCTTCCAGAACTGGGGTCTTGGGTTTAGGTACCTATCCTGGAGGTACCATGCTTGGTGTAAAGGATTGCATAGAATGTGGATTGTAACAGCAACCTGGGTATCAGAAAGGCACTGTACACATCAATCAGCCATAACATTATGACCATGTTTTTGACTTCAATGTCCATCCTATCAGCTCCTCTGATCACACAGGAGCTCTTTGTGGTTCTATAATTCAGACTGCAGTTCATCTGGAGTGTTTAAACCCCTCAGTGTCACTGCTGGACTGAGAACAGTCCACCAACCAGAAATGTCCAGCCGACAGCGTCCTGTGAGCACAGATGAAGGACTAGAGGACGACCAACACAAACTGTGCAGAAACAGATGAGCTTCTGTCTCTGACTCTCTACAAGGTGGAGACACTTGGTAGGAGTGTCTCATAGAGTGGAGAGTGAGTGGACAGAGACAGAGAATGACCCACCACCCACATAATAGCTGCTCTGTGGTGGTCCTTTGGGGTCCTGAGCATTGAAGATCACGGTGAAAGGAGGAGACTAAAGTAGGCCATTCTGACCAGGCAGGTTTAAACTTTTGCATGCCGCTGTAGGGTCAGTCTCTGCAGATGTTCACGGTGCCCTTTACTAAAAAGGAGAAGGTGGGGGACATTTGCAAAGAAAGAGGGAGCAAGACAAATTAGCACACTTTAAAGAGGATTACAGCTCTCTCTCTCTCTCTCTCTCTCTCTCTCTCTCTCTTTTATTTCACAGATATTCTTTCCTGTTGCAATCGGATTACCCTTCCGAAATGCCGCTCCGTTTGCAGTGCAAATGCCTACAAAGTGATTGCTGTGATAAGACGACTGCAAACCTTTAATCCATGTGAGCATTAAAAATACAGGTAGAAAGATAGAGAGAGATACAGAGAGAGAGAGAGAGAGAGAGAGAGAGAGAGAGCTTTTGCTGTAGCGATCCAGAAGGTGGATTTCTCTTTGAACAGGGTGTCCCATCTGTCTCTATTTGAACTGTTGAGTCCTGCTGGCCACCTCGTTTCAGAAAGGCCCTGTAAGTGCAGCTGCCGGCGCTGCTTTATGCAGTAAACACGCTTCCAGGACAACAGGAGCTCAGCTCCCAGCTCTGATCATCTCTTTACTGCAGATCTACTTCATGCAACATGGCAGTTTGGACATTTCTTTCAGCTGTTGTCGCAGAGTATCTGTCGTACAGCACAGCGGAGCTTCGGGACTTTTTAAAATGTGTTTAATATAAATGACCACAGAAACTGTGCGTATTAAAGACTAATCAGGTTTATTTGTAGGAAACTCTTGACATTTTGATTGGTTATTGGCCTTTGTTCAGCCATGACATTAAAACCACCACTTTAATATTGTGAAGATCATGTTTATGCCCTCAAAACAGCTCTGATACATCAAGCCATGGACTCCAAAAGACCTGTAATGGTCCTGTGGTATCTGGCACCAACCTTACAACAGATCCTTTAACTCCTGTAAGCCCCATCAGGTTCCTTGGAGCACTTTTGATAGGGACTGACCACTGCATACCAGGAACACCTCACAAGACCTTCCTGATGTTCTGGTTTGGTTCTAGTCAAAGTATCTCAGATTCTTATGCATTTTTCCTGCTTTAACACATCAAGAAAGAACCATTTAAAGAACCCTTGTCTGTTTTTTTATGGGATATCCATCTGTACATAAGACAGAACCCAATGATCTTCCTCTTGTTCCTCAGATCTTTGGAGCCATCTTGTACAAGCTGGAACTACATGGTTCCCTCTGAGTACCCACAGTATAAAAGCTGCACACCTATTTTCCATTTAGGAAAGTTTGGACGTATCAGAAAAGCCCAAATATTCTGAAAGATGACAGCGGCTGTGAAATGAAAGGCAGCGATCCCTTTCAGCTCTACAGGTTTAATCTCACTCCTGAGAGAGCCTTTCTTCAGCCCTGTGTCAGTCTCACTCACAACTGAGCTGTAACACTTTCAGGAGCTGTTCTCCACTACAATGCACCAAACAAACCAGTTTGTACTGGTGCTGAAGACCAGGGGCTTCTTAACATTGGAGTCAGGTCAGGTGGGGTGGATCTGAACTCTTGAGGAACAGGATTGGGGTTGAGATGGGCTTGATGCATGATTTGGACAGCCCTTCTAATGAACCCATTCAACTACTTTAAGGGGACCACATTTGCTCTACAAGATGGTTACGATGCAGAAGTCATGTTAGCATTTCCATTACAGTGTGTGCAGCAGCGTGATGTAAGTGCTCCAGCTGGCTCACCTCAGGGTCCTCAGGTGGGCAGATGAAAGTACCATTCAGTCGCACCTAAATGAAGAGCTCCACTGTAATTCCTGGAACTGAGTTCTGATTCCTTCTCTGAAATGCACGAAAATCACATGAGCAGCTCCACGACTTCTTCTCAGCATTACAGCAGATCACTGAGCTCTGTTTGTGTGAGTATGTTGTTTTCACAAACTGTGATATGGCATTTTAAATGGTCTGAGGGCAGATTTAAGCCCTGGGACATCTAGTCTGTAAACTCCGAGCTGGGCTCTGAATGGTAAGATCACCATTTCTTCTGAAATCAAGGGCATTAAAGAGTTGAACCTGCTTCTGTTGGTGTAACGGTCTCTACTGTCCAGGGAAGGCTTTCTGGGGAACATTACTGTGAGGATTTGATCCCAAACGTACTGGATGGAACTCCATCGTTGCAGAGAACACAGTTCCACTGCTCCACACTTTATACCCCTCTAGTCCACACATGGTGCCAATAGGTTAATGTATGTTTATCTGCTCCACAGAGTCCTGTTTTAGTGGCATTACTTCTCTGCAGGGACTAGACAAGCTGTGTGTGCATTTGCACATCTGTATCAGCAGTGGGTGCCAACTAAAGTAGCTGAATGCATTCATTAGAAGGGATGTCCACAAACTTTTGGACATCAAGGACACTGTCTAATTTCTATCTGCACACCCTAATCTAACCTGGTAACTCCCAAATGATCTCATATCCATCCCATTCACACCACATTGTGGTCCTCAGGTCGCTCATTAGCATAAAGGACAGAACCCTTGGTGCTTCCTCGTGTTCTACAGCTTTGTGGAGTCAACCTGTACAAGGTAGGACTACACGGTTCTTTCTAAATACCCACAGTATAAACTGACACAAGGCCTTGTTCAACTTGTCTCTGTCCACTTTTAAACCCAGCACTGGGACCCATTCAGGGTGATTGTGGTCGGGGTCACCGACTCCAATCCTCTCCTCTGGTGCCTCTCTTTGAAACCGCTGATGTGATCTTAATTGAGTCCAGTTCCTGGCCACTCGATAGAGAGACAGCTGGGAGGGGACGCAGACGTCCTCAGCCTCAGAGGTGTGCTAAATATCAGGAAAGATAATTGACCAGTGCTGCCTGGGTGACCTTGGTCTCCAAAGGGAATTTGAAAAAAATAAAGGGTATACACTTTTCCAAAGTGTGAGATGGGTCTGAACTTCTCTGAGACGTCTGCGAGATATAACCCATTCTGCTCTTTGTGAAGTGATGTTTACACACAACACATGGTTCTTGGCATGGTTCTTAACTAGTATAGAAGGTTCACAGTATATGGTGCTTCTTTAAACTTTAATCTGTTCTTCACACATCTCATCTACCAGGGTTCTCAAACATGTCTGGTATTTTGCTGATGGTCTTCTCCAGAGTTCTTAGACAAGGACGCCTAGATTACATTCACAGAGCAGGTGAAGGAGTCTGGGTTTTATCACAGGAGCTATCATGGAGTTCCAGAGTCTGAAGACAGAACATTGTTGGTTGATTTCTAACTACGTTGGTGGTTAATGAATTGGGTCTTCAGTTCTACCAGTGGAGTCTGACAGTCTGAAGGTCCTGAAGGATCTGCAGCAGCTCCTACAGGGCTGTGGGCTCCCGTGGTGTTTATACACACCCAGTGTGTATTTCAAATACAGAAGAACAACATTCCTCTGGGTACTCTGGATTCCTCTGGTGACTCCAGGTTCCTCAAGGTTCCTCTGGGTACCTCTGGTGACTCCAGGTTCCTATGGGTTCTCCAGGCTCCTCTGGTGACTCCAGGTTCCTCTGGGTAATCTGGGTTCCTCTTGTGACTCCAGGTTCCTCTGGGTACCTCTGGTGACTCCACGTTCCTCTGGTGACTCCACGTTCCTCTAGGTACTCCAGGTTCTTCTGGGTACTGGGTCATGTTATAGTACTAATATACTTAATACTTGGAGAGAGAGAGAGAGAGAGAGAGAGAGAGAGAGAGAGAGAGAGGGGGACCGCCTCGTCATTGTGGAACGAAGCAGCGTGCGTGATGCTCATCATCCTCTCTCTCTCTCTCTCTCTCTCTCTCTCTCTCACACACACACACACACACACACTCTCTCTCTCTCTGATGGGAGCAGTGTGCTGGATCAGTGTTCAGACTGACCGCAGAGCTGCAGGAGGAGCTGCGTGCGCTCAGGTAAGAGCTTCTGCCCTAAACTTCACACCTCCAGCCGCGCGCAGCTTAAAGCAAGGGTCCCAGATAGGGTCTGCAGAACACAGAACAGAATACAGAACACAATGCAGAACAGAATACAGAACAGAACAAAGAACAGAAAATAGAACACAATGCAGAACACAATGCAGAACACAATACAGAACAGGCTGCTTCTGCTCAGGTCATTTAGGATGATTGGTTATTGATTGTGTTATAAACACCTCATACCTCATTAATAAAGAGTCATAGGACATCAGTGACCATTAGTGACCATCAGTGACCATCAGTGACCATCAGTGATTCATACTCTTAAACTGGAAAAAAAAAACTGTGTGAGAAAAGACACCAGTGTGAAGAACCTCATTCATTAAGTCTTTACGTGGCTCTTCATGCTTACGCATGGTCCTGTCTTAAAAGAACACACACTGGTTCTCCTAGTGCATCACTAAAATAACCCTCTCTGGCTTCATTGTTCTTCCTAGAACCATTACAGTAAGTGGAGGTTCTTAACCTTTGTGCACCTTATTTAATACACCTTTTTCACAAGAACCATCCTGAAAGGCTCTTCGGAGAACCAAAATGAGTTTTGCTGTGACAGTGTAACCATCAGAAGCCATTACAAGGTTTGAATCGTGAGAATGTGGTTCTTGTATGGCATTGTTAGAACCTTTACAGCAAGTCGAGGTTGTTTACTTTGAGAAAGGTTCTTCAAATGTGTAACTCATCTAAATGAACCATCCATTAAAGGATTCTGGAAGGAACCAAAAGTTATTCTATGACATCATACATAGTGTGAAGAACCAGTAAACTAAGCCTTTAAAAGGTTCTTCATGATTATTCATCTGTTTCACAAAGGACGTTCTTCCTGGAAAGTTGTTCATTAATAATGACCATGTTCAAAGATCCATTTGTGGTACCTTACTTTTTTAGGGCTCATGGTTCTTCCTATAACCGTTACAGTAATTGGAGGTTCTTTTACTTTTAAAAAGATTACTCAGGTTACTGGTAGAGAAAAAAGAACAGTGTGGAGAACCTTTACAGTAAGTTTCATTTACAAAGTTCTTAATGAAGAAAAGTTGATAAATGAGATCTGTGTGTGTTTAAGGCTGTAAGATACAATGCAAAGTGTTTAGGAAGAACCCATAAATTGCTGTAGAACTTCCATATGACATGACTGTTATTTAAACATTTAAAGGGTTTAATTCTGTGTTGTTTTGTAAGCTTTCTTCAGGAGACCCACGAGTCCTACCCTCACTCCCAGCCGACACTATGAATCAGGAGCTGGACACATGTCCATTCAAGTATCTCTGAGCTGGAGACATCCTTCAAGCCCCCAAGGTTGAGGGGACGCAGCCGGTTGCTGGCCATGCAGGCCCGGACGTCTCCAAGGAGCGACACGTTAGCGTCTGGCATGTTCTCCTGTAACGCCACGGCCATCAAGGACTGGAGTTTCTTCCTGTCGCAGATCCTGCCACTGGTGAACAAGTCAACAGGTCTGGTCCACCGGGGCATGGAGAAAGCAGAAGCAGTAACCAGCAGCGTCATGGCGACAGCTCTAGAGCCTGACCTGGGAGGAATGGGTGCTAGCCGACCTCCAATCAACTCCAATCACACATCTGGCATGGAGCATGTGTTCCGTTACTCGTACTCGGAGGACGACCTGCTGTACACGGATTACAGGACGCCACCCAGGGACTCCATTCCCCTGCCCAAAGCTGTGCTCTACCTACTGATGGTGGCACTGGTGGTGGTAGTGGTGGCATACGCTATTGTGGGTCATCTGGTGAAGGACCTGGTGCACGAGTTTGTTGGTAAGTGGAGACGTGTGGACTCAGGTTGACCTCGTAAACTGGAAGGATCCATATTTGTAGCAGTTATCGAGAGTGCACATCTTGTCCCTGGTCAAATATCCTGTAGGGGGCAGTAGTGTATTGATATATTAATAGTGTACATATTGTGGCGATGGCACAAATGAACCGAAATCAGCTGTGAACATAATGGTAGGACATGGAGCTTGAACTTAATCCAAATTCTTGTCAGAATTGGGTTCCCCCTACAGGTGGGGGGTGTAACTGTAACTTTTAGTCAATCATTCAAAAGGTCTTGAGTCTGTCAGTGATGATTGTTGTTTTCTGGATACACTACATGGACAAAACTGTTGGGACAGCTGCTCATTCACTGTTTCTTTAGAAATTGAGGATTTTAAAAAGTTTATCTTGCTTTTGTTGGAGTAACTGTCTCTACTGTCCAGGAAAGACTTTCTACTTCATTGCTGTGAGGATTTGATTGTGTGGACAGAATTGTGGATGATCACCACCCACTTCATAGCCAACTCACCACCTGACCCAAAAGTACTGGTTGGAACACAGTTCAGGGAACAAACAAGCTGTGTGTGCATTTGCACACCTGTGTCAGCAATGGGTGCAGCTTAAAGTAGCAGAACCTTTGGACATTTAGTATAATTGAGTGATGATTGCTTTGGTTCAGTAAAGCTTTACAGTTAAACACACTGACCTGAGTGTGTGTGTGTGTGTGTGTGTGTGTGTGTGTGTGTGTGTGTGTGTGTGTGTGTGTGTGTGTGAGAGAGAGAGAGAGAGAGAGAGAGAGAGAGAGAGAGATGAGGACATTGTGAAAAAATACCTCACTAGGACACAGGACCTTGAAGAAAAAACACACACACACACACACACGCACACACACGCACACACACACACACACCTAGAGAAGGAAAAGGGCCGTCAACACTCAGCAATGCAAGAGACTTCATCTCCACCCCTGAGTAAAGAGAGAGCAAACACCCCCCCCCCCCTTTCTGTATAACTCCCTCTCTCTCAACTGTGTGTGTGTGTGTGTGTGTGTGTGTGTGTGTGTGTGTGTGTGTGTGTGTGTGTGTGTGTGTCTGTGTGAGACTCTCAACATGGGAAGGTGATGATGGGCTCTGTGACTGCCTGTGTCTCTCACTCTCCAGTTGCCCCAGACAGACAGAGAGAGAGAGAGAGAGAGAGAGAGAGAGAGAGAGAGAGAGAGAGGAGAGAGAGAGAGAGAGAGAGAGGGGTTTGTTATGTCAGTGTAAGAGGGGAACAGGGTGGCTCTGAGGTGTTGAGATCTGAACTGATATAGAATATTGCTTTCTTCATCATCTATACGCCATGGACAAAAGTATTGGGACATCTGCTCGTTCACTGGTTTGTTCTGAAATCAAGGTCTGTGGTTAGTTTTATCACCTCCATCTCTCAGTAGAGTTACAATGAAGATCAAATCGTCCAGATGTTCAAATATGTTAAAGCCGCTGTTCATGCATGAAAACAACGGTCACCAAGACGTCACCAACTAATTAACCAGTCCGTTAACTCATCGGGAACAAATTTGGTCATTGATTTAATCAACTACGTCGATTTTTCTTTCCACTCCTACGGAAAAATGACAATAGTCAAGTTATCATACTGCAGCCAGAAATGAGTCCATTAACATAATATGTAAAATGATAATTGAGTCGTGTTCATTCAGTTTCTCTCGTTTTGCATATCTCTCTCTCACAACCAATCAGAGCAGAATCTACACACCATAATTAGTTATCTCACACTCTCAGAACTGACCACAGTCCCCTCAACACTGCCGGTTCACAGAGCTTCCCAAAGCCATGGGACTTAGGTCTACAGCACCGGAACCCATAGCACTGAAGCTCTACTCTACTCTTTCTATCTCTACCTCTGTCTCTCTAACACCACCAGCGAGCCACCACACATGTGGAGACTGGGGTTCAGATTCCCAGTCTGGGCAACTATGCTGTGCTACACTAATAAGAGTCCTTAGGCAAGACCTAGACTAACACTATCTGACCCTCCTCTGCAATGTGAGTGTAGTTACTGAAACTGTATCAGAAACACAGTCCGGTAGCCGGTATTAAAGATCAGCAGTGTAGTTACTGACACTGTATCAGAAACACAGTCCGGTAGTCGGTATTAAAGATCAGTAACAGGTAGTTACTGAAACTGTACTTCAGAAACACAGTCCGTAGCCGTATTAAAGATCAGTAACAGTGTAGTTACTGAAAACTGTATCAGAAAACACAGTCCTGCAGTCGTATTAAAGATCAGTAACAGTGTAGTTACTGAAACTGTATCAGAAACACAGTCCGTAGCCGGCTAAAGATCAGCAGTGAAGCTACTGACACTGTATCAGAAACACAGTCCGGTAGCCGGTATTAAAGATCAGCAGTGTAGTTAATGAAACTGTATCAGGAAACACAGTCCGTAGCCGTATTAAAGATCAGTAACAGTGTAGTTACTGAAACTGTATCAGAACACAGTCCGTAGCTGCATAAAGATCAGCAGCAGTGTAGTTACTGAAACTACCAAAACACAGTCCGTAGTCGGTATTAAAGATCAGTAACAGTGTAGTTACTGAAACTGTATCAGAAACACAGTCCGTAGCCGTATTAAAGATCAGCAGCAGTGTAGTTACTGAACTGCATCAGGAAACACAGTCCGGTAGCCGGTGGATAAAGATCAGTAAAAGTGTAGTTACTGAAACTGTATCAGAAACACAGTCCGGTAGCCGGTATTAAAGATCAGTAACAATGTAGTTACTGAAAATGTATCAGAAACACAGTCCGTAGCCGGTATTAAAGATCAGCAGTGTAGTTGGCTGAAACTGTATCAGAAACACAGTCCGCAGCCGGTATTAAAGATCAGCAGTGTAGTTACTGACACTGTATCAGAACACAGTCCGGTAGCCGTATTAAAGATCAGTAACAGGTTACTGAAACTGTATCAGGAAACACAGTCCGTAGCCAGAAGAAGATCAGCAGTGAAGCACGAAACTGTGTCAGAAACACAGTCCGGTAGCCGGTATTAAAGATCAGCAGTGTAGTTACTGAAACTGTAACAGAAACACAGTCCGCTAGCCGGTATTAAAGATCAGCAGTGTAGTTACTGAAACTGTATCAGAAACACAGTCCGCAATGTAATAAAGATCAGCAGCAGTGTAGTTACTGAAACTGTATCAGAAACACAGTCCGTAGCCGGGTATTAAAGATCAGTGTAGTTACTGAAACTGTATCAGAAACACAGTCCGTAGCCGTATTAAAGATCAGCAGCAGTGTAGTTACTGAAACTGTATCAGAAACACAGTCCGTAGCCGGTATTAAAGATCAGCAGCAGGTAGTTACTGAAACCGTATCAGAAACACAAACCGGTAGTCGGGTATTAAAGATCAGTACAGGTAGTTACTGAAACTAGAGAGAGAGAGAGAGAGAGAGAGAGAGAGAGAGAGAGAGAGAGAGAGAGAGGGGTTTAATATGTACAGTGTAAGAGGGGAACAGGGTGGCCTGAGGTGTTGAGATCTGAACTGATATAGAATATTGCTTTTCTTCATCTATACGTTCACTGGACAGAAGTATTGGGACATCTGCTCGTTCATATTCATGGTTTGTTCTGAAATCAAGGTCTGTGGTTAGTTTTATCACCTCCATCTCTCAGTAGAGTTACAATGAAGATCAAACGTCCACATGTTCAAATATGTTAAAGTCAAAGCTGTTCATGCATGAAAAACAACGAAGTCACCATGACGTCACCAACTAATTAACAAGTCCGTTAACTCATCGGGAACAAATTTGGTCATTGATTTAATCAACTACGTCGATTTTTCTTTCCACTCCTACGGAAAAATGACAATAGCCGTGTTATCATACTGCAGCCAGAAATGAGTCCATTAACATAATATGTAAATGATAATTGAGTCGTGTTCATTCAGTTTCTCTCGTTTTGCATATCTCTCTCTCACAACCAATCAGAGCAGAATCTACACACCATAATTAGTTATCTCACACTCTCAGAACTGACCACAGTCCCCTCAACACTGCCGGTTCACAGGAGCTTCCCAAAGCCATGGGACTTGTGGTCTACAGCACTGAACCCATAGCACTGAAGCTCTACTCTACTCTTTCTATCTCTCTACCTCCCTCTGTCTCTCTAAAACCACCAGCAAGCCACCACAACATGTGGGAGACTGGGGTTGGATTCCCAGTCTGGGCAACGATGCTGTGCTACACTAATAAGAGTCCTTAGGTAAGACTCCTAACACTCATCTGACCCTCCTCTGCAATGTGAGTGTAGTTACTGAAACTGTATCAGAAACACAGTCCGGTAGCCGGTATTAAAGATCAGCAGTGTAGTTACTGACACTGTATCAGAAACACAGTCCGGTAGCCGGTATTAAAGATCAGCAGCAGTGTAGTTACTGAAACTGTATCAGAAACACAGTCCGGTAGCCGGTATTAAAGATCAGCAGTGTAGTTACTGAAACTGAAGATTAAAAAAACATCAGCCACCCCAACATCTAATCAATGAGATTTTCTTTAGTTGATAATTATCTGAAGGATTCATTCTGATGTGTCAGGGATGGAGAACAGAAAACCCCTCGGTGCTGAGATTCTCCAGGGCTGAACTGAAGCTCTGCCGCATCACTTCAGCAGAAAACGAAGCAGCAATCGTACTAAATGACTTTCTGCTGCAACACGCGTTCATTCAGGTTCCCATCACACTGCCTGAAACTGAAATATGGTACCTGTTCTCTCCACATCGCTGCTCCTCAAACCGTTTACATTAATCCTGCTCCAGTTTGGCTCGGCTCAGAATATACAATACAATACAATATTAGTGCATCTCAAAAAATGAAAACATGGTTAAAAAGCCGAGCAGTTCTTTACCTCAAAGACCTCAACTGTCACATCTTATATTCATTACACGTAAAGTCACATTTCAAGCCTTTTTGGTTTGTTTTACTGTTGATCATTTTGACTTATGACTCATTAAAAGTTGAAAACCAGGATCTCAGAATATTACAAACATTTAATACAAATTTGAATAGATGAGATGCCCCACAATAATCCAAAATAATCCAGTATAATACAGTATAGAACCATATAATACAGTATAATACAACCCCACACAATACACTGCACTTCAATACAACAATAAAATACAATAGAATACAATAGAATACAATGCAGCGTTCAGACAGTATATATATATATATGCAGCAGGATTGGTGGAACTTCGTTATGTATCTCGTGGTTCTGCTCTTGGTCTGATCTTGTTAGGGCGGTCTGATCTGTCTGTGTGTGTGTGTGTGTGTGTGTGTGTGTGTGTGTGTGTGTGTGTGTGTGTGTGTGTGTGTGTGTGTGTGTGTACTGATGTATGCATGTAAGTATGCATGACTGTACAACACTGTATTCTACTGTGTTAGCACTGCCTGCATATAGAACTGATTATACAGTACATTATACAGTATATTATACAGTATATTATACAGTACATTATACAGTATATTATACAGTACATTATACAGTACATTATACAGTACATTATACAGTATATTATACAGTATGCAGTGTCTTACTGATTATATAACATATAATGTCACAGCTATGTTGAATATAAAGAGTAAATTATATATAATACCATTTACTACAGATTAAAGAGTGGACTGCTTTACTGAGGTCCTGATTATACAGCGTAAAGTAAAGGAGTTAAACTGAAACTCTTTGTTGTATTTAGTTACTGACTCTTCCCTTAATAAGGAGAAAGAGTGTCTTATTCTACGAATCACAGCTTCAACAATGCTTCTTTAAATGATGGCATTGAGCCGTTCAGGCCGGGCTCATGAAGATTAATCACTTTGTTCATGCAGGTAATTTAAAGTAAATGATGTCATTGAACTCAATTAAAGCTCCGATCAGAAATCGCTCTGAGAGGCCTTTTATGAAGAGATACGAAAAGCTGCACAACTACAAGACCGTTAACGTTCTGTTTGCTGTTCTAAAGGCTGTTTCCTGTTCCGTTAAAGTAAACCCAACAGCTCTGGGTTTGAATGACACTGTATCCGTACGTGTAGATGACCTGTACCGCATCATCATGATCAGGAGTGTTTAGTTATTATTTTTATCTCCTATTTGTTAAGTTTATTAATGGATTGTGACAGTGATGTCACATCCGACAGTGATGGTGATGGTGATGGTGTTCATATCGGGTGTTCTAAAACTTTTGACTGGTGTCTATAATATGTTACAGATAGATCTACAGCTGATATCTAACTATTAAAAGTTAACAGCCTATTTTTAAAAGCTGTCAAATGCAAACGAACGGGTCTAAAATGTCAAGTTAATTGTCTGAAGATCTACGGTTTCAGACGTTAAAAAGACTTCTTTCTTAAATATTCTGTGATATAAACTGTTTCCTCCATAAACACTGCAGAAGCTGGAAATGTGCGTCAGCATTAAAGGATCCAAGAGAAAAGTGAAGGTCTAACATCTTTAGTTATCAGACATCTGTGACCCTGCAGGCATTAACTCTGACTTCTTCTCCTCTTCCCTCGTCAGAATGGGTGTTTGGGCCCCGATCGGCGAATCGTAGGAGCAAAAGCGACGTCAGCTGCATCACCGGCAGTGGCAACGAGATGAGTGAACTTCCTCGCACCGTGGAAACAAACTACGTCATCCACAACCACTCTAACTGCATGGGCACCTTGAAGCCTGAGGAGCTGGTGGTCACCATTGACGAAACCTCACATCTTCCTAATGAGGCGCACAGCGGAACCTAACTTCCAGAAGGAACTGATGCCATTTTGATTCAGTCCTTTGTGACAGAGATGGAGTGAGTTTGCTCGCATGCTACAGGAGTCTGATCTGTGGGGAACCAACACTAACACTGTTCAGGTGGGGGACAAATGGCTGGAGACCTGGTGTAGAACCAGACAGATCTGCTAAAGGGAATTCCAGAGGAACTCTGAGGAACGCTGAGGAACGATGAGGCCTGTGGTTGAACATTAACCGTTAGGTCTGCCTGGACCAGGCTGCTTCAGTAGCCAAACAATGGTTCTGAAGGACGAATCTTGTGGGTTGGAGCACATTCCTATTTTTCGTTCTTCTCGTTGGTTCTCTGGTTCTTTTCTATCAGTTGAAGATGGGAGTTGAAGATGCACTGTGGTTGTGTTCTGCTGTGATCCTTAATTTACCTTGATGAGTACATCACCTACATTTTCAGAAAAACTGTAAAACCCAACAGTGAACGAGATCATATCATTTCAGGAGATCTAAACTCAAAAGCACTGATTTAAATTCAGTATGTAAATACATATTAAACTTCAAATCAGTAAATAAGGCAACTGTAACGTAGCTACTAAGTCTGATGTACATAAGGTCTGTTTAGAAATGAAAAGGACTTTGGGGAGGACGTTCTCAGACATGCATTTGGCCCAGATATGTGTTTACGTTATGGAATTTTATGGCATTCGTTTTTTTTATTCTGAAAAAACAACAATAACAAGTGTGGCACTTCATCTCGTAATCATTTCCCAATAAAATAATAATAACAGAAATGTGATTCAAAATGTAAGAAATTCCTAATAATGTAAATAGACATTTCAAACGATCAAAATGAAAATGTAAAATTTTAATAATTCAAGAAATGTAGCACATTTTTTACTCCAGTAAGTAAAAAGTGTAAACGATTGGTAATAATTTAATCGTTATATTTTGAAAGATTAACCTGAAAATAATGTAAAAAGTAGCCACGTTTTACACTCAAATAAACAAAAATGTAATAAATAATAAACAATACTTGTAATAAAATGTAATAAATTCCCAATAATGTAATAATCCAAAGGTATAAACTCAAGTAAAAAATGTTATGATTTGTGAAAAATTTTATAATAACATTAAAATGACCACGTTTCTAATAATGTAATAAGATTATTCAATCAAAACAAAAATAAATAAATAAATAAATAAATAAATATTTATCCATAATGTAAAAATAATGACATCATTGGTAAAAATGGTCCTGTGTTAAGGTTTCAGAACCCTTTATTACACATTATTATACAGGTTATTACATTTGAACTATGTTAGGGTCACAATCAACAGTGAGGCACATTTCTGTCCCATGTTAACAGCAATAAATATGACAAATATCAACAAATATAACCAAAACAATAAATACTGAGTATTGACAGGTTCTATTGACATGACCTTGCATTAACATAGCATTTCCCAAACCCGCTCCTGCAACTCTGCACGGGCTTGTTAACGAGCCGATTCGTTGAATCAGCTGCTCTAGGAACAGGACATCTAGTGAATATGCAGGACAGGGGGTCTGAGAGACGCTCCGTTAATAATACAATAGACAGAGTCAAGCAGGTTTTGAAACGTGGCCTCAAACAATGTTTGTTTGTTTGTTGTTTGTTTATGATGATCGGTCACATTATTAGAAATTAAGCAATAGTTCGACAGCTCACCAGCATCAGCATCATCATTAATGTAGAACATCAGTCAACACTGTGTTCTCATCATGAGGAACATCTTCAATAACATCATGTTCAGAGAGGATCTGTTCAGGTCTGGGTGGATCTGGAGGTTCGGAATTGAGCTGAGCTTTAAAGGAACCTTGGGTTCTCCGGGTAAATGAATCCTACGTTATATCGTCACACACACACAATTCCCTTTTGGACATCATGCAGTTCATCTGAATATTGTATCAGAAGCTCATGATGAATGGACCAATAGAGATCCTCCACATTGGCCTGGAATAAAATCCTTTCACATTGACTTCCATTGAAAGTGAAGAAGGTTCTTCTGTAAAGTTGTTGTTTAAAAGATAAAATAAGTCCACAGCCAAACACCTGTGGGAGCCGGACCCGACCCTGTCGGTCACAGCTGACCTCTCGTAAATCACCCGAAGTCTGCTACACTGGGACCAGCGCCAAAGTCAGGTCCAAATGAGCTGGTAGTCTTTAGGAGCATCTGTCAATAATGAAACGCCCTTAATGTAACGGCTTTGTGAAGCTGCTGCTTAAACCATGTTCGTTATTAGGTTTTACAGTAAATCCACTGCAACAAAGCCCTCAGTGACAGGATTATGACGTGTGATGATGATGTCGGTCAGCCCTGCAAATGAAGCCAAAGTAATCATATTCACAGAACGGTGTGTTTTAGGTGGGACACACTGCAGTAACCTGCTCCCTTTATCCTGTTATCAGTTTAACAGGAGCGAGATCTCAGACACACTGAAAGGCAGAGTTACGGGAAATGTCATCTGACTTACGCAGAACAACCTTTAATGAGTAAACGTCATTTTGGAGCATCGGGAAACTGTGATGCATTATAAAGGCCATTAATTTGAGTTATTATTTGATTGAACATTGATTTAAACCAATTTGGGTGCAGCTGAGAGAATTTCCAATTTCCCTTAATAAAGTAGTTCTGATTCTGATTCTGAATATCAGTAAAAAAAAAATCATATTTAGCCTCTTTGAATGATAAGGTTCTGCCTGAATTCAGAGCAGTTTTGAGATGTCGAGCTTTGAACTCCTTATAGCAATAGTACGACCATGAGATCCTTTCAATTTCCCAGATAAAGTGTCTAAAAGATAAAAACATATTAAAAACATATTAAAAATACATTAAAACATATTAACAACACACCTCAGATTCTCAAAGGGATGATTTGTAAAATCTACTGTTAAGTTACTGATCATCAATTAATACTGCTATTAAAAAATGCATTCAATAATTAATAGGATGCTTCCGATCTGTAAACACAACTGAAATGTTGAAGAAGTGCTCAGAACACTGCTGCGTTTAGATGACGTCTGAAACGTCTGAAACGTCTGAAATGAGCTTCTAATAAAAGGAATCTCCAGTTTCATATTTCAGGAGCGCAGATCAAATCTCCCAGCATTAAGTTGGTAAAAATAACTAAAGCAGGAATTACAGCGTATTATTTATAAGTGAATAGAGTCTGTTTGTTCCCACACTGCTCACGGTTCTGGATTAAACTTCTGAAATGTGTGCTTTTACAGAATCAGTGCTGAGGTGAAAATCTCATTATCTCCCCCATTTACTCAGAGAGAGAGAGAGAGAGAGAGAGAGGGGTTCAGGGCCAGCTGTGCTCAGAGAGCTTCACTGTTGGGTTTTACAGAACGGGTTCTGCAGGTTCTGCGGGTTCTGGGTCGGTGGGCACAGCTCTGTGCAGTGTGATCCAAGCTGGAATAGGATCCTGACAGCATTAATAGAGGGCAGCTGGACCGGTCAGCCCACTGCGTGTCGGTTACACCGCGAGTGTTAGTCTCATTTTCACTGACACAACACTGACTGTAACATTCCCAGTGGGATTTCAGAATTCTCAAGTCATGTCTGCACTCATGTCTCACACTGATGTGCAAATGCACACACAGCTTGTCTAGTCCCTGTAGAGAAGTACTGCCAATAGAACAGGACCAGATAAACTGGAGCAGATAAACAAACATGAACCGACTGACACCCCGACTAGACTGACACCCCGCGTGGGGGGAGAACTGTGTTCTCTGGAATGATGAAGCTCCATCCAGTAGTTTTGGAATTGGGATGAGGTGGGGGTGATGATCATCCAACATCCTGACCTCACTAATTAAATCAAATCGTCACAGCAATGTTCCACAAACTAGCAGAAAGTCCAACAAGAGCAGGACAAGCTCTTTTTAATACCATTGATTTCAGAAGAAACAGTGAAAGAGCAGGTGTCCCAATACTTTTGTCCACAGTTGGAGAACGTTGCTGATTAGACATTCTCTCACACTTCGCTCCACGGGTTTGTCTAACCTTAGTTTACCACGTTACTCATGAAGAAAGTCTTAGGTGAAGAGGTTGAAGATGTTGCACAAGTCAGAATCACTATGTAGCTATCTAGAACCTTCGAAACCACCACTGACGCTCCCACTCTCATCAGTGAAATATACAAAGCAAAAAATTGATATTGCAGTGTGTCGTTGTCCTCTGTGTGTGGTGATCCTGCTCTTCTCCCTACTCTGTGTTCTCCAGGACTAAGGGCTATGTTCTCAGTTGTGCAGCATATACTGTAGTTCCCCGTTCCTGGCGGGTTTCCAGGACTTGTGTAAGTTGGAGACTTGGGTGGGAAAAAAAAATACACTGGCACTAATAAATCTGAATATGTATTCATATCAGCCTGCGAACAAGAGCGTGTGTTTCTCAACAAGCCGCCGACTCGAAACGCATGACAATCAACCTTGAAAGAAATCAGCGAATAAATAAAATAACACCTCGCCCTCATCAAACGACAGACGCGCACCGCGTTCAATTACACAATTTTCCACTTGCAGCTTTCAGGCAGACATCTTTCCTTTGAACTGCTGAGCTTTTAATACCTGCTGCTGCTGCTGCTGCTGCCGTGAATATGAAGCCGAGTGTTTATGGAGTGTTTTAGGAATTCGTGGCCTCAGAGCAGGACCTGGAGGTACCAGAAACATGCTTCTTCCAACCCCCAACATGCGGTCACACCTCTAGTTTACGACAGTTTAACAGAAGGTCACAGCAGGATCTCCCTGCTCTACCTGTCCGTTCCTGTTCCATTCCTTTGGTGATTGACCAGTGCTGTCGGGGGAGGGGTACATTTCTGACTTAAGGCTGTGGCCATCACAGGTTCCGTGAGAGAGACATGCATCACAGTAGCTATGATCTATGATTTCTCATCATCTTATAAACTCATATAAATGTTCAGATTCTGTTCATTTTTACATCTCAAATGAAGAAACCTGGGGTCTCCTGAAAATACTTTTCTAATTTGGGGGGAGAACAAAAGTACGTCATGCTATGAAAACATCTCACAAAATTAGTCTCGAGTTCTAAAGGTTAAACTGAAGAACACAGCCTGATACATCTCAGTCTTTAAACTCACAACCTGCTGCAGCATCTCCACTGTTTTAAACAGCCAGCACTGAAGCTCCTGACTGGAGTAACTGGAGAAGAAACTCCTCCAAAAGTGTTTTGTAACTCAGTTGTGTAAGGCAGTTACGTAACAGCTTTAGTAATAAAGCTCGTACCTGCCTGAAGTTGGAGAAGCACTGTGGTCCACCTACAGAGTGACAGGACGTCCAGCTGATTGCAGCACCAAGTAAGTGTTTACCTTCTCACCTCGCTGTTCTACAGTGTCAGGTGTTTGTGGAGCTGCTGGAAGCAGACTGTAGGTTTTCCATCTGTTTACACACTTAATCTGACCTTTCACACACAAAACCTAAATCTCCTCCAGCGCTTGGTCTGTCAGAAGGAACAGAAGGTCAGAACAGGTTATTGTGAGGTCTGCTGGAGATGTAAAAGCCACAGAACTCAGGACTGAGGACTCAGAACTCAGGACTGAGGACTCAGAACTCAGGATACAGAACTCAGGACACAGAACTCAGGACTGAGGACACAAAACTCAGGACTCAGGACACAGAACTCAGGACTGAGGACTCAGAACTCTGGACTGAGGACACAGAACTCAGGACTGAGGAATCAGATCTTAGGATTCAAAACTCAGAACTTGGGACTGAGGACTGAGAACTCAGGACTGAGGAATCAGAACTCAGGACTGAGGACACAGAACTCAGGACTGAGGACTCAGATCTTAGGATTCAAAACACAGAACTCAGGACTGAGGACACAGAACTCAGGACTGAGGAATCAGATCTTAGGATTCAAAACTCAGAATTTGGGACTGAGGACACAGAACTCAGGACTGAGGACACAGAACTCAGGACTGAGAAATCAGATCTTAGGATTGAAAACTCAGAACTTGGAACTGAGGACTGAGGACACAGAACTCAGGACTGAGGACTCAGATCGTAGGATTCAAAACTCAGAACTCAGGACTGAGGACACAGAACTCAGGACTCAGAACTGATAACTCAGGATTTAGAACTCAGAACATAGGACTCAGAAAGGAGGACAGAATTCAGAACTACAAAGTGCTGGTCAGAGGAGCTGATAGAATGGACAGTGAGTAGAAACAGGGAGGTGAATTTCATGTATGATGTACCACAGAAACAGCATTCAGTAACCTAAAGGTGCAGTGTGTGTGTGTGTGTGTGTGTGTGTGTGTGTGTGTGTGTGTGTGTGTGTGTGTGTGTGTGAGACAGAGAGAGATTCATCAGTGTGGTGTTTATCCCCTGCTGGATCTGTTTGACATTGAGAATGGTCAATTACGCCTCTTTACTCATTAGAACTGCTGAAGCGTTCTTTAGCACAAACACAGCTGAAATCAGCGGCGTCTTGTAGGGTTTCAATTCAATCAGGCTTGAATGCGACGGGGAGGAGATCGCAATTAGCCTGCATTAACATTTCAGATGGACTTTCTCTGGCCAGACAGCCACCCTGACCGCCTGCGTTAATTCATTTAGTGTGTCCAAGCAGCAGCTGACCGATCTCTCCCACATAGAGACTGATTTACTCTGAGCCCGAAGAGCTTTACGTAGTACCAAAAAGGTTCTGTGACAATCTGGGAACTCCATACTCTAGACACTAGACTACTTCTACAACTGCAACCACTACTACAACGACTATCACCACCACCACTAACTGACAGGTCACATTTTCTCACAGTCACCCATGTTCTAGATATTGGTAGGGGTGTGGTACACACATAGCAGTGTTCCTTGAGCCATAAGCTATCTAAAGAACCATTTTGGGGTATTAAAAATGAATAATGATAATCGAATAGTATAAAGACTGTCGTTGTTCACTGTAGCACCACCGCCTTCACTGCCTTGACTAACAAACCCTGGAGGACTCCTGAAATAATCATCTAGTAGTTCATGTTTCACTCTTATCTGGTTAAAACCTCCAATTATAAATGTCTCGTACGCACCAACCGACTGACCATCATAAGCTTGTGGTGTCAGAACCCAACCATATATAACCATTTATAATGTCAGCCTAAGGGACAGAACCAGAGTGACACCAATCTACCGTCCCAACCTTGTGGAGACGACTGTAATTAGACTGACCCACATAAAAGTGTCCCTTTCTTGAGCTTCATTTTTCTATGGACCCTTAAAGAAGCTCCGATTTCCACAGTGAAGGCAATCCATTGTGGAGCCCATTGCTGAAAATTGCCATAGAAACCATCAGCAAAGGAAAAGGCAGCCCTGCAAAAATCATAAACAACTGCAGGGAATCTAGGACATTCTCTCCTCCGACGTCTGCCTTGATGAATGAAGAACATGTTCGGAGGAATTGTATCAGTCGACACGATTGAGTTTACAAGGTCAAGAGCATGCCATCATTTACACACTCTGGGTGACACTCTTCAGACTGCAGTGTGAAAACGCTGAAAAGTAGGCCAGTTCTCACTGGCACTCGCTGTCTCTGGGCCAATCCGTGCCTGTTTGAACGTATTCCTGCTTGTGACTATTTGATTAAAAGAAAGATCCAGCCAGAGGCAAAGCCTTCCTCTGAGAGTCGGAGGCAGATTTCAGTCTCTCACATGCTTCCACTGTCGGTAATGAAACACCCCGTGTCTGATCTGTGAACAGACGGTCAGATCTATGGATGCTCTGTAAACAAAGGGTAACTTCTGGCTGATCATTATAATTAAACATGCTTGTTTGGAACCGCAAGTGGTTCTTTCATGGCATCTTTCAAAGAACCACTTTAACCAGCAGAGTTAGAGTCACAATTAAGAAACACAATGTAACTAAACTGGTGACACAGTTGAACTGTTTATGTCTTTAATCGAGTCAACAGCCACAGTGATCCTCTGTGGTAACTGACGTCTGTGTGTGTGTGTGTGTGTGTGTGTGTGTGTGTGTGTGTGTGTGTGTGTGTGTGTGTGTGTGTGTGTGTGTGTGTGTGTGTCTGCAGAACAATCATGGTGTCCATCTTTACCTCCCTACTGAACCTGACATGGAGGATAGATATGCAGGGAATCCTCATCTTTCTTTGTGTCGTGCTGCTTCTGAAATACCTGAGTGACGTTCGGCTCAAGAACCTTCCCCCAGGTCCCTTTCCTCTGCCGATCATTGGGAACGTGCTGGACATCAGCTTCACAGATCCAATTGGTTCCTTCAGAAAGGTCAATATTTGTAAAAAAAAGGCTGATCTTATGATCTCAAAGGTTTGGTCTACATCTAAATCAAGCTCTTACCATGTTTGTTCCACAGGTCTTTGAGAAGTATGGAGATGTTAGCACACTTCACTTGGGGGGTCAGGTCTGCATTCTGCTATCTGGCTATAAGAGCTTTAAAGAAGCATTTGTGGAACAAGGGGACATCTTCAGTGACCGGGCCTCCTACCCTGTAAATGATAGACTGTCCAAAGGATTGGGTAAACATGATCATTTGAATTTGATGGTGAACTTGGGGTCAAAGAACGGTGTCAGAAAGAGTTCCATGAATCTTTTGGTTCACAAAAGAACCTTGCAGCAGGGGGTTCTGCGTGGGACGGATTTTTTAATCCCTCTCCCACCCACCACTTCCCATCCTGCCCACATTCCCTCAAGCTTGCCTTTAGTTGTGGTCCACAACATTTTGGAGAGGCCATTTGAGGCCATTTGAGAAAGTTCCTCACAAACACATCAGTCATCTAAAGAACCCAAAGTACCACCCATTGTAAGGTTCTACAGAGACCTATTTTTAAGAATGATGTACGAATGTGAAGAACCTCTAAATGGATGGTTTGTTGGAGATCAATTTTTGTGACTGAGCATGAAGAACTTTCTGAAATCACCTCATACCAAAATGGTTCTTGACATACCCTTCATGAAGGTGAATTCACCCTGAACAAGAAACTCTTTGTGGCACCTTTCTTAAAGAGCACATCTTTACATGATCTTATGACCTGTTACACCACTGGTCTGGTGTTAGCCCATGACTTTACATCTTTCCATGCTGATGAGCAGGTCTGCTTAACTCCAGTGGGCACAAGTGGAGGCATCAGAGACGCTTTGCTTTGTCCACACTGAAGAACTTTGGAGTAGGGAAGAAGAGCCTTGAGATTTCCATCTTGCAGGAGAGCAACTACCTCTGTGAAGCTCTGCACACACAGCAGGGTCAGTGGAACCAGTACTCAGTTTCCAAGGGTCATGAGACCTGAGTGATGTCTCAACGTTGCGTCTTTAGTTTGGACTGGAGATACAAGGCTAATGCAAATGTTCATTGATTGTTGTGATTTGATTGTTTTATGGCACCTTATGACTCACTATTTCTCTAAATGGCCAAAAGTATTGGGACACATTCACTGTTTCTTCTGAAATCAAGCGTATTCAAAGAGTAACTGTCTACTGTCAAAGGAAGACTTTCTACTAGATTCTGGAGCATTGCTGTGAGGATTTGATTGCATTCTGCAATAAGACAGTTAGTGAGCTCAGGATGTTGGATGAACACCCCTTCACCTCATTCCTAACTCCCCAGTTCATCCCAGTATTACTGTATGGAGCTCTATCATTCCAGAGGACACAGTTCCACTGCTCCACAGCTTAATGGTGGGGGCTTTATACCCTCTAGTCCACACATGCCATTAGACATGGAGGCAATAGGGTCATGTTTGTTTATCTGCACCAGACAGTCCTATTCTATTGGCAGTACTTCTCTACAGGGACTAGACAAGCTGTGTGCACATTTGCACATTTGTGTCAACAATGGGTGCAGCTTAAAGAGCTATGTGTCCACAAACATTTGGACACATCTATATGCATGCATTTGAGGTGCGTGTGTGAGCCAACACTGCCCTCTAGCCATTAAAACACAGCAGTTTTTGCTCAAGAACCAAGAACCATCTTTCTTCCACCTACAGAGAGTCTCCATAAAGTCACAGCATGTCCACATCTTATTGTCCAACGTTTTGTCCCTCAGGTTTTCCTGCTGACCCTCATCATATACTGAACAATGCTGTGGCCAACATTATCTGCAGCCTGGTGTTCGGCCACAGATTTGAATATGATGACCACGACTTCCATCAGATTCTGCAGTACTCGGATGATGCGTTTCAGCTGCCTGTAACTAACTGTGGACGGGTAAGATGTTCAGAAGCAGATATGGCTCCACAGTGTTTTATGAGCTTATGGGCTGGTTTTACAGACGGGGACTAAGCCTAGTCCTGGACCTCACAGCATTCTGAAAGGAGATTCTGGTTTCCAGACACAGGACTAGGCTTAGTAACTCCAAAGAACCATCCCGAACCTGGTGTTTGTTGAAAGCATCTCAGCACAAAGATGATTATTGAATGGTAGAGTGAGCATCACACTGAGCTTTCTCTCTCCTAATGATATAATACAGTTCTGCAGTCCAGTTCTTTACATAACAAAATTCGGAACCTACAGGGAAGATGTTCGCTTATATTCTTGGCTTTTCTGGTCTCCTTTACTTCTCCACCAGCTCTACAACTGGTTCCCCACCATCATGGACTGGCTACCAGGAAAGCACCAGACTATCTTCACCAACCTTACCAAGGTGAAGGACTTCATTCAGGAAGAAATCCAGAGACACAAGCAGGACAGAAACCGAGACGACCCCAGAGACTACATCGACTGCTATCTGGAGGAGATTGAGAAGGTAATGTGCAGCAAGATGAAGGTGGTGTGTGTGATGATGAAGATGAGGAAGATGGTGTGTGTGATGATGAAGATGAGGAGGGTGGTGTGTGTGATGATGAAGATGAGGAAGACAGTATGATAATGAGGTGTATGATAATGACAATGAAAGTGGTGTACCTGGTGAGGAATTTGAGGGTGATGTGCATGATGATGTTAAATGTAGTCTACATGAGGATTAAGGTGGTGTGCATCAAGATCAAAGTGGTGCATGTGACAGTTAAGGTGGTGTTCCTGGTGGTGAAGATAGTATAGATGGTGATGGAGAGGAAGATGGTGTGTCTAGTCATGATGCTCAGGCTGGTTTGCGAGATGATGAAGATGAAGGTGATGTACTTTATGATGAAGACAAGGAAGGTGGTGTGTATGATGGTGAAGATGATGAAGACGGTGTGTCTGGTGATGAAAATGAAGATCTCATGTCTCCTAAATGCCTTTGATGTGTCCAGTGTGAGGACAGCCAGGCTGAGTTTACTGAGGAGAACCTGATGTGGTGTGTGGTGGATCTGTTTGGAGCTGGAACGGAGACCACCACCAACACTCTGAAGTGGGCCCTGCTCTATATGGCCAAATATCCCACAGTGCAAGGTAGGACTGCAGTCACTTCATCAGTGCAGGGGTCTTCATCTGAGTGCAGCTCAACCATAACTGTATGGATGTGTGTGTGTGTGTGTGTGTGTCTTCTTATATAAAAATCAGAGAAGGTCCAGGCAGAAATTGATCAGGTGATCGGTCAGACACGTCTGCCCTCGATGGAGGACAGAGCTCTGATGCCGTACACCTACGCAGTCATTCACGAAATCCAGCGCTTTGCCAACATCATCCCCTTCACTCCTCCCAGAGTGGCCAACAGAGACACTACAGTAGCCGGACACTTCATCCCGAAGGTGAGACCCTGCAGCAGTAGGAGCAGGAACGGTGTAGGTGTCTCATCCCTTTGCTTTATCATTTTTTGTTTGTTTTTAATGGGATTTCAGGGAGTGATGATCATTCCACTGCTGAAGCCAATCCTGCAGGACAGGGACGAGTACAGGTCCCCTGATGAGTTCAACCCGGGACACTTTCTGGATGAAAACGGCAAATTTATCAAGAAAGAGAATTTCATTCCCTTTTCAACCGGTAATCATATCGATAAACCTATTAAACCTACGAAAATGACCAACACGCATGTTGTGAAATTCTGATTGTTGTACTGTCAAAAAACAGCTGCACCCAGAAGGACGTGTGGGACTGCAGTGCTGTTGGGAAGGAAGATGAAGGTGATCAGGATCAATAACTGATGATACCTTCATCAATATTTATTGATCTACTCATACAGAAGTGGTGTCTCTCAGTATGACGTCGGGTTTAACACAACACGCCAGACGTCTCTGCATGGAGGTGTAGAGGTTCCTGATGGTGTCCTGTGATGATCCATCCCATGCAGCTTGAATGTTCTCACTCAGTTCTGCAGATGGTGTGGTAGGGGTGGAGTGTTGATAGAGCGTCCAATAGCATCCCACACATTTTCAATCAGGGACAGGTCTGGAGATGAGACCGACCACGGCGTAGTATCTGTGTCTTCAAGACGAGATCTTGAGACGGCAGCAGTGTGTGGACGAGTGTTAAATATAACAGGTTTTTGAAATCTACTGTGAATTTAGACAAATTAAACACGTTTTGTGAAAAAGGGTGAAATTTAATGTGTGATTAACTTAAATGTAACAAATATTACAGCTTCTTCACGTAAATCATCTGCTGACTGTGCCGCTGTGCTTTGGCAGGTAAGCGGATGTGTCCAGGTGAGCAGTTGGCTCGCATGGAGCTCTTCCTCTTCTTCACTTCGCTGCTGCAGCACTTCACCTTTCACCCGCCAGACGGTCAGACTCTGGGGTTGGAGCAAACCGTGGGCATCACCATGGGACCCAGACCTTTCAAGATATGCGCCGTACCACGCTGATGCCAAACTCATACTGAAGATCATCAGCGTTACAGCTGAAATAAACACACTCTATAAAGCGGAATTTAAGGAGGACTCTTCAAATCTACACTCATACTGGTTTCTACACTACATAACCAAATCAGCGGTTGTTGGACACTAGCTGTACATTCTGTCATACACTGGCTTATAGATGCCTGTGCTCGGTAGGCACACTGAGAGTGAGTCAGTTATGCCATGGATAGGTGGCATCACGATGTTCACTCTCTTCCCATTTTATTTTGTGGTTTATTGGTTTAATGGAATGTAAACTGACTTTGCCCGGTGGGTCAAAACGACCCTAATCTTTGTCCCCTGAGAGACAGCTTTCATGGAAATATAAACAAACATATTTTTCACTTTCTAGGAAACACTTTAATGAAAGGAATCAAATTCAGGCTGGCCCGTCATTAATGTGTTTTCCAGGTGTTTTAACCTGAACAACTGAACAGCCCGTATGAAAAGATCTCCATTTAAGCGTGATTATGTCTACATAAAAGACACTCTGTGAGTCGCTCTCGTCCATTCCGAAGCAATTAGTATAGAGCAGAGGCTCCTTTTCTCCTGAATCAGGTTCAGATCTATGGGTGTGAGGGTTTGATTCGAGCTGACCAGAGCAGAACAGCCGTCCTCTGTAATACTGCAGTTACGCAGACTGGAGGGAGAGAAAGGAGGGAGAACATTATCAAACTTCATCATTATGACACAACACACACTTCTCTCTCTCTCTCTCTCTCTCTCTCTCTCTGTCTCTGTCTCTCTCTCTCTCTCTCTCTGTCTGTCTCTCTCTCTCTCTCTCTCTCTCTCTCTCTCTCTCTCTCTGTGTCTCTCTCTCTCTCTCTCTCTCTCTCTCTCTCTCTCTCTCTCTCTCTCTCTCTCTCTCTCTCTCTTCATCTGTCTCTCCATCTCTGTCTCTCTCCCTCTCTCTCTCTCTCTGTCTCTCTCTCTCTCTCTCTCTCTCTGTCTGTCTCTCTCTCTCTCTCTCTCTCTCTCTCTCTCTCTCTCTCTCTCTTGCTCTCTCTCTCTCTCTCTCTCTCTCTCTCTCTCTCTCTCTCTCTCTCTCTGTCTCCATCCGATATAGCGAGTTGAGTTTCTACGAGTAAAATATAAATGATGTCCTTAAACATGTGAAGTTGTAATTAATCTACATATTGGTTCTAAATATCAGAAACATATTGAATGCACCACCACTATGATCTGAGGATGCCCAGGTCATGCCTGCTCTATCTGCTCTATCTCTCCCCACATCTCACTCAATGTGATGATGGCCGGGACAACGTCAGTCAGCCATTGTACCTGCCTGTCATTTCTCACCCCAGTTTCTCCAGTTTGCAGTGTGGATTTTCAGTACACAACAGAGCAACTACTGTGCTCCTGAATCCTGTAGCTCATTGTAACTCGAGTACAGATCTCTCTCAGGCAGTGAGGAGTGTGAGTTCAGAACTGAAACCAAGTGCTGGCTTTCTCTGCGAGACTGCAACAACGTAACCTGAGAGAAATACTGAAATATCAGAACTCTGCACACACACACACACACACACACACACACACACACACACACACACACACACACACACACACACACAGTACCTCAGTATCTCAGTTTACAGTGTGGACTCTCAGTCAACAAAGAGCTCCTTCACTCTGAATCCTGCAGTTTATTCATGCTCAGATCCAGATCCCTCAGACTCGAGGAGTGGGAGCTGAGAGCTGAAGCCAGAGCTGCACAGCTTCTCGCTGTGAGATCACAGTCACTCAACCTGGGACAGAAAGGAAGTTTGTACACAGTCATCATACCGTAAACAAATGGAGTACTTAAGAAGGATCGCTGGATTACAATAATACTGGGAAGGAATATAAAAGTAAAAGCAACACACACACACACACACACACACACACACACACACACACACACACACACACACACACACAAAATTATGCATTTTAAGTATATTTCAATCTCATGTTGGTGATCTTACTCCAGTATCTCCAGTTTGCAGTGTGGACTCAGTCCAGCACAGAGCAGCTCTACTCGGATCCTGGGTTTATTCATGCTCAGGTCCAGATCCTCAGACTGAGGTTGGAGCTGAGAACTAAGCAGAGCTGCACAGCTTCTCGCTGTGAGATCACAGTCACTCAACCTGGGACAGAACAATGAAAATATATAGATATAATATCCCATCTTTCACACTCACATACACGCAGGTCCCATTACTAATGTTGGTGTCGGTACCTGTTATCTCCAGTTTACAGTGGGGAGCTGGCCAGTTTAACAGCCGGTAGCTTTACTCCTGAGTCCTGCAGATTATTGTTAGCCAGGTTCAGTTCTCGCACAGTGGAGTTGGAGTCGAGAGCTGAGGCCAGATCTGAACCAGTTTTCTCTGTGAGGTTACACGCACACAACCTATGAACAAGACACTGAAATTTCAGAACACTATTTGAAAAACAAAGCCAAGAAGCTAGAACCTAACTCAGAAATATGAGCAGTACCAGTCAAACGTTTGGACTCTCTTACTCTCTTTAACCCTCAGTAAACCTTACAAAATGATACACCTGCTGGTCATGCTGGTCGACCAACTTGGTAATGCTGGTCATGCTTGGCCAAACAGAAAGACCATGCTGGTTGACCAGCATTACCAGCAAGAACAAGGTTGATTAACCAGCAACATGTTTTCAGCTGGATGTCCAGCATTTCCACCATCAACCATAAGAACAACAGACCATCTGAAACCATCTGTCCAAACCTTTGGCGATTTACTGTCCATCTCTGTATTTTAGTTTTTAAAGACAATTAATCAATTGTTATTTGTTATTAACACTAATTATCACTAATATCTCTAATATCTAAACACGTTTATAAACAGAATTACTCACTGAACCCTTCGGGACGCCCTGACCACAGGAATCAGTCTTTGAAGACATTCCTGTGACGGGTCATATTTACTGAGGTCGAATTCCTCCAGCTGATCTTCTGAGTTCAGTAACACAAACACCAGAGCCGACCACTGAGCAGGAGAAGCTGCCTGCCACCAAGGAACACAGTAACCACCTGTGTTCAGGCCATGTTTTGGACTTCTGCACTACAGAATGGTCATTCAGTTCATTCAGACAGTGGAACAGGTTGATGGACTTCTCTGGAGAGGGGTTCTCTCTGATCTTCTTCTTGATATGCCTAATTGTTGCCTCTTGGCTATGGAAGCTGTTTCCTGTCTGTGGCAGTAGGCCTCGTAGAGGAGTCTGAGTGGACTCAGTGAAGCCAAAGAAAGCGAAGGAAAATGTCCAGATGTCCAGTCGAACTTTGCAAGGCTTTGTTGACTGCATGCTTTAAGAAGTCAGTAAGCGTTGACTTGTGCAAGGATTGTAACCGTCCTGTTTGGCGTTCTAGGACATTCTTGTTTTTGGAGATGAAGGAGAGAAATACATATAAAGCAGCCAGGAACTCCTGAACATTCAGGTGCACGAAGCTAAACACCTTCCCCAGATGCAACCCAAACTCCTTCCTGAAGTTCTGGGTGAAAAGTTCCTGAGTACACTGACGCTTCTCTGATATCAATTCCACACTGTCTCAGATCGTCCTCATAGAAGATCAGGTTGCCCCCTTCTAACTGATGAAAGGCCAGTTTTCCCAGTTTCCAGACAATCTCACTGGTCTTTTCTGGATCCATATCAGTCTTTCCTTGGTACTTCTGTCCAGTCTGTCTAATTTGAAAAATCAGGAAATGCGTGAACATTTGAGTCAGAGTCTTGGGGAGCTCCTCCTTCTCAACATCACCCAACATGTCCTCTAGAACAGTAAACACAATCAACAGAAGACTGGGATCATGGCACATGATGTAGGAACTCATGATGACTTTATGTGTGTGATGATCCTGTTGGCCAGGCTCTGGTCAGCGATCCTCTTCCTGAAGTATTGCTCTCTCTGAAGGTCATTAAACCCGTGTACCTCTGTTACCTGGTCAACAAACAGAGGATCTGACCACATGCTGCCACGGGTCGAGGTGATCGGAGCAAGAGCGGGGAAGCAGGTTCCTTGATGAGGTTTGTCAACACGTCCACAGAAGAGGCTGACTCGCGTTACTTCGCAGATGAAAGCTCGTTGTTGTGAAATCTGAGAAAGAAATCGACATTCATCTAAACCATCGAAGACGAACAAGACTTGGTTGTGGTCATAATCACAGGGTTGTAACTGTTGTGTTTCAGGGAAAAAGTGATGAAGAAGATTCTCCAGACTAGATTCTGCTTCTTTATTAATTAAAGCTCTAAGGAAATTAGAATATGAAGTGGACACTCTGGTTTGCTTTTCCTTCAGCCCAATTTCAGAATGAACTTCTGCACAGGGTGTTTTCAATTCCAGCAGCCACTCCTCTAGTCAGCACACTTCTGATGGATTTGTCTTTAAAGATGTTGTTGCATTTGATGGGTGTTTCCTGTGTTGCTGGTCTTCTGGATGCTGTCTCGATTAGTTTCACCTCATGTTCATTATTGACCTCTCCGCCTCCACCCTCTGTGATGTAGAGCTCCGTGTAGATTTTATTCAGAGAGGCTGAGGTTCCATGATATGAGATTCCTTCATTAATTTTCTGGAACCTTTCCTTTAATGACGATTTGAGCTTCTGGTGGCAAGAAGGTGTCAGTTCTGAAAGGTTGACAAACATCCAGAACAGATAAGTCATTGGAGTTTCAGGAATTAGTGCCATTCTTACCCACAATCATTAACAAAGTGCTCTTACTGCTCTGAAGTCTGTTAGCGAGGTCTTTCTGGTTCATGTCCCTCAGGGCATGCAGTGTGATCTTCAGTGCTCCCTCGCTGACATCATTCTGATCTTCCTCATCTTCTGCTCGTCTCTCAGAGCATGCTGGGTCCTCTGAGCTCAGTAACTTCTTGAATTTCTTCAGTGTATCCTTCATCAGAGAGATGACTTTGTGCTCCAACTCCTGAGAATAAACATGAATAAAAATACAAAAATGCCCACGTCCAGGAGTCCAGGAGAGCTTCTAATCCTGTTACAGATACCCAGTCGTACTGTATCCATCATTACACCGTAATTATATATTATGTTACTGTTATCAATAAACGTATTGAGATGAAACAGGAGAAGGAAAATGGAAACTCATTCACATACAAACACATACCTGGAACACGATCTCCAGTTGTGAACGACTTGCAGTACCTGATGTCTTTTGGGCTCTGAGGACAGAAATAATCAGATTTATCCATATATACTGTATATAGATATAGATATAGATATAGATATATAGATATATATATATAGATATATATATATATAGATATAGATATATAGATATAGATATAGATATATAGATATATATATAGATATATATATATATAGATATAGATATATAGATATATAAATATAGATATATAGATATAGATATAGATATATAGATATATAGATATAGATATAGATATATAGATATAGATATAGATATATAGATATAGATATATAAATATAGATATAGATATATAGATATAGATATATAAATATAGATATAGATATATAAATATAGATATAGAAATACATATATATAAATCTACATAAATGCATGGTCAAGTCTGAATATCCTTACCTCAGCTCAGTAGAACAGTCTGTCTCTCTGAAGTCTAACCCTTTGTACTTTGAGTGGTCACTCTTCAGGGACACACAGCTGGGTTCATGTGAAACGGTTTTCATATCCTGGATCAAACTGAAACATAATAAATCATAATAAACCAACACCAAACAGTCAAGAATCTGATTAAGCGTTAACTCAGTTTGGTCAATAACAAACATGAGCCTCTGATTGAATACTGTTTATTCTGTGGCTCCACCCCCTCAATTTCTTCACGTTTAGAACCTCCCCATCACAGGAGGGAGACCTTCCCATTCTCAGACTCCCGACCGTGGAGGGCTGTGACGTTAACAGGATTTGAACTTATGATCTCCTGAGTCTCTTCACAAGCAGGCAGTGAGACAGTTGTTCTGCTCTAGAGCTGCGGAACCATGTTAATTCCTGTGGCTAAGAAGGAAGAGAAATGTCACAGCCCCTGGGTGGCCCTACAATCTAACTGCAGTTCATCAAGTAGGAGCAGATACTAAGTTCAAATCCCAGCAAGAGCTCAGTGCTCCTTTGTTGAAGCTTCCCAGTTTGCGGACGTTGTGCGAGTTAGACAGATAGAAATAACAGTAAACAACAGTAAACAAATTGAGGTGGAGACTAAAGTTTATAAAATAAATATTTCATCAGTTTCAGCTGCAGATCGTTTATTAATTCGCCTTACCTCAGCTCTGCAAACTCATCTACCGGTCTGAAGTCCACGCCTATGTATATTGAATTATCACTCTTCATGGAGACGCAGCTGGGTTCAGAGGAGCCTGATCCCTGACCATCGAGAGAACTGAAACCCATTCAAGCATAAATACATTAATATATTTACAGTGGTGCCTGAACGTTTGTGAACCCTACAGACTTTTCTATATTTCTACATAAACTTATCAAACATATCACCTTTGACTGGGTCAAAACATTAACTTTATTCTCCTTTAAACACTCTTTTGTAGAATGACTTGTGTACTGAGGATCGTCGTCCTTCTGCATGACCCACGTTGTCTTGAGATTCAGCTCACAGACAGGTATCCTGACAATGACAGGCCCAAACTATGACACCACCACCACTGTGTCACAGATTTTATGCTGGAATGCAGTATTTTCATTTTTCCAAACAGAACACTTTTCAGTCTTCTGGCTTGTCCATATGATCGTTTGCAAACCGACAAAGTCCTTTAGTTGCTTAGAACTTCTCTTGGGTTCCTTTGTGAGCTGGTGCACTATTACACGCCTTGCTCTTGGTGTGATCTTTGTTGGTGGAGCACTCCTGGGGAGGGTAAGAATGGGATTTCCTCCATGTGTACACAATCTGTTTGACTGTGGATCGGTGGATTGAAGAGCATCAACAACTGTTCTTCTGAGGTCCTCAGAAATCTCCTTTGTTCATGATGGACTTCCACAAACGTGTGTTGTGAAGATCAGACTTTGATAGGTCCCCGTTCTTTAAATAAAACCGGACAATCCCGGTCACACTCTAATTTCACCTTCAGATGGTCTGCTGATCCTAAAGGTTCACATACCAAAGCTGTACTGTATCGCTGTTGTTAGTGCCACAGGGTTCTATTTTAGGTTCTTTCAAAAGTGATATAATTATGTATGAGAATGTCTCACCTCTGCGGTTCCTGTCTGTCCTTTTCCTCAGACATGATTATTTTTGATGTCATGCTTCCTAGAAACAAACACACACACACACACACACACACACACACACACACACACACACACACACACACACACACACACACACACACACATTTTGAAGATCAGGGTGAAAGGAGGAGAATAACGTATGCAGAGAAACAGATGAACTACAGTCTGGAATTAAAACCATGGTCAGATGATGATCAGTGAGCCTGATTCGGGGATCAGTAGTAGAACCTGCTGAACAGGTTCATGACAGAAGACGAGTTTTGATTCATAAAGCGTCTGAACGTTTCTGAAGAGTTTATGACCTTTATTAACCTTGATGTGGATGATATTCTAAAGCAGTACTGAAATTATTACTGATCTGAGATCAGCCTTTAACTGAACCAACCACAGTCTCATCGTTCGGGAGGGTCAGTTAGGAATCACATACATAAACGTGGTTTTGTTGATTTGAGACAAAGCTTGTTCAACCTGTTCTGGATTCTCACATGATCTTACGGGAAGGAAAGCGCGTCGGTTCAATTTCCTTACACGTTTTATCAGAGACGGGAAATGTGCACTTTACACAAATAATACACAATAATGTACACATTAACAAGTCGCTTGAATTGAGTACATTTTAGCGTTTGATGCAGTTACTGGTTTTACTGGGTTTACTGGAGTTTACTGGAAATTAAAGTAAAATAGAGGAACCTCAAAGAGAGAAGCCACAGGAGAACCAATTATTGTCCCATAAACATAAAAACATAAAAACATCTGAACTATGATATACACAGATCCTTGAGCCACTTTTGGAGTTTCTTCAGGTTGAAACCCTTCGTCCTTTTACTGAAAGTTTCCCGAAGCACCTTAAGAGGTTCCTCCACAGTCTCAAGCTGAAGATCTTCCAAAGGTTGCTCAAGGATCTTGTACTTTAGCTGTGAAACTCTAATCATTATCCATGTTTTTAACATTACAGTCATACAGGACTGTGTCCACTGCAGAGGAGGATCATCCAGGTTCAAAACGAAAAAATCCAGCCCTGGTATTTGTTGGGAATGCCGGGGCTGAAGTGGAGCAGGAGTGGATCTTTACTTTCTGGATGTGGATTATCCTCCTCTGATCCACTGCACTGATTTAACACACACTCACACACTCGTACTCACTGTGCTTCTCTCCAGAGGTGTTTGGTCCTCCTGCCGTCACGGGTGCATCCTGAGAGTGTCGCACTGTGGTCTGAACTGGTTTGATCAGGTGATGTTCTGGTCACAGCTGCTCAGTTTAAACAGAGCAGGTTCCGGTTCAGCTACATTTTTCTCACATGTATTTCAGGAGAGACGCTGAATGGAAAACACTTCCCTGTTCAATCGGCCTGTGTATCTGTAGGCCTTCCCCAGAATCCCATCACACCCAGGATCATCCCACAGTGAAAAACCAGTAGACTCCAGGAGAAACCTGGAACCAAGCTTTATCCTTCAGACCATCTTAGAAGATCTCAACTATGTCCTTCAGAATGAGAAATTCTTCTTTCTCTTTACTGTATCTGCTCAAACTGGATCTGGAGCTTCTACACAGAGACAGGAGGAGAAATATTGGGGACTAAAACTTTTGCAAAGTACTCTGTATCTATGGTTCCATGGGTGCATGCACTGAAGGTGAAAGCTGGGGCTGGTGAATCAGCACAGGAATGAACACAAGAAGGAGACCTGAGCTTCAGGAGCTTCATGAAGTGGGTTTCCATGGCTGAGATCACTCTGCACAACACGTATGGAGTATGGTCTGCAGCGGTGTGAAGACCACCACCACTCAACTCTGTGCAATCATCTCTGGAGTGATGAATCCAGGTTCACTACCTGACAGCTATAAAGGAACCTCTGGTTCTCTGCTTGATGCGTGGGTTGAGAACGCCACCTACTGGACAGTAGAGTAAGGTGATGGTACAGGTCTGTGTTTCAGGGTTTGGACAGACGTCTGGACTGGACTGGACTGGACTCAGGACTTTAATATCATCTCCAGTACATTCAGTCAAGTGTGTCCAAACCTTTGACTGCTACTATATAGTCAAAAGTTTTAGAACACCCAATATGGGTATGTCCTGTAGTGTACATATATTACGCAGGAGCATGTTGTTCATCAAGAGGTCACACCAGAGCACGATGGCTGTCTGAAATGGGTTTGTTTTACTGGTTTACAATCAGCCACAACATTATGACCACTTCCTTATTTCTCCTCTCACTGTCCATCCTATCAGCACACAGCATACTTTCTTCTCCTCCTTTCACCCTGACCTTCAATGAACAGGACCCCACAGGACCACCACAGAGCAGCTGATCATTGAAGATCAGGGTGAAAGGAGGAGAATAAAGTATCAGAGAAACGGATGAACTACATTCTGGAATTAAAGAACTACAAAGAGCTCCTGTGTGGTCAGAGGAGCTGATAGGATGGACAGTGAAACAATGAGGTGGTCATAATGTTGTGACTGTGAATCTAATCACTTTTATTCCTTTATTATTATTTTAATTATTATTATTTTATTCCTTTATTATTATTTTAATTATTATTTTATTGTTATTATTATTATATTTGTATTCATTTATTATTATTATTATTATTATTATTGTTGTTGTTGTTGTTGTTGTTTCTATTTTATTTTATGTTTTTATAGCCTCATCAGGTCACTCATCGTC
This sequence comes from Acestrorhynchus altus, assembly GCA_034509495.1. Classification (NCBI taxonomy): domain Eukaryota; kingdom Metazoa; phylum Chordata; class Actinopteri; order Characiformes; family Acestrorhynchidae; genus Acestrorhynchus; species Acestrorhynchus altus. Next base: position 787,396 of record CM067518.1, on the reverse strand, counting down.
CTTCCCTAGATCGTCGTTCCCTAGGTAGTGAACTGCAGCTGGATTTGGGACGCGCCCTCGGCTTCAGACAGCGGTGGTCGGTGGATTAGGACCCGCCCACCGATGGAGCGGCTTCCCGGGGAAAAGTTGACCGCAGCCCGATAAGGAGGAGCCATTTCCCCGCCGGAGGTCGGCTTCGCCCGCGAGCCCGAGCCCGAGCCCCGCTCCCCGCGGCTCCCCGCTCCGTTAGCCTTAACAGCGCTGCAGCCGCAGGATGAAGGCCTGCCCGGGGAAGCCGCTCCCGCCTCCGCCGTCACCGCCGCCGCCCGGCCCGGAGCAGCAGGAGGAGCAGCAGGAGGACGGAGGCTTCCCGGCGCTGAAGCAGGAGGAGGAAGTGGAGGAGGAACACGGAGCAGACAGGCCTTTCGTGGTGGTGAAGCTGGAGGAGGAGCAGGCGGCCTGCAGCGGCCGGAGCAGCAGCTCCTGCGGCGGCTCCGAGGAGAAGATGGAGCTGGAGCTCAGCCTGTTCGCCCCGGTGGAGTCGGAGGGAGACGAAGAGGAGGAGCAGCGGCTCCTGCAGCGCTCTGTGACCGACACACAGCCGCCCTCAGCCGGCCAGAGCCCGAGGAGGAGCCGCGGAGCCTGCGAGAGAGGTTACACACCCCATTACTATTGATTATTATTAATATTATTATTAATATTATTTAATTATTATCATTATTATTATTATTTCTACTATTACTAATATTATTGTTACTACTGTTATTGCTACTATTATTATTATTATTACTGTTATTATTACCTCTATTACTACGTATTATTAATACTATATTATTATTATTATTACTATTATTATTACTACTACTGTTGTTATTACTACTATTATTACTATTATTTTTATTATTACTACTGCTATTATTATTATTGCTGTTATTGTTATATTAGTATTATTATATACTGTTATTGTTATGGTTCATACAGGACCAGGTAAGCACCATTTATTAGTGTGATTGCAGTATGTAGTTTTCCTCTTTGGAATAAATGGTGGAATGTTGAGGAATTTTGCAGTGATGTCATTAGAGAATGTGCAAAACATACTGCAGGAACTGCACTGTCTACTAAATGGGATTGCAGTAGGCAATCACACTTGATCTTAAGCTTTCTTCTTCTTCTTTTTCTTCTTATTATTCCACCTGTTTTTTTGTCTCCATAATTTCATGCACAATTTTTGAAATATTGACTGAATTTTAAAATGTCCATCCTGAACCCGAATGGTTTTCTTCTATGTAGCTTTATGAATTTTGTTTTTTGTACAATCATCACACGAACTTTCCAAATTCTGTAATTCATTGTGAATTGGGGGGGTTGTGTGATGATTTGAAAACTGTCAGAATCAGGTCAGATCAGGACAACATATTGCATGAAGCTGCTCTGCAAGATCTCCAACTCTGTCTAATTTGGTGTTTATAGCTCAAAACGTAGGTATGTTTGTTTTTTTTTGTTTTTATTTATTTGTTTGTTTGTTTGTTTGTTTGTTTGTTTGTTTGAATTTACTGTAACCAGTCATTAGGAGTGTACTTTGTGAACTTCTGGTTCTGGTCCCAAGCCCAGATAAATGGTGAGGGTTATGTCAGGAAGGGCGTCCGGCTGAGAGAAGAGCCGAAAGATTATTATATTTATTATTATATATTATATATATTATTACACTGTTATACGAATTATATTCTTTTACTGTTATATACTGATGATTGCTATTATATACTAATACACTGTTATATACTTATTATTATTATACATTATTACACTGTTATATACTGATTATTATACATTATTATACTGTTATATACTGATTATTATACATTATTATACTGTTATATACTGATATGAATATTAAGATTAAGAATTGTACATTATTAAACTGTTATAAACGGTTTTACATCTATATTATAATCACAGGCCTGGTTTATAAACACCAGGAGTACATTTATTGTGTTTTTTTAATTAATTTGATTCTTATTTCATCCGAATGTGATCATGTGATCATGTGTGGTGTGTGGTTCTGTGTTCTGCGGGTATGAAAGTTACAGACTCAGCACTTTCGGGAGCCTTTTTATCAGCTTTAGATTTCAGGCCGATATTAGCAGAAAGTGCTGGTTTGGATTTCGTGAGCATGAATCTACTGTCAGAAATCTGCCCTGAAATGCTGCAAAAATGCTGTGCAATCATTAACTGTATGATTTCACTTTGAGATCATGTCTGAATCGCATTGTTTCAGCAGATAAAAAAAGACCAGCTTTGGACAGAAGTCCAGATGTTTAGATGTTGAACTTCAGGAAACAGGTGATGATGGTCTGCTGCTCTAAAACACTGCATTTTGATCATTTTCCTGGAGTTTGAACCCCGAAGAGATGCATAGAACTCTGATCCAGATGGGTTTCGTCCCGATTTCTACACTTTATTCATGTTTATTTATGACCAGCAGCAGATATGTCCCAGGTATCTGCTCCGGCCTGCAGTCCCCATATCAGTGTCATTACTGATATCGTAATTCCTCCCTCAGCAGCAGCGCCGCCGCCGCCAGCGTAATAAAACCCTGCCTCCTGAACGTGTGGTAATATATGAGCGCTGTTGTGAATCGACATGGCGTTCAGCTCCGGTCAGACTGGAAATGGTTGTCGGTCATTGATCCACTGCAGAGGCCCAGCCGCCCGCAGCCTGGAAACCAATAAGATTCATCCATTATGTTCACAGTGCAGTCCAACGCAGCAACCAACCTCACATCATCACCTCAACCTCCATCCATCCATCCACCCATCCATCCATCCATCCATCCATCCATCCATCCATCCATAAATAATTCTGTTTTTAGCTCTGTGTTGTGAATAACTCCACTGAACTGTTGCTTTTTTAGGGCTGAGGTCACTATACTGAGGTCACTATACTGAGGTCACTATACTGAGGTCACTATACCGAGGTCACTATACCGAGGTCACTATACCGAGGTCACTATACCGAGGTCACTATACCGAGGTTGTGTCCGAGTAGTGCACGATAAGTTGATGGTGTAATTATCAGGAGGCTGTGTGTATAAGAGAGGATGTTGTCTCGTTGTTTTTTTTGAACCATCTGTAAACTCACTGGATGGATGCTGGAACGTGGTGCAGGTCTTAATGGTCTTGAGCAGAAGGGATGTAACAGCAGGTCAGAGTATTGGTTTCCAGTGCTGTGACCTCCAGGGAGACTTGGCTGCAGTGGCTGCAGCAGTGGTTTATAATAAGACGTGGCATTTCGGAATCAATGGGAAGCAGTTTTCCGATCTCAGCAGAAAGGGCTGGATTTGATATCGGGGAACTCAGGATGAGATGTTTGAGGATGGTGTTCTGATTTTAGATGTTCATCTTGGTGAAGAGTTTCAATTAATAACAGCCATGTTTATTTTAAAACTAGTGTCCGAAAGAAATGCCAGAATAATTTATGCGTTGGCTGCTCAGAATCGGATCATACCATCTCTAATGCGTAACAGACATCGTTAACTGATACCAGATCGGGGTTCTTACTCCGAGAAGCCGTACATGTGCCATTGTTCCTGGTTGCTTGTCCAGAAACGGATGCAGACACACATGCATTCATTCATTCAGAAATGAGTTATGATGCATTTCATAAAGCAGCGTAAGCTGAACTTTGCTGCGTGGCTCGCTGCTGAGACAGCTGAGTGGTTTTGTATCTAGGACATGTTGTCCCCAGTCTGCTGTCTTGGCTAACCAGTTTGATTTGTCCTCTGTGGGTCTGAGTACGGAGTGTTTTATCCACAGTATCACTGGTCACTTTGCTGAGTGTTGACCCCTCCCTCCCCCCTGCACGTTTTAGTGTTTACGCCGCCTCAACATACCTGACTCTGCGAATCAGCTGATTCACGAGCCCTCGCTGAGTTAAAAGCAGGGGTTCCTGCAGTGTGTACGGTGTTGGACTGGAGGCTGAAGGTTAAAATATTCCAGTGTTTTCCAAATACGCCGTCATAAGACGGGTTTCCATCCACATTAAAAATAAAATGAAAGACATTGTGACAAATTTGTAGACGGCGTCTTCGACCGATTCCGGAACGCGGCCTGTGTAAAGCCGCGTGTGATCAGACCATCTGCACGGCCGGTCATTTCCAGTCTCTGCCCACCCGTGCCAACTGATAAGAGAATCATGTGACCTAGGGCTTGATGTGTCACTCTTTCCATCACTCTTTATCACAGTTTGCAGTCAGTGACTTGGCCGTCGCCTCCTGCCATAAAAATCTTTCGCCTGTTTTTAATTTTATTATTATCTTCATTAATTTAAAAAAAAATGTTCTTGAAATTCTCCAAACGTGTTCGGAGGAAAACCTACAACAGTTTAAGAGAACGTAATTATTTATGTGTGTTTTTGATTTCATTTCACAGGCCCAACAGTGGGAGGCGAAGTTCCACAGAGGCGTCCTCGAGGACGTCCCAGAAAACCAAAGACTGCTTGCGCTCGGCGGGGACGGCCGAGGAAGGTCGTCACAGATGGTGAAAGCAGGGTATGATGACGCTTCATATTGCAGACATTAACGGGACACGTCGGCTCTATAAGCTGGTTCAGACTCGGTTCTTCTGATTTGCTGTTCTAATAAAGTAGAACCGGCTCTAGATCAGCACTTTAGTCTCTGAAACAAGACGAGCTCAGATGTCCTGGTTTCTTGGACCCGGATTAAGCTTAATCGTTTGGTTTTGGACTGAATGTTTCCGGTGTGTCGGGGCCGACCGATATGGATCGTTTTAGGTCTCATGAAGATTTCAGGGGGATGTGAATTCTTATAACTGTTGATATACTGGTGCATCATGGGAACTGTCCATTCATTAGGGCTGGGCAATATGATAAAAATGTTATGATATTTAAAGACATTTTTGTGATACGTGATAATTACGTAGACAGAACGCATCAGTTCACCCAATTAAACCCGATTAGTTTTGCTCTTTGTGAAGAAACCTCAGTTGGACAGAGTTCATTAAGCACGGATCATAAAGGCCTGCGATGATCAAATGTTTCCAGTTTGCCCAGACCTACCATTAACATACTTTCATCCAAAGAATGTTTTCTGTCCATCAGAACAAATGGTTTCTCTTCTTGAATTAAATGCAGTAGATATTTTATGGACGTCTAGTCCAGAACGTTCTCCACTGACTAGGCTTAATCCCTGTCCAGAAGAAGAGCCCAGTACTTATATCTGAACTCGTCTTAGTTCAGTGTTTTACTGACTGATCTCATTCAATATTAACCTGATCTATCGACATCAGTCGACCCCCCCCGTGTGTGTGTGTGTGTGTGTGTGTGTGTGTGTGTGTGTGTGTATAGACTCTGTCATCACGGATGTGATGATGTCAAGGATGTCATGGTACTCTTGCCTTTATTAGACGTTCCACTCAAATTTCTTAAGGTCAGTTTATGGTTCTGCATCAAATCTTTCTTGGTAGCGCGTCTACGATGGTACCGCGTACAGACCACGCGAACGTTTGTGTTACAGACGTGTGTTTTGTTTTTTTTTTTTACTCCAAAAAGCAAACCCGGATCAACTTTTGCTACTTTTCAGAGTCGGGAGCCTATTTTAACTGGTGTAAACGCGACCAACGATTCAAAGTTAGGTTCACAAACCTGAACGGAACGTGTTCCACGTTGGTGGTAAAGTGCCCCGAGAGGCACGGAGAAGGAGATGCACGTACATTTGTTGATCTCATGATTTGATGCAGAAGCATACATTGGGCTTTAGACATCTGAAGGTGGCTCCCCCATATAAATACAATGTCCAGGATCTTCTGGACCACAGCCAACGTTGTACTGGTGAAAAACCAGCTGAAATCAGTAGGACAAACCAGTTGAGTGCACTGGAGCTGAAGCACACCTTTGCTTACATCATTGAAGTGGGCTCTTTTCTTCTGAAACCCACTGTGCTGTAGATCTGTCGGGTGGTGGTTCACACACAGCGGTGAATGTGGTGTTGACTCCGCCCCCGCTGGGCTTTTCTATACTTACATACCTCACATGTTCAAGGACTGTTCTGGTGCCCGAGCGCGCGATGCGTAACCAGTCTGTTAAGCCACCTGCCCAGAGAAAGCCTTAAATTGGCGCAGCTGGGTGCGATCGGTTACTCCAAAAGTACAGATCGGTTTACGAGAAGGAAGAGCTCCTCTGATCTGGGGATTAAGCCCCCAAACACTGGCTTTAAAAGACGGAAACAAAGGCATCCAAAACCATATTTTCGGCTTGAGGAGCTGCGGCCGTGTGTGCAGTCGAAAAGGTAAAGCCAGTTCAATCCACAATCCTTTTTATCTTACCGTAGGTTAAATACACTATGTGGACAAAAGTATCGGGACACCCGCTCATTGTTTCTTCTGAAATCAAGGGTATTTAAGAGTCTACCCTGCTTGTATTGGAGTATTTGTCTCTACTGTCCAGGGAAGGGCTTGTACTAGATTCTGGAGCACTGCTGTGGAGATTAGATTGCCTTCAGCAACAAGAGCAAAGTTAGTGAGGTCAGGATGTTGGAAGATCACCACCTTGCATCATCCCCAACTCATCCCAAGCTGGATGGAGCTCCATCATTCCAAAGAACCTCTAGCCCACACCTGGTATTAGACACGGTGCCTAAAAGTTCATGTTCATCTGCTCCAGAGAGTCCTATTCTATTGGCAGTACTTCTCTACAGGGACTAGACAAGCTGAGTGTGCACTTGCACTTCTGTGTCAACAATGGGTGCAGCTTAAAGTAGCTGAATGCATTTATCAGGAGGGGTGTCCACATACTCTTGGACATGTAGTGTAGCTTCTCAGACCTGTAGTCTTCTCAGTGTGTTAGACGGAGACGTTAGAGCTGTATCAGTAGTGTCTGGTCATCATTCTGAGATGTTTTCATTGTGCTGTAAACATTACTTCACTCCATCATCTCGTGCTCTTCTAGATGGAAGTGATTCTGGAAGCAGATGAAGAAGAGGATCTTCGTGAGCACCAGCCTCCACAAAAACGAGCTAGATCCATGTTCTGGGACTTTTCTCCACCTAAGATCTCCCACACTGGAGTCTGGGAACATTTTGAATATTTCATAAACCCAGACGGGGAGGTGGAGGATGATGGTTTTCCAACATGTAAATTGTGCCAGCAGAAGGTGGCATGCAAAAGAGGGAACACGTCCAACATGCTGAGACACCTGCAGGATTACCACGCCGCTGCCTATTACAAAGCCAAGGTGGGTGGAGTTTATTTACTCCTGATGATGAAGCCCTAACACGTGCAGGTAAACGGTGTGGGGGTGAAGTACAGTCTTGTTCTCGTCTTGCAGAAAATGGACACCATGTGGCCCGACTGGGAATCCTCAGACTCGGAGAAGGAGATGAAGATGGAGGAGGATTCAGAAGACCAGGAGACACAATGGTACAGTGACGAGGAGAAATACGATATTGACGCTGATGATGACGACGCTGATTACACTGACCGGAGATGCCCCAAGTCCCCTCGCCACAAGAGGCAGGTCCGGTCGGCGGTCTGGCAGTACTTCCAGAGTAACAGTGAAGATGCCAATAATAAGGACAGTAGCCCGACCTGTAAGATCTGTGGCTGGAGAGTGTCTCCTGGATCTTCTTGCAACACGAGCAACATGCGATACCATCTTCAGGCCCACCATCAGATCATGTGTCCGGTGTCTAAGGTATAGACTTCTTCATTTCATAAGTATTGCGGTCAGACAGGCCTGTTAGGGCCTCGTCTTCGTATGAAGTTATGCAATAAAGCACAAGAGGAAGTGCTGTGGCATTGTGTGTGTGCAACACTGAAGCTCTCAGAGTTTCATCATCTCCCGATAACGGCACTCTCCGAATCACGGTCCGTCTTATTCATCTGTTACCTACCAATGACCACAAGCTCTTAATGAAAGGTATCAATTATGAATTAAATGAAATGCACTCATCGTCAAAAAACAGCTGCACCCAGAAGGACGTGTGGGGCTGCAGTTCTGTTGGGACGGAAGATGAAGGTGATCAGGATCAATAACTGATGATAACTGTAGTCTGATCTGATCAATATTTATTGATCTACTCATACAGAAGTGGTGTCTCTCAGTACGGCGTCGGGTTTAACGCAACACGCCAGACGTCTCTGCATGGAGGTGTAGAGGTTCCTAATGGTGTCCTGTGATGATCCATCCCATGCAGATTGAATGTTCTCACTCAGTTCTGCAGATGGTGTAGTAGGGGTGGAGTGTTGATAGAGCGTCCAATAGCGTCCACACATTTTCAATCAGGGACAGGTCTGGAGATGAGACCAACCACGGCGTAGTATCGGTGTCTTCAAGACGAGATCTTGAGACGGCAGTAGTGTGTGCACGAGTGTTGTCCTGTTGGAATAGAGCACCGGAGTGTGTTCAGAAAGGGTAGAACCGCTGGTTACAGAACCTCATTAACGTAACGTTGGTCTGTTAAAGTGTCTGTAATGAAGATCAAAGATGACACCAGATCTGATCTTGGTGCTGACCACAGTGCCTCCACATTGGCCGTCTCCACCTCCATCTCTGAAGATGACCCGCTGTTGGTGATTCCATGAGAATTGGTGGTTCCTTCTGTGTGCTACTACGTTTTTGACGATGATCGTTACTGTCATACGTTTTTTAATATTTAAACTCATCACAAAATTAATCCGATTGACTTCGTTTTGGAGATGAAAGTGAAGTTCACTGACGGTATAAAGCAGAGAAAGGCTGTTAAAGTATTAAAACCTCCTCCAGCTCATAACACACACTGTCCGTCAGATCATTAAGAAATGCCAGTTAAAGGGAACTATGTACGTCAGAAGGACGTCACAGAACATCACAATATCAGCAAATCCTGGAAGCAGAGAAACGCTCGCATAAGAAAACTGTGATCATAAGTTTGCATCACAGACTGTATTTAGGTGTTGCTCAACTGCGTTCATCACCTTTCCTCCTCTCTCTCACCAGCTTGGAATACCAACCACCCTTGATATTCCAGTGGCTGAAGGAGAAGAACAGTTAAAGCTCTACCCACCAAAAAACCCTCGAAAATCTGGAGTCTGGAGGCTGTTTGGATACGTCATGAACACGGAGGGCGTCGTTGAGGAGAACGGTTTTCCCATCTGCAGACTGTGCCATCAGGTCGTGGCATCTAAAGACGGCAACACCTCTAACATGCACAGCCATTTACAGCGGCACCATCAGGACATTCACATAGAGCTGAAGGTAAGACCTGAACACACGAAATTTGCACATCGTTTGATCACTAGTATGGTCCCACTGGCTGGTTCCTGGTTGGCACGGTCCCACCAGGGATGGAAAATGCCCAGTGGGCTGCAGTGGGTGTGGGCTTCTGAGAAAGGGCTAGCTGACCAAAAGAACTGATCAGAAGGGAACCTGCCAACCCCACCGTTAAAATTCCATTTATTTCTATATTCGTCAGATCGGCTGAATAATTTCGGTGTCCGAAAAAAACAAGGCCCTGATCAGACCAGTCTGACTTGTGGATGTTTTTCTTGTGACTCTTTGACGGTTCCAGCACATAATTGGCAGCGCGAGATCGGAGCCGAGGACACCGCCGGAGCCGGCAGACATTCACGCACCTTCAAGACATCGAAATTCACCCGTGTGGAAATATTTTGGGTTCTTGAGAAATTCTGAGGGTGTGGTGAAAGAGGACGGCTTCGCGCTCTGCAGGATGTGCCTTCGGAAAGTGTCAGCAAAGGACGGAAGCACTTCCAACATGTTAAACCACCTGCGGCGCCATCATCAGACGGAATATGAAGAAGTGAAGGTAAGACTATTGTCCAAACTGGATTCTCCTATTTGTGTTCCTTGGAAATCATTGCTGAACTATTTAAGGTTTTGTTGAATATAAAAAGTTGGATGGAGGTTCTGAATGTATTTCGAGCCTAAATGGATCGTCACTTAAGCTCCACCCAGAAGCATACCACTACATGGAGAACCACATAGAACCGTACACATCATCAGAGAATACAGCAGGAGCACTGGACAGTGACGCTTCTGAGAAAAACTCATAAATCCCACTTGGATTGGGTAGACCATGTAGTTCCATGTCCATGCTGAGTGGTTCCCCCACACTCTTATACACCTTAGAACGTTGTCCGTTTTTGAATGTATTGATCGTTTTGAAGTCTGTAGGCAAGGCTGTCTTCTGTCACACGGATCTAACGTCCGTTTGTTTCTTTACACATCAGCTAGCAAATGATGCCTTGCCTTTGGGAAGCGCGGATGAGGGGAACGACCTGCCAGAGCTATTCCCACCCACCGGACTGCCCCTGTCACCAGTGTGGGACTACTTTGGATACCCCAAAAACGCCGACGGAGTAATCGAGGAGAATGACCACCCCCGATGTAAAGCTTGCAGACGCTCTATCATTTCCAGACAAGGAATTTTGTCAAACATGTTAAGACACCTAAAATTCCACCACAATTCTTTGTTTGCTGAGCTGAAGCTCAAAACGGGCGGTCCCAGACAGTACAAGGAAAGGATGCGGCCCCCTCCCGTTCAAGCCACGGCAGAAGAACTTCACCCACCCAGAATTGCTCTGAGGTCAGCAGTGTGGAAACATTTCGGATACCTGAAAAATTCAGATGGGGTGGTCGTGCCCGACGGTTTCCCTGTCTGCAAACTGTGCCTCCGGAAAGTTAGCACCCAGCGAGGAAGTACAACAAATATGATGGTCCATCTGCAGAACTACCATCAAGCTGAGTTTGCAGAGATGAAGGTACGGGGTTTGTCACTCGGTGTGAAGAGTAGACTCTTCAGGCCACAGCTGCAAAGGGTTATTTGAACAATTCCATAGATCAGTGTTCTCAAACCAGTCTACGTTTTCATCCCTGTTGCAGGCAGAGGTGGGGGTTTCAGGTCCATCAAGTCAAAGTCTCATCCCCAAGACTGTGTTCCGCCTGGTTAGTGTGTTCGACTTCGCTGCCCAGGCAGTCGAAACAAAATCTATGGATTGTAGGTGAAGTGCGGAACTGGGGTTCGAAGAATTAAATCGTACATAGATGATATCCTGCTCAACAGATTCGATATTACACTGTGATCATTTTAGATCTTGGTCGATAGATATTTCTGGTTATATATTCATCGCTGTGGCCTTTAGCAGTTGTGTTTTAATTGCCAGTTATTCACCTGTTAAATCCCAACCCAGTGAGCTGAACCACATTCCCAGTTTCATGTATTTCCAACTGGTAACGATCTGCTTGTCTTTACTCCAGCTCTCCAATGAAGAGAATGACCCCAGCGATGACGGTGAAGCTCCAGGTCAAGCTGAAGATGTGGGCGATCGCTCAAAACTTTACCCACCAAGAGATCTCCTGGAGCCTGTGTGGGAACATTTTGGGTACCCAAAAGATGTGGACGAGAACATCCAGGTGGATGGGCATCCTATGTGTAAACTCTGTGGGAGCAAGGTGTCGTGTGAAGGAGAGAGCACCCAGTTCTTATACCGACACCTGTGGAAGAAACACAAGTCCGTGTACTATGAAGTTAAGGTGGGTGTTGACCCGTCCCGCTCTGTGGATCGGACTCCTGAACTCCCGCTGCATTCATTTCTCAACGCTTCTTTATTTGTTTATCTCAGGTGGCCACAAATTCTCTGAGAGAAGAGGATGGAGTTGCACCTCCAGTTCTTTATCCCCCCACGCAGAGGGTGAAGTCTGTGGTCTGGGAATATTTTGGATACTTGAAAGACGCAAACGGCACCGTTATCTGTGACGGCTTTCCCATCTGCAAAATCTGCCAGTTGAACGTGGCTGCCAAAGGAGGGAATACGACCAACCTGTTCAAACATCTCCAGGACCATCACAAAGCTGTCTATGAGGAAATCAGGGTAAACCTTAAATTCAGAACCTTCTCTTTGTTGTGTCTTTGGTTGATGTTTGATTGAGAACCGGTCTCTCGTCCTCCCCAGCCCAGTTTCTCAGATGAAATGATTGCGGGTGTGGGAACGTCTTCAGAATCCGCTCAAAGCAGTCAGATGAACACAAAGTTGTGGGAGTATTTTGAGTACCCTAGAAACGCTGAGGGAACGTCTACAGAACAGGGAGCTCCAGTCTGCAAAGTTTGTGATCAAACCATGGAGGCCAGCGGCGAGTTCACCTTAAATATGCTGAAGCACCTTGAAGAAAATCACCAGCTTGTGTTCGCTGAAGTGCAGGTAACCTTGGTTTCCGATTTCTTGACGTCTTGGCAGTTATTTCAGTTTAAAGCCATTTTATGCCCCAGATATGATGATGAAGATGAAGATGATGAAGATGATGGTACAACAATGCAGTTACACCCTTTTAACTTTGAATTATCAAGAACATTTTGTTTCATTATTCTAATGCTGTGGTTTATTCTCAGAAAACGTTGACACAGAGCAGATGTTGCTGCTGTTGTTTAGAAATCCTGGCCTTACTTCACCATGTCTTTGTCAGGCAGCCGTTGGTCCTTCAGGGACTGTCGATGGAACTGAGGCTGCAGACCTTCATCCACCAACACAAAACCTCTTATCTCGAGTTTGGGAATATTTTGGGTTCCTGAAAGATACAGCAGGATCGGTTGTTTTCGATGGCTACCCGATCTGCAGAATGTGTCAACAACGAGTGGAGGCCAAAGGTGGAGACACAACAAATATGTTTCTACACTTGAAGGCCCACCATCTGCATATTTACAAAGAGATCAAGGTACCTTAGCTTTTGGTCTCCTCTGATCATTACTGCGCTCGAGGCCGCAGTGTTTAATGTGTCCCGTGTTCTTTACTCCAGCCAGCAGCTGAGAAGAAGGTCTACAAGGCCTCCGAACTCGCTCCACCGAGTGGCGAGATCGACTCGAGATTATGGGATCATTTTGGATATCCCAAAAATGCGGAAGGGGTTGTTGAAGACGATGGAGCGCCTGTCTGCAAAATCTGCCTACAGAAGCTCACCTCCATCTCCAAGAGCGGGAGCATCTCGTCCAACATGATGAGGCACCTTCGGAAGAAACATGAGTTGGTCTACAATGAAGTTCAGGTAAACATGGTTTTCCTGAAGGTGCCAGAACTGTGCACATAGAAACTCATCATTTATTTGTTTAATGAATCATGTGATTAATAAACATAAAACATTATATAACACAGAAACCTGTTCAATCCTGTTTGAAAGATCACGTTCAGGTTTCATGTGACCGCATGTTTGTGGATTGAGAGGATCACTCAACCAGATCTCATCCACATTCAATTCAAGAGTAAACTTTGGGAATCGGTTACTGAAATTGTTCAGATAAAAATGGCAGAATGAGCTCAGTTTACATCAGCGACGGTTTGGAAGATTCAGCCAAATTGCAAATAAGTGTTTGATTCGTTTTCTTGCGTTTGAGGGTAAAATGGGCTCATCTGGTCAAACTGGTGATGCATGTTCCTACAGGATCGGGTTCTGTAGGAATTGGGTCTTTCAGTAAATCGAGTTTTCTGATATGTGACCGTTTCGCCCCTTTAGGAAGCGATTTCTGCGCTGAGAGCAGAGGGAGGTAACGACTCCACAGAGCTTCATCCTCCAACGCAGAACGTCACGTCTCCAGTCTGGGAATATTTTGGATACCTGAAGGATACGGAGGGATTAGTTGTGAGTGATGGCTTTCCCATCTGCAAAATGTGTCAAAAGAAAGTGGCGTCCAAAGGAGGGAACACCACCAACATGTTCAAACATCTGAAGGACTATCATCGGACCATCTACGACGAGATTCGAGTAAGTGGGGTTTAAAGATTGTTTAAATCTTTTAAATTAAAAATTGAATGATTCATGTCCTGTGTCGTGCTCTCAGTCCGCAGTTACGAACGAGACGCTTGAGGATTCCTACACGGGTGCTGACCTCCATCCACCAAGCGGTCAGTATGAATCAATTCTGTGGGAGCATTTCGGATACCGGAAGGATTCAGAGGGAGTCCTCCAGGAGGACGGTGCGCCGTTTTGTAAACACTGCCTTCGAAAACTGGTTTCTAAGGGCGAGACGACAAGAAATATGAGGCAACATCTGAAGGAGAACCATAGTACCCTCTACACGGAGCCAGAGGTACGGTAATGATGATCAGAAACCGACGATGTTCTGCACAAACTGCAACTCATAAAATGAAAATGATTAAACCGTGTGCAGTTTAGCTGCTCGGGCTTCATCTGTCCCAGTTTCCATCAAACTACATTTATTTTCCCTGTTTCATTTTTCCAGTCCAGTATTAATCTTTAACATTTTTAGGAGATGGTCAGCTCCTTCACCTGGGAGGCGGACATGGACTCCTCAAGCCTTTGTCCTCCAACACACAAGGTGAAATCTGCAGTGTGGAAGTTCTTCGGCTATCCGAGAGATCCAGAAGGGTCCGTGGTGTGTAACGGCTTCCCCATCTGCAAACTGTGCCAGAAGAAGGTCTCCGCCAAGGGAGGGAATACAACCAACATGTTCTCACATCTCAGAGATTACCATCGACCCACGTATGATGAGATCAAGGTGTGTTACTTTGTACTGATTTACTGAATATCAGTGTCAACACTGGCTGATATTATGGGGCACAAACTCTGAATCTGAAGGATTTGATATGTTTTCATTTCAGTTGACCATCAGTATATATGTTTGGAACTGACCATAACAAATATCAGAGCATCCCTGTTTGATATTGTTGTCCGAGTGGTTAGGACCTACTATAGGAGTCATAACTCTATATTTTACTTCATTATATTTCTTTGTTATATTATTGTGTCCTGTCTCTTAGAGAAAGTCAGGTAGAGAGTTCTGGGGGGTTTTGCTCACAAGGGGGCGTCATAGCTGCTTTTCAGTAAAACTTTCTGGACCATAGCAAACCCACTTAGGATATATATGTATGAAGATGCTGCACGTCGGCATCAAACACCCAACCAGTCAACTGCCTTCACCCGTTCTGTAACATACAGGCCAAGAGTCACTTGTTCTAGTAGTGGTTTTGGCAGGTGAAGACTTTCTAATCGGACCTCCTACTGTTTGGTTCTGATGGCCAAAAGTGGGCTTTAATCTGTTGGTCTTTTGGATTGATTTGCTGTTTTGACAGCGTTTCCTTTCAGCCATTTAAGAAGAATTTCCGTGGTTATGAATGTGGTTTTATTGACGCAACACTGTATCAGAACTCTCACTGGCTGTTAGGATGTGGTGTTGTTTAACCACCTGTGTAACGAAAATCAAGCGAACTGAGGTCAGTATACTGATGGTTCTTGTCTTGCACTTGTCTCAGGCTGTGGTCGTTCCTGTAAGGACTGAACACGAGGTTGAACCACTGGAGCTTCACCTTCCCACAGCAGAAGCAATGTCGCCCGTCTGGAAGTATTTTGGATACCCGAAAAATGCCGACGGGTCCATTGTGTGTGACGGCTTCCCTGTCTGCAGAATCTGTCAGAAGAAAGTGTTGGCCAAAGGAGACAACACCACAAATATGCTTATCCACCTGAGAGCATATCAC
Source organism: Acestrorhynchus altus (assembly GCA_034509495.1). Classification (NCBI taxonomy): domain Eukaryota; kingdom Metazoa; phylum Chordata; class Actinopteri; order Characiformes; family Acestrorhynchidae; genus Acestrorhynchus; species Acestrorhynchus altus. Next base: position 771,926 of record CM067518.1, on the reverse strand, counting down.
CTGGATATTTACAAAGACGTGAAGGTAGGGTTGATCAGGTCTTCTCATGAACACCCACAGAATAAGCTATTGAAAGTGCTGGTTTGTCTGGGTTTCCATGTGTACGTTTCTCTTTTTAGTCCGCAGTAGCAAAAAAAGTTGTCTACAGGCCGTTTGAACTCTTTCCACCGAACAGCCAAAACGACATCAAGTTGTGGGATCACTTCGGTTATCCTAAAAACACAGATGGCGTTCTTCAGGACGACGGAGCTCCTATCTGTAAAATCTGCCTTCGAAAGCTGATGAAAGCCTCTGGAGACGGAACCCCAACGACTAACATGCTGAGGCACCTTCGGAAGAAGCACCAGTCGGTGTTCGATGAAGTTCAGGTAAATGTTTAGGAATCGTTGGAAGACGTGAGATGGTTCATGGATGTGTGTGCTTTTCAGACACCTTCATCATGTTAAAGTTGTCTTGTAGTATTGATGTTACTTTCACGTTGTTCTCTTCAGGAGGCGATCACCGCACTCAGAACAGAGTGGGGAATTGAGCCCCCAGAGCTTCATCCCCCAACGCAGAACGTTACGTCTCCAGTCTGGGAATATTTCGGATATTTGAAAGACGCAGAGGGGTCAGTGGTTTGTGACGACTACCCCATCTGCAAACTGTGCCAACAGAAAGTGGCTTCCAAAGGCAGGTGCACAACAAACATGTTCAAGCATCTGAAGGACTACCACAGACCCACCTACGACGAGATCCGGGTGAGTTGGACATGAAAGCTGTGATCATGTTCTGGCTCTCGAGTCCTTTCAGTGAAGTAACCGACGTGTCCCTTTCAGTCTGCAGTTACAAATGAGACCTTCGAGGATGTTTGCTTGTCCACTGACCTCTGCCCACCAAGTGGACCGTACAACCCCAAATTATGGGAGTACTTTGGGTATCGGAAAACTCCAGAGGGGATCATTGAAGAAGATGGTGCTCCGATCTGTAAACTGTGTGTTCGGAAGTTGATCTCTAAGGGTGAAACTACATCAAACATGATGCAGCACCTTAAGGAGAACCACAACGCTGTTTACGCTGAAGTACAGGTAAACACTCGCTGTCCGAGTTGTGATCTCATTTTTGTATCTTTAAAATGCTGCTGTTTGATGTTTAAGGCTCTAAAACAGTTCATGGTTAAGCTTTTCCATATTTGATCTCACAAGACGTGTAGATTACAATTAAAGGACAGGTCTTAAATCACAGACCACTTGGCAACCACCTATGATGCCATAGCAACCAACAACTATATCACAGTAACACTGCTGAGCTGCAGTCACACTCGTTTCTACAGGAGCTTCTCTCTGGACTAGTTCAGTTTACAGGATGTGGCTCTGAATCATAATGAAGTTCTGGACCTTGGCTTGAGGAAAGTTTCTCTGAAGGTTCTTCTACGATCTTCCATCCGCAGTTTATTACAAGTGTGGAATGAATCAAATGAACCGAATCAGTGATCAAATCCAGTCTCGTTTAACGCTCATCATCCTGTGTTTGTGATTCAGAGGGAAGTGAACCCGTTTACAATCGGAGGAGCCACTGAACTCCCGGACCTCCACCCACCAGAACACCGAGTGAGATCAGCTGTGTGGAAATATTTTGGCTACCTGAGAGACACGGAGGGTCCAGCGGACTGCGCCGGCTATCCGATCTGCAAACTTTGCCTTTCCAAAGTGTCAAACAAAGGAAAGGTCACTGCAAACATGACTGCCCACCTGAAGGACCATCACAGAGCCTTCTACGATGACCTCAAAGTAAGCTGTTTTATATTTGTGAATTATTGTCATTCAGATGTTACCAGTTAAGTTCTTCATTCATTGATTGTGTGACTGGTTTGTAGATCCCAGAAAAAAGGGAAAAGGTGGTCAGCGCTGAAGATCTCCCGGAACTTTTCCCACCCAATAAGCACCCCCTTCCTCCAATATGGGAATATTTTGGACTCACTAAGAATGATGACGGCGTGGTTGAGGAGAACGGATGCCCAGTTTGTAAAATATGTGGCAGAAAGGTTTCCAGTCAGGACGGGAGGAGGATGATACGACATTTGCAGTTCTGCCATTTTTCTATGTATGAAGAATTCAAGGTAAAATGAGCTTCTTGTACTGTTTTGTAGGTTTTTGTCAATTTATTACAGATAGTTTCATTTTGATCAGAACTAAGAGAACCTGCCTCTGAAAAGGAAGCAGCATATCGTGAGATTTGAATTGGCTTCGTTTTCTGATGTTTGGATTTCTGTTTTCTGATGGTTCTCCAGCAGTACACACTTAATTTGTGTAAATTAACATTTTTATAAAGCGTTCATTTGAAATTTTTGAACACATTGGTTTCCAAGCCTGTTACTGCACCGTTTTCAGACTGCATTCTAACATGAACTCTTAAGGTTTCAGAGCGACTGTAATCATTTCAAATCTGTATTAAAGCATCAAATGTACATCATTTCTTCATTAATACCCTGTTTTAAGCCTTTTTAAAATGACTGTATTCTGTGTGTCAGAAGGCAAACAGAAGATCAAAGTTGGGTCTACAAGGTGGAAACGAACCTACAGAACTTTGCCCTCCTTCAAAGCAAGTTAGGTCCTTCGTTTGGGAATATTTCGGCTATCCGAAGAACCCGGACGGAACGGTTAACGTGGACGGTCGCCCAGTCTGCAAGACGTGCTTCCGCAAAGTTTCCAGTCAGGGAGGAAACACCACTAACATGCTCAAACACTTGGAGGACAAGCACGGGTTTAGTCAGTAGAGAACGGTCTCTACGGACGGGCAAGTTGTGTGAAAACTCTTCCAAGGAATTGTGCATGTAAACAACAATATTAAGCCCTTTTATATGTTTGTTTTAGGTTTTTTTACATGTTGACACTGAAGAGTCAGGAAGAGTGACTCGGGCCTCACTGCCTCTCTGCTCTGAAGGATTACAAGGACGGAGTCACACCGAGAGAAAGATTCGCTGCTATAAAAAGGAGAACACTTTGTATTCTTTCCGTTTTGCTGTGTGTTTTTGTTCGGTTGTTCAAAAAGGACACAAAGGTGACGTTGTTGTTCACGTGTTCTGAGGTGCACATGGAGATCCTCATGTGCTGGACGTTTCATTTGTAATATCACCTCATATCCCAAACACGAGTTATTATTATTGTCCACTATAATCCACAAAGGCAGACTAGCTCAGTCCGTTCTGTGTCTTATAGACTCTCAAATGTGTAAGAAATAGTCTTAAGAGTGCTTTAGATTTAAGGTCAGTTGATTCATTGAAGTCCATCAATTACATAAACCTTCATTTCATCTCTGAAAACCAATTTTAAGAACAAGTTCTTAAAAAAAAGTCTTAAAACACACTCGTTCTCTGCAGGTGAGGCCTTTCGAGCGTAAAGTCTACGCTTACGGTTAAAACGAGATTACGATGAAGAGCCTTTTAAATGAAATTATTTTGAGAATTGCTTTTCAAAACTTCTCAATTCTTTCATTTAAGATCCATTTTTTTGCCTCTGAACTTTTAGAAACTTCACTCTGTTCTGCACGTCCGACAGATTTGTATTTGTTGATCAGTTATTACCGATAAAAATGAGGACAAAATCATTCAACGTCAGATTTCGTGGAATTGTCTGTTCTTTGAGGCCTTCGGGAACTTTGGAAATCAAGGGAACCGTGTTTTATTTGCTGGAAGAAAAAAGTTTTTTTATTTTTTAAAAAAAGAAACGGGAAAAAATACATCACCATGATTGACAGACTGCTGTAAAAACAATACAAGGTACCATGACATCCTTAAAGACCACCATCAAACAGCATCCAACACCAAAATAAAGCTTCACGAGAACAGCTGGACGAGGTGGGGAAACACTGTTGTGCTTGAAAGATTGTTTGGTTTGAATTTGCAGGACAGGAATGAAGAGCCAGTTCAGTCAGGACTGGATGCAGGGATAGTAGGGACGTGGGCACCTGTACCCTACACTGGACTCTGCCTGGCCACTGCAATCAGCCCTCTGGCTGCGATGGAGCCTCCGGCCTTCCCTGCCGCCCCTGATCCGGTTAGTGTATAGTAATGAGGACGGAGCAGCAGCAGGTTTTAGAAACGGTATCTGTCTGATTTAACTGAACCCATATCTGTCTTCGTTTGTCCAGAACCAAGAGAGAACCCAAAGTGGTGAAAGACAGGAGCAAGTACTGCTTGAGGTTCTCAACCACTGCAAGGTGAGGTCTTTTATTTAGAATATTTAGAGGTAAATTGTGGTAGGTGTAGGAAGGTGGTATATGATCAGCTGATCAGTCCACTAAAGAACCCTGAGAGACGGATCTTCTCCAGTTGTTGCAGGCAGCAGTGCAGAGGCTTGAGCAGAAGATCGACAACCTTCAGTCAAACCAGTGCAGCACTGGGGGATGTGGGAATCGGGCGATTCCACAGCAGGTACTACTGTCTACTTCCTTCATCAGAGCATGATGTTCCCTGGGTGTTTATTAGTTCTCCAACATGGACTTTAGTGCAATGCATTCATTCCCATTCATGGAGAACCACTGTCCTGCATTGTTCTTCAATGTCTATGGAAACAGAAACGTCTGTGCATCTGAAACACTTCTGTGGTTGAGTTTAGGTTGATCGTCACCTGAATTCAACTGATTCTCACCACTTCATTTGTTGTTCTTTTATCAGGTCCAGTTCGGAACAGGTCAACTCTCCCACTCTCTCGCCCAGCGCCTGGGTCCTTCACCTCAGAGCAACCACCACTGGTACCCACCTTGGAAACGGAGCCAAGCCCCAGATGCCACAGACCTTCCCCAGTCTGACCAGTGCAGCATCAGGACTACCACCAGGCCACATGATGGTGGAGCCCAAGGGAAGGCCAGGCGCAAAAGCCGTTGGGGAGGTGCTAGAAGAAAACCCCACTCGCAGCAGCCTGACATGGAACATCTTCAGTCTAAACTGGAACCACCAATGGATGAGGCCATGATAAAGGAGAGGTCCCAGCCTGTGAAGATGTTTAAGAAGGATCCTCAGCTGGACATGGTGGTAAAAAAACTCCAAAAACAGATGAAACGTTCAGCTGAAGAACAAAAGGTCAAGACCGAACCCAAGCATGAAGTGCCTGTCAAACTAGAGGACACGCCTCCTACTAAGGACAACAAGGGTAACTGAGAAAGAGCTGATGCAGCAGAACCACAGTTCCCAACCCTGTTCCTTGAGAACCCCCTGCTCTACACAACAAAAAGGTGGAGTGCCAGAGCAGCAAACCACTAAAATGTGCAGGACAGTGGGTTCTCCATGACCAGGGTTAGGAACCACTGCTTTATCAGTTATGGATGCTTATGCTTTTCTCTTCATTTCTTTTCTTTCATTGTTTTCTCTCTGTCTCTCTCTCTCTCTCTCTCTCTCGCTCTCTCTCGCTCTCAGTGATGATTGGAAGTGCTGTACGGAAGGTCTGGATCCCTGTGTCTGTGTACAAGCAGGCGTTTAAGGAGGCGGAGCCTGAGAAGGCTGTGGTGCCAGTGCTCTATGCCCTTTTCCCCCTCAGCACCTTGTCCTGCAGTGCCATCACCAGTAATCCTGTGAGGGGCATCAAACAGCTTGACCCCAATAAACTGGAGGCAATGCGAGGTAAACTGGACTTAATGTGCAAGAAAAACGTCATAATTTGGACGGGATTTTGTTACATTAAGAGCGAAGCTGGAATATTGTCGTCCTGGAATCACCATGATTCTTTAAAAGGTAAAAATGCAACAGTTGAACTTGGTGTATGTTTGTATCCAGAGTGGCTGGCTGAGATGTACCCCCAGCATGACATGAGTGTGAGGGGCTTGGCTTGGGCCCAGTGTCTCTGTGTTGTCAACAGCATCACTAAAGACCTCCGCAGAAGACAGGTATGGATACGGACACATTCCTGGGTAACACATCACTAAGAACAGCGGGATCTTCACCCGTGTTTTCTGAGTTTCAGGACTTTTCTTAAGAACAAATTTATTGAGGCACGTAACTGTTTTAACTTCAATACTGTATGAATTCTAACATTTTACTGGAGAATAACCAAACAAACTCAAAGATGAATTCTCACACAGCTTGTGTAGACCCTGAAAAGAAGTTGAGCAGTGGAACTGTGTTCTCTGGAATGATGGAGCTCCACCCAGTCCTTTAGGGACGAGTTGGGGATGAGGTGGGGTGGTGATCGTCCATCATTCCGACCTTACAAAAGCAGGATCAACTCTTTTGTCTTGATTTTAGGAAAAACAATACATGGTGTCCCAATACTTTTGCCCATGTAGAGTAAGATGAATTTGAGAAGTACCTTCAATACTTCAGTGCAGTAGATGATCAACAGTCGGTCAATGTTCTGAAGATATCCACAGTCTCAGAAATGCATGCTGGGATGTGATGGTTGCTGCCGGCTCCTAATTTCCAGCCCCTTTAACTTCTAAGAACTGATGCTCTTGTTTCAGGAGATGTCCAGACGCGTGGAAACGGCACAACCTTAACAGCTTGCAGCTGCGTTCCTACATCAAGCACTTCAGCAAACCGTGGGCCAGTTCTGTAGCAGTCAGTTCTCCCCTGGGAAAATCCGAGTCCCACCAGCGGAGTGATCTGCCTGGGACTGTGGACACGTGTAACCGAAAAAGCAGAAGTTGGTAAACCTGCACATTGTTGAAACGTTGTTGGGTCATTTGTTGGTTTGTGCGTGTGGTTCAGCCAGCGCTGACCAGACCTGTTCCAATACGATACGGGTCAGGTTCCCCATCTAAACGAGACATAACAGTTTGAATAACGATGTCCGGTTCAGTAGGCGAGAGATCCTACTTGTGACCGTGAGCCGTAGGGGTGGATTCTTCTTTTGTTGCCTTCTTTTTTCTCTTTCTTTTTCAGATTTCCAAGGTGCTTAATCTTCAGATTGTATAAACAAGTAAAACTGAAGCTCTTTCCTTTTTACATATTTTTAATTCATAATTAACAAGTGTACTCGCTGAATGTGCTAGTGTTTCTATTTACAAATAAACTGAAAATAAATGCTGTTGCCCAGTCCTGTCTTTGTCCCTTTTCACACAGTAACAGGCTTTCTTAGCACAGTACACCTTTAACTTTCTCACACACACACACACAATCAAAACGCATTTTCAGCAGTTGGACCTTACTCCCCTCATTGAATAGTCTGTAATGCTGATTATGTCCACTGGGGGCAGTGTTGTAAAAGGATATCTTTAGGTATGAACTGCGTGTGTTTTACCTTCCGATTGGCTCTGTTCTAACAGGACGACGCTTGTCCACACACTGCTGCTGTCTCAAGATCTCGTCTTGAAGACACAGATACTACGCCGTGGTCGGTCTCATCTCCAGACCTGTCCCTGATTGAAAATGTGTGGATGCTATTGGACGCTCTATCAGCACTCCACCCCTACAGAACTGAGTGAGAACATTCAAGCTGCATGGGATGGATCATCACAGGACACCACACAATCATTTATTGATCCTTAAAAACCTTCATCTTCCTTCACAACAGCACTGAAATCCCACACGTCCTACTTTAAAAAAAGTGAAAAGAACAGGGAACCAAAGACCACATAGTTCAAAACTGGAAACTGGAGTCAAAGTCCAGATTTGAAGACTGCTGTTCTGTAACACTTGGGTCACACCTAAAATGGCCATACTGGACACGTCCACTTCCTGAAAGGGTCTTTGAAGAGAACAAATGAGGAGCCAGGAAAGGTTTGACCAATGCATGATTTTTTTTCTCAAATCAGTGTCTCTCTGAGAACAGCAGCCGTTTCTTTCCAGCCATTCCATCATATAAAGCTGAGCTTCTTCAGTTTCTTCTCCAGGAATAAAAGTCCCGCAGCGTCAGACTGGTGGAGAGCATCCTCCCACAATCGAGGTCATTTTCAACAGTGATTTCAGAGTTAAAACGTTAGTATGATGTTTAGATATGATAGCAAACCGGATTCACTGATGATCAACCTGCATACAGACTCTGACTGATCAGAGAGAGGGGGCGGGGCTGATGATCAACCTGCATACAACCTGCATAATTCATTATAATTCTTGAATTTTCAGTTAAAAACTGAATTTCTGGGATGTAATTTTTTTTCCTTTATAAGCAAAACCACAAACTTAGTAAATGATCAAAACTTGTTTAAATTTATACAAATATTTAAATTGTGTTAATATTTCCATCTCAAATGAAGACATTTCAGTCTAGGATCTCCTGAAATGATATCTGTTATGTGTGACTATTAACACTTTTATCATTTATGTAATAAAATTACTCCAAACTGTGAAAACATCCCACAAACTTGGCCTCAAACAATTCAAATGAATCCAATTAATATTCATATCTAATCATAATAATAAAGTTATACAGTAAACAGCGAGAGAATTCAAAAAAACCTTGTTCATCCGGACACGCTCTCCATCAGTCTCTCACCGCTGTTGGTCTTTAGGCCAATCCTGGAGCAGGCTGGAAGGAGACGGCTGCCGTACGCGTGGAGAAGCGGCTGTTAAAGGGTTAAAATGCTCATTATGCTTCATTGAACCTTCGACTAAAACGGTTCGACTACAAGCAAAACTAAAGTGGCCTCAATACAGCAGTCCACTGGTAGACCACAGGCTCCTCCCCTACAGCGGTGACCTGTGCGTGAACACGTGGGGTCATGAAGTGACCAAACCACTGATCAGAAGCACTTCCTCTTAACCTCATCGTGAGGGTCGAGGTCAGTTCTGAAGTTTCTTGGGCCGGAGTTTCTTGTGCTTGTGTCTGGTCTTCCGGATGGAGCTGTTGATGGCGTCCACGCAGGACTTCCAGTCGTGGCCGTCCTCCTCCAGCTTCATCTCAGGGTAACGTTCACACAGATGTTCTGCAGGGAAGAGGATACTTTATTAAAGTGGATACTCTTTAATAATCCAATAACAGCAGAAAACCTGATTTTGTCAGAACGTGTGAAATCTGGTAACTGTGATCTCTGTCCACATACTTCTGTGCCTCCTTTAAGTTGGCATGGATGGAAGCACTACATCCACTAGAGGGCAGTTCAGGGTCAAACATCTCCACCTTATCTCCTCCTTATTGACTAATTGCTGAGTCTTGGCTCGTTTTGAGTAATTAAACATCGTTTCTGGGTGGGGTGGGGTGGGGTGGGCTGACGAACCTCTCAGCGCAGAGATCCTGTTATGGTCCAGCGGCTCCATGCCGTACTCCGCATTGCCGTAAACGTTACTCTTCACAAGAACGTCCTCTGAGAATATGAACTTGATGAGGTAGCGAGCGGCGAGAGGAGCACTGGGACGCTGCCATGCCATATACAGGGCAAACTTGGGCACCTTCACCTGTCGGTCTGGGCAACCCAGGTACACTTTGGTTTGGGGAGAAGATCAAAAGCAGTGTGATCAGATTATGGTTCTGAGAAGATTCTGTGTCTGAAACGTATATTTAATGTCACATATCATTAAACTGGTGGAGGGAGACACATGCAGTTCACAGGGTGTAATGCGTTGAAAAGTAGTCCCCAAAGAAAACTCACCCTGCTCATCTGGATCTGATAACTCTTCATTCTCAGACATTCTCTCTCTTTCAGACTCTATTCTGAATTTACTCTTCGACACTTTCTGCTTCTGCGGGTTGTCGTTGTCGCTGTCCGACAGCTCGACGTCGATCTCCGCAGTCCGCATGGGTGTGATTGGTGAATCTGGTTTTGGCTGCTCGTCTGTGATTGGACCAGGCTATTAAAATAAACAGGATCTGGATCAGTTTTCTGAACATGGGACCAAAAAGTCATGATCAGAATGATCCCAAGAGGCCGTCTTTAGCTCGAAAGTCATGCAATGTCATGGAAAAGTGACATTCCTGTAAAATTCCTGTCTTAATTTTTCACAACACACCATCCACTCTCCCAGTCCGTACTTTCCATACAGGGGAACTGTTTTTTGAATGAGGCACAGCCAATCAGAACAGGACTCTCATATCTATTTAGAATACCGGTGTTTAGTCCCGCCCACCCATCCATCCATCCACCCATCCACCCATCCATCAGTTTTCAAGAGTTTCACCTCCTAATGAAATAAATAAAATGTGAATTAAAGTCGCGAATGCGAGATTCCTTGCCTTGCGTTTCTTGTCCATCAGCCGGACATATCTGGCCCCCTTGTTCATCACAGCCACACAGGCCCTCCAGTCTTTGCCTTTCTCATGGAGGTCATGTTTGGGATACCTCTTCTGCAGCCACTCTGTGGAAACACCCTTAATCAGTACACACTGTGTGTGTGTGTGTGTGTGTGTGTGTGTGTGTGTGTGTGTGTGTGTGTGTGTGTGTGTGTGAGAGAGATACCCCGTATGGCGCTGATCTTGGCAGGGTCGAGCTTGTTCAGACCTCTTGCTGGGTCTCCTTTGGTGTTGCTGTGCAGGAGCTCCTCGTGGGAGAAGACGTTTCGCAGCAGGAAGCGGGCAGCAGACGTGGGTCTGGGCATCGTGCTGGCCTTCCGAAGGAAGCTGCTGGGAAGGACAAGTTTCCCACATCCTGGAGCAAAAAATTATAACCAGGAGATTCAGAACAGCGAGATCTTCACGGTCAGAAACCACACCAGCAAAGCAATTAGAGGTTACTGAACACCCCCACCCAGTCACAGGAGAACCCTTGACTGAATAATTCATAGTAGTCACACTATGCACTCGTGCTGAACCCCTTCATTCCTGAATAGCAGTTACAGCTTTCTTGGACGGAGCCCATCACCTGAATTTTCTGCTGGTGTCTTCGATGCTGGACCACTGGCGTTGGAGTTCGGATGGTCCGGCTTGTTCCGCCGCTGCTTCAGGAACATTTTCTTCACAGTGCGAGGTGGGGAGTGTGCTGACAGGGTGGGGGACGCTAGATTTTCAGGAATGAGAAGGAGGCTGGGGGACTTTGTGTCATCCAGAAGAGGGGGAGACAGAGAGTCCTGCTGCAGGTTTGGGAAACTGGAGTCCTCATCAGACACGTCAGAGTGGACCTGAAAGCGGTGTATGCTGTTTGGGGTTTGGACCTTCATAAGAGAACAGACAGAAGAGTCCATAATTAATCTTGTAGAACCTGGAGCAGAGCTTTAACCCCTTAAATCACAGTTATCAGGATTACCTTCTGACTCGAATGGTCCACCTGAATGTTTGTGACTCTGGCCTGTAGCACCTCAAACTTCTCGTCCAGTTTCTGGATGGCCCCGTACATCACCTGTGAGAACATTGATGACCAAAGAGTCAACTGACGTGTTGTCAATACATTTTAAATAATACTGTCAATCACTCTCTAGATCACTATCTAGAACTCTGCATCATACCACGCTACCAATGATGGGAGAGTGAAGGCTAGCAAAGTCATCCTCCAAGACCTGTGAACCTCCAACCCAACACCACCGGAGCACAACACACCCAACTGCTAATTCTGTTACCCTAGCTAATAGACACTCGTGTCAAATAGCACCGCCCACGATGAGTGCTTGGACAGATAGAGGACCATCCTACCCGCCCAGAGATTGAGACGACAGTTATGCTCTCTGGGACTCCCAATCACTGACGGGTGGCTGTGGCAGCTCTGTGGACTGAACCCGCAACATCCCGATGATACACTTAGACAGTTGCACCACCCAAAGGTCAATTAACTGATCAGTTACTGATGATTTCAGAAAGGAACGTCTTACCTGACAGTACGCAAGAATTTCTCCCAGAGTTCGTAACGGATCAGCTCCAAAGATTTCCGTACAGGCAACGATCTCCTCCTTCAGAGAGAACACACAATGACAGCCTTTCACACATTTAAAGGACTGAAAACATACCTGTACCGTTAGTAAAGCTCACCTCGTCAGGCGAGTCGTTCTCCATTTCCACACATGTGATGTCTTCAAGAAGGGCCTCGTCCTCAACCTCTGACATCTACAGAAACATAAACACCAGTGTAGTAAACGTGCGAACAACAGGGTCACACTGGAAGCACAGGGTACACTATGTGGACAAAAGTACTGGGACACAATCAAGAGTATTAAAGAGCTGGTTCTACTTTCTGTCTCTACTGTGCAGGAAAGATTCTCAACTAAATTCTGGAAGATTGCTGTGAGGATTTGACTGAATTCAGAAAGCACCGCATAGAGCTTCATCATTCCAGAGAACCCAGATCCACTGCTCCACAGCTCAATGCTGGGGGGCTTTAGACCCCTCTAGACATGGTGCCGATAGGTCATGTTTGTTTATCTGCTCTTCATTAGAAGTGATGTCCCACTGTTCGTGGACACCCGTAGGTGAGCGTCAGCCTACCATGCTCTCGCCGGGGGAACCGGAGGCTCTCGGTCCAAAAGCCGCCGTTCCAGTATTGCTGCCTCTCTCCTCTGGTCTGCCCTCTGCTGGCTCAGTCTTCAAACTGCAGGCTCGGATTTCAGACTCGCAGTTGTCTGCGGAGAACAGGAAACAATAATATCACACAATGGACAAATCGGGGGTTCGGGACACAGACGAACCACAGAGAACCTTCTCTTAGAACCGTGAACAAAGCCCATCGAATCATCTTCAGATTATCGCCCAAACTCACCCTCCTTATCTGATCTGACACTTTAATTAAAGAGTCTCAGCAGAAGGAGACGTATACCCGGAGGACGCCCAGGGGTCCGACGGTGAAGGGACAGTGAATGGATGGTGAGATGATCTGAATCCTCTAGGCTCCGCCCCCTCGCTTCACAACCGAACCGCACTCAGGCTCGTGCTGAGAGTGGCGCTCTGACTCCGCCCCCTCCCGCAGCCACATGTCCCCTACAGAGGGCGCACTACAGAGGGCGCCTCGCTGCGATTCAGAACGCGACCAACGGCGTTCGTGACGTCACACAGAAGACCTCCGCTTAGACCCGAGACAAAAACAGGAGACTGTCCCATCCGTTCCCCTGTCCCCCGTCCCCGTTCCCCCGGAACGGGCTTTAGTCCACTGCCGTTCCCCCAATTTAATGAGCCAGTTCCGACCCGAACGCAGCCCCGGCGGTGTGTGTGTGTGTGTGTGTGTGTGTGTGTGTGTGTGTGTGTGTGTGAGTGAGAGACCGTACCGTGCGCGGACATGCCTCCTGCAGGTGTGTAGTGCCGGTCGGGTCTCGGTTCGGGCGGGTTGAACAGAACCTGGTCTTTAAGCTGCTGAACGCGGACAAACACACCGCTAAGCCCCGCCCCTGACTGGCACGCGCACGCTGAACTCCGCGCATGCGCACTTAACAGCCAGGGAACGGCAAAGGTCTGCGGCAGCGCGAGCGTCATCATATTCAGTATGAATCCATAATGACATTCACATCCAGTATGAATCTCTATTGATGTTCATATCCAGTTTGAATCTCTATTGCAGTTCATATCCAGTATGAATCTCTATTGATGTTCATATCCAGTTTGAATCTCTATTGCAGTTCATATCCAGTATGAATCTTTAATGACGTTCATATCCAGTATGAATCTCTAATAATACGCTTAACCAGTATGAAGTTGTAGTAACATTAGTATCTAGTATGAAGTTATATTAATATCCAGGATGAAGTTGGCATAAATATCCAGTATGAACCTCTAACATTACTAAATTAATCTCTATTAACATTAAAATCCCATATGAATTTCTAATACTATTATCTCATATAAAGTTGTAATAACTTTATTATGAATTGTTTTTATGATGATCTGAAACGTATGCAGTGAATCGGTGAATGAAACAGTCAGCAGTGTTTGTTTTCCAAAGCAGTCACATTTATTGGCCTCCTCTATTCACACTGACTACGCTGCCAAGCAGCTTCAGGGAAGATGTACAACAGGATTCTCCACCAAGTTTACTAAAATAAATACAGGACTGATCCTCGGACAGCTCAGAAAATATACAAAGGCTTGTAATTAATGTAAACTTCTGAAATCATTATTTTTTTTACAAAAGAAACATCGCAACATCTGTAAAAGGTCATATTTACACATCTGTACAAAACATACAAAACTGATGCTTTACTGGTTGTTCAGAGTGAGTCGCAGCTCGTACCAGTATAGAAACCCAACACCACAACCCTCGTCTTCCTCACAAAAAAAGTGACTACTGGTGTTATGGTCGAGCTCACCGTGCCGCGTTTGAGCACTGGTGCATTAGTGTAGTTCTGAAGGTTAAACATAGCTTGAGTTCAATTGTTTGTTTGTTTGTTTATTTTCCAAATACATTTCAAAACTGCTTTAGAAATCCTCTATAAATAGTTTCAGCAAAAGACAAAATAAACTTCACATAGTCCACTATATCAGTGCAATACCACGATTCTGCCCGCTGGAATGACCTGGTTCTTCCACCGTTTCAGTGTAAACTGACAGTTAACAGCTCTGGAAATCACAACGTCACACTCAGATATGGAGGCCTTTCATTGCCTTCACCTTGTTCCCTTTGGACGAGCCTGTCTGCTGAGCACACTACCCTCCTGCAGTTCACCAGCTTATGAATGAAAACGTACCAGTAAATCATCCACTCCGACAGTCAGGCCCTGTTCACCCCGTTAACCCCTGTTCACACCCGTTCACACCTGTGCATATTAACATACGGACTGGGTGATCTGATCTGGTCAGCACATAGTGTGAACACAGATCTGAACGTTTCTGATATCTAATTACGATTGATGATCAAGACTGTTTTTGAGCTGAAAATGCAATAATTGTGATGTTATTTGTAATGATTAAATTGACACAAATATTTATAATAAAATATATCATAAAAAAGCTGAATATCCTTTATTATTTGTTATTTATCAGTATTATCCCTTCTCAGGACTTTTATTCTGAAATTTGAACACTGTGTGAGCAAAGAAAGAGAGCAAACAGCCTGAAACGGCTGAAATGATGTGGCCAGTTTGGTTCTAATAGTCCATCACTGCAGGCAGTTCTATCAGTGGTCACTGGCGGGAGTCACAACCACGTCAGTGGAGCAATATTGAAATTGAAGACTGTTATGGTCCCAAATGAAGTACCGCACTTCTCCAGAGTGTCGCAAAACTCCATACTATGGATCCAAAAAGTGGATACACTGGAATCATTTTAAGAATGTTTTCCCTTGATCTGATCACTGAAAGCAAGTGTATCCCAGTAGAAATACCAGAGCTTCCCAGTCCACTTGTGGTCAGATCAGTGTTGTGAACCCCAGTCGTGAACAAGGCCTGAGTGTCCTTGTCCTGCACTTTTCTCCAGACACTTTTAGCTTCGTTTTAAATCACACGATCCGTCCAGGTTGACTGTTGGTATGTTCAGATAAATCCGAACGATGACCGGACCCTGGTGGCCTGCAGTCCGACCACAGTGGTTTAACTCTCGCTCTTCTAAAGGCCAACATTTTACAGCGTTACGGAGAAGAATCGAACAGGACCATAACCATTAGCTTATGTCGTTATTTCATTACGATCATTTCCTCTGAAGTAGTTAACATCATCTTCTGCACCAGTGTTAACTTCAATAAAGCTTAATCATCTGATTATAAAACATCTCATGTCAAAAAATCCATAGATAAAATCTGCAATCCTTAAAAAATCTCACCTTAATATTTCATAGTTAGCTTTACGTTCTTTTAGGGTTCTTTCAACTTTGTACTGAGAATTGCATGAAATGAAGTGGGTAATTCAGTTTCTAATAAAGAAATGCACACTGGAGCTTTTTCGGTTATTTGAGATTCTCAATTTGTGACCTCGGATCATCAGTTCCAGACCTGGAGGCTTCATGACCAGCACAGTTCAGCACAGTCCAGCATAAACCCGGTCAGTGAGCTGTTAAGATATATCTGCTGCCTTAGAATAGTGAAACCACCAAACTGCACTTCTGTTCACCAACCCCTTTGTGCTACAATCAGCTTTTCTCAACCCTGCTCCTGGAGACCCCTCCCCTGCACGTGCATCTCAGTCTGGAGGCTCTAGATGCTCAAATCAAATCCAGATTGTCAGAAGTGCAGGGATCCAAGTGAAGAATGGTACCTGTGTGGCTGCGTAGTTGATGACGCCTACGTTGTAACCAAAACAACCCATGGAGGCAGCTTTGTGATGTCTGGACGTACTTGCAAGTGCAGACAGCCGTCGCAACGTATCTGAAAAAACCCGATTTTCCTGCAGTCTGAAAACAGCTGAAGTGTGCAGGGCAGGGTGCCTCCAGGACCACGGTTGAGAAACAAAATCATAGTCGGTCTTTGATAAAGACGATACAAAAACACCTATAAAACTGCCTGAACACTCCCACCGACACACTCAGACAAACCAACACTGAAGACTTGCTTTACCTCTCAGTCAGACATGACTTTACACCTCAGCTTGTACCTTGAAGGGATTTGAACTCCCATTCACTGCATATTCCAAAAGGCTTTGTCCTTCCTCTCAAACGTGTCGCTTTAACCACTTCTGAACCTTCCTCCACTCCTTCTCAACTTCGCAGATTCCCAACTGGATCAGCAGAACCCCAGTCTAAACTCCTGCCTCTTCCATCCACCTGCAGTAAAGCCCGACCTAAAACCTAACCTTCAAACCTCGCTCCACTTCGGTCACTGTTTGTTGCTTTTGTCTGTCGTTTCTGAAGGTTTGTGCCAAATAAGTGGCCAAATACTGAATGTTTACTGACTGGATTGGAAGAAAAAGTCACAAATTGACAATAAAACACACAACGTGATGTCACAGTCACTCCACATACTTTTGCGAGACAAATTCAAGTGACGATACTTTGATCACAAACACATTTTGTAATACTGGTTACCACAGTGCTTGGATATCCACTGCATGCAGTTATGTCAACGGCCACTAGGGGGAGGGGGGACGACAATGACCAAAACCGTTCCAACTTAAAGACACGCTGGTTAACACTCACGGCAAAGGCTGGGTATCATAATTCAAGGCGCCTAATTACTGCAGTACTCAAGAGTACGGAAAAAGTGATATGTCATATGATACGGAATTTCAGTAGCCAATAAACATGTTTGTTCCAAAATCAAGACTGCTGATTGGCTGGGGCAATTAAGTTCTTTTTTTGTTGCCATTCTGCTGTCAGTAAATAAACCCACTTCCAGCACTTCACACTCATGTCCAGTCTAAGCCACACCCACTTTTGGCATGTAATAAAAAAACAAAAACAAACTCAGTACTGTTCAGGAATGAGTGTTGGTATCAAAAACAGATCAATAAACGTCTCCACTTGAACACTTTTGCTAGTTTTAGAATATCCTCCTCGTTTACACAGTGCCAGTCTTGTCGTAAGGCCAATTTGATGAGAATTACATTAATGTGTGAAAGAATGGTTTAATTAACTCACTGTGGATGGAGCAGACACAGCAGTGCTGCTGGAGTGTTTAAACACTGCAGTGTTACCGCTGGACTGAGAACTGTCTACCAACCAGAAATATCCAATCAGCAGCGTCCTTTACATCTACAAGGTGGAGCAACTAGGTAGGAGTGTCTAATAGAGTGGGTAGTGAGTGGACACAGTGTTTAAACACTCCAGCAGCACTGCTGTGTCTGTATGATCAGGTTTTGGTTGACTGGTGTGAATACACAATCATACAATGAATTCATTGGTCCATTTTTGTATGTAATTAGTGCAATTTTGTAGTAAAATGCAATAATTAACAGTGAAATGATTCGAGCTGAGCTTTAGGATGTTCTCTTTTCATTTCTCTTTTTTTTTTTTTTTTTGATTGTTTACATTGCAGATCAAAACCAAAAGTCTGAGTAAAATCAGTGTCTGTTCACAGATCTGAAGGTTCACTGATGAAGCTGCAATATTTGATCAATTTTATGTGATTAAAATTATTATTGCTTTAATCCGTGTTTGTTTTTCAGGGTATTTTTAACAACATTTTACTCTAAACTTGGAAAAAAGTGCAAATTTGTAAACCACAAGAATAAACTTCCCACCAGATGACTAAGTTCTAGATAACGCTGGGTTGGTCTTCTGAGATATTCTTTAAAAATATATATATAGTTGAATAAGCCGCCTCATCATAGATATGAGCTTTCTAAAAGGCCACCGTTTGATTGTCCTAGGTGTCTCTGTTATGGACACACATTTACATACCTAATTAATATCGCAGATAATATGATGTTTAGCTGTGACTGAACAACGCTATAATAAACATTAAGAGGTGGAGTGATGTACTGCATACGTCTATAAGACAACCGTACGATATTCGGATATCATACTTGGTGAAATTTGTGATGTCAGTTTCAGAAACTCACAGTCATACACAAAACGTGTGTGAAACAACGCCGGGCTACAAAAGGGTATAAACCTGTAACAGGTTAAAATATATATATACTTTTCTTCAAAAGTTCAAAAACATTTCTGTTCTTGTTTAGTGGCTAATTTTTCAGAAGGTGCTTTTTTTCTCAAGAGGAACGATCATCATGTGGACTTCCGTCTGAGTTTTCAGTTTCTCCCTCAGATATCGCTTGCATGGGTGCTGTGAACAGTCTGCGCGTACTGTATCGACTGCTGTTTGCAGCTGGTGGTATCCTTGAGCGGCCTTGTCTGGAAGAACCAAAGGCTTTCGTGGAGAAGCCCTCCACGTTGACTTTAGGGAAAGGGCTCGGCAACTGCTCTGGGGTTCCCTCGGGAGACAGCAGCTGCAAGGGAGAGCCAAACTCCTCAGGTTGTTTCAAAACTTCTGACAGGGATTCGCTGAAGCTTTTGGATGCAATAGGACTTTTTAGGATCTCTGTGGCAGACATGCGATAGCTGAAATCAGAGCGACTTCCCTTCTTCAGCAGCAGCTGTTTAAATTCCTCATTGGAGGTAGTGGACTTTTTGGCACTCCTGTAAATTTGTCCTGGGGTCCGCTGTGAGCTTGTAGGAGTTGCTGGAGTGGTGGGGGTGCTGGGAGAGGTGGCAGGGTTACTTGCTGAAGAAGCACTCAAGCGACTCCGTGCTGTCATATCGCCAGAGTCCTTTCTGCCAAGGACTTTCCTTTTCGACCTGGAACGACAAATGGGTTTGGTGTTCAGATATTTCTGGTTAAGCAAATCTGCAGAGGGTCTGCACTGGCATCACGTTCCCACCTGAACACTACCCTCTGAGTTGGACTGAGTGGCAAGATTACTGGAGTTAAAGGCATTTGGACTCAACAGCAATACATTCAAATTACAGAAGATCTGATATGTGGCCAGGGGTGACCATAGTGACTCCTGCCAGCTGTGACATGTACATACTTTCTATTTCAAAGATGGACAATTCCAGTCCTGTAGGGCCAGATTCTTGCACAGTTTTGTGCTTTTCCTGCTGAAACACACCTGATTCAACTCCCCTGGGTTGCCAGGTTTAATATGTCTGTAAGAGCAGGGAAATCAGCAAACTGGGCTGGACTCTGTCCCTGTTGCTCACTTCTGCTCTGCTGTTATTGACTGAATCTATTGAGAAGGTTCTACCTGTGAATCATAGCGAAGAGATCCTCTGTTGTGCGGGATTTGCTGGGAGAAAGAAAAACGCTGTCCTCCTCTGTTTTTGACTCATCCATGAGAGGGGACACAAGTGGATCACTAGGAGTGGATTCTGCAAAAGAAATCTCAGGTTACTTCAGGCAAATTCTGGAAACGTGAATCCCAAACAAGCAAGGAATTCTGTTATTGAAGAGATGAATAAAACTAGTGACTAACCTTTACTGAAGTAGCCTTCCGTGTCTGGTGTTGACCTTTCTTCCATGTTGTCCAGTGAGGCACTTCTGGTTGGATCACCTAATGTCAGGGATTCCTTTGCTTGATCACTGGCATCACTGACTGGATTAATTTGCGATGATTCTAATGATGATTGATGGACAAAATCAGGCACTTGGTCAAGACTCTTGGGTGTCTCCACTATACCCTGATGATCTGATGCTGTTACTGAACTTCCTTCTGTCACTTCAGGTCTGATTTGCTGACCCCCCTCTGCCTCTAAACTGCTCTGCAAGAAGAACAACTCCTTTGAAGGGCTTGTTTCTTGGTCAACAGGTACCTTGTGATCTGCTGTGTTCTCTGATATGTCTGCTGGAATGTCATCCTTGCTCTCCTGTTCAGATGTTGCTCTGAATGCAGTCATGCTCCAAAGATGTGCTGGGGCTAACCTGTCGTATCTGTTTCTAGCACCAAGATGGCTCACTAAGTTCCCAGAAGTTGGTCCATCTGCAGAAAAATTGAGTAATTCACAGTTGTCCTGAGAGGAAGTTTCAGTGGTAAGGGGTCTGTAAGGTGGCGGTTTCCTGGTCTCATGGGTTTTGCTACTAGTGTGCTCAGTGACAATAGTTACAGTGGGGCACTTGGGTCTCGTGGAAGCGTCTGTACAAGGCCGGTCACGGTTTCCTTCACCAGGATTGCCAACTGAGCGTAGCTGTACTGAACAAAGAACCTTAGGGGTGATTACCAATGGACTGATGCTGTTAGATTCAGCTGATGAAGCTCCAGCCTCAGTCTTAGGTGCTACTACCTTCTGCTTGTTCTGATGGAAGAGGTGCATGGGGTTCCTGTGGGTCGAAGGCTTGCTGACATTGTGAAGGGCACTTAGGTCAAGATGAGTTGGAGGTATAATGGGAAGTTCAAGGTCTCTCTTTGATGTGCGATGCTGCAGTGAAGCAAGTGACGACTTTCTCTCTGGGACTTTCGGTTTCCTCTTTCCGCCAGTTGGGGACAAAGGGTTTGGGTTTGGGAAGAAAGCGGATGGCACAGATGATGTAGGTGTCTCTGACTGGCTTGAGTAGCCACTGGAAGGGGATGCTAGACCTACTAGCATCTTCTCTGGAGATGGCATTCGGAATTCATTCTCAACCGATGGCAGTGAAGGAGTGGTTGCCCTCGAGCCAGACTGGGAGGTCTGTGACTCTGAGCTTTCCTGTGACTTTATGCATTCAATGACAGTTGTACCCGTAGCAGTGCTGGAGTTTGACAATGATCGGTAGGGATCATTGGATTTCAAGTCATTCAGAAGCCAGAGATCTGCATAGTCAGACTGCACAGCACCCTCATCCTTGAAGGAGTGTGTTTCCGTGGAGCCAAGGTAAGCAACATCTGGAATCTCGCTAGAACTCTGAACACCCCAGGCTTCCACTGGCTCCTCACTCTCTGGCTGGTCAGAAGTTTCACTCAACCTCAACTGCAGCTTCTCCTCCTTGGAAGACATTGGTAAGTGTTGCTCAACAGTTATCTTTGGTTCATTTGTTTCTGGAGCTGGTCCAGCATGGCTGCTGATTTTCTTTAAGGATGAACTACGTTTTGGTGGCGTTGGTTTCACCTTTGGTTTCCTCAGAGAGAGATTACGTCTCCCGAGACTGTGACCTCTGTACTCTTCCTTTTGCTGCTCCACTGATGCATAGTTGTAAGTGAAACTTTTGCTACCTTTAAGACCACAGTCAAAGTGCATGGAGGTATAGTAGCCTTCAGCATCCACAGAGAAGTGTGACATGGTGTCAGCCTTTTCAGACAGAGGCTTATCTAAGCTCTCAAACGTAGCTATGCTTGCAAAACTAGGACATTCCAGGCAGCTCTCTCCTTCTCTAGAACGTTCTGGGCTGAAGTCCTGGTTGCAAGATAGGTTGTACCTATGTTGAGGATAACTCCACTCACCCTCGCTCGCCGTGCTGACTCCAGCGTCATCCAGCATGTCAGTTGCAGTCGATGTAAAAGACCCTGCTCTGTGGCCCCGAAGACCTTGAAGCCTGTCCCCAGAGTATGGCTCAAGAATGAAGCCTGTAGAGTCTTCATTGGCATTAGGAGCTGCATTTAGAGACAACTCCGAGTCACAGTGTGAAGATCCCGTCAGTGGGGGTGAAGCTGCAGGAGGAATTGTCTCAGATGTCTGAGAAGGGCATGTGGAGCTGCTGCCACTCCAGTTGCCACTGGAAGACTGATGGTCATCCTTGTGGTCCATTTGACTGGTCAATACACCAGCATTGGAGTGGATGGGGCTGCTGAAGGTATCAGAGCTGGATGAAATCTCACAACTGTCCATGTCAGTTTTACGAGGCAGACGGGACCGACCTCGCTCCATCCACACATGCTCTGGGCTCTCGGGGTGCTGCTTGAACTTCAAGCCACCTAGCTGCCGTTCAGGCGGTACCTGGTCATCAGTGCTTTCTCCTTCATCTTTCAGTATGCACTCTCCTGGTCCTGCAAGGAAGTCTTCCGTGTCAAATTCTTCTTCCTCTTCATCATCGTTGTCACTGTTGTCATGACCTTCGATAACTAACCGTCCACTTTCACGAGGGAGGCTACGGGAGCGTAAACGGGAGCTGATATCAGCAGTAAACATTGTTTCAGAGCTTTCTGGCAGTAAGGAGATATTTCCTGTAGAATGGGAGAGTGGCACAATCCCACTCTGGCTCCTCTGAGCTCGGATCCGTCTACGTGATGGTGCTGAAGCTACTATCAAGAAGTCATCTGTCTGGCAACCAGAGTCTCTGGTGTTAAGACGCGAGAGTATGAGGTCCTCCGGACAAGTGTCTGAACTTGCGTGCACAATTATGCTCCGTTCTCTAGCCACCGGTGACTCATCAGAGTCTGGAAAAGGTAAGAGAACATCAATTCTAAATGGGACACTGGTTATTGGGAAAAGATCAAGTACCCAAAACAACAGACCCCCAAATTTAGAACAAAGCCAGAGGCTGAATATCTGGATCTACTGCAACATTCATCAAAACAGCGACATTTTTAACGAGCTAGTCTGAGCTTGTATCTGTCAGTGTAGCTGAAATTGCACATTGAAAGAAATTCCTACACTAAGCCTGGAAAAAAGAGATGTAGGTGGTAAATGGTTTACGTGCCTAAGTCTGGCTGCACTCGTCTGGGAATGCCTGTGATGGTTTTCCGTCTCCTCAGCTTCCGTCTTCTCTGCAGCACGGACTGCGAATGGACTAGCGAGCAGCGCACACTGGCGTCTCTGTCAAATCCGACCCCTGTGAAGAGTGCCAGACGTCAGAAGCTGCTCTCTGCCAAACACTCCCATCCCTCCTGTTTCTCACACTGTTGCCTCACAGAGGCCTTTAACTCTCGCTGTTAACTGTGTCACATCTACTTTACATTCACTGAAGCTGAGAATGGATCACCAAGGCTTAACAAGTTCACTATTACAGAAAAAAAACATGAATAAAGAAGTGCATGGATCAACGGTAATGTCGGATGGATGTCAGTTGGACAAAACATCACACATCATGCATGAAGATGGGAGCAGTCACAGACCTGTAAAACAACTACCAGCGATGCAGTCTACACTAGCTTCAGCTGGGGTCAGTAAATGAAGATGGCTGGAAGGATGCAGTGGACAGCTGTAGATGTTCGAACAGTATCTGCTCTTCTCTACAGATGAACAGAGATGTCACAGGCTTTTGGAAAATACCTGGACATTGGTCCTCACTGCACTTGCAGAACTTCTCCCAGTAGGGGTGGGTTTAGCTTTAATTCATTGCTGGCATTTTTGTATGAAGTGTCCTTTTAGGGCCTCCCCCTCACTCCAGCACGGAGGAGATCAATTCGGTCCGCTCCTTTGTGATTTTAATGCAGCTAATTGGCATGCGTAGAGCAGTGTCCCAGAGCTTTGCATTTCCTGGCACTGGTTACGTACCCGGGACAACCACAAAGTCATCAGCTTTAATGTTGTGACTTGCAGATTTTATTTAGGTCTAGTTTTAGATGATCTGTAATAGCGGTTCAGAATCAGGGGAATGGTACTGTCAGATGCCGGTTAAGCTGAAGTACAGGGTGCCTTATAGTAACATGTTCCTCATACCTTTAAAGTGTCATTTACAGGAAGTTTCATTTCATTTGGAAATCAACGTAAAAGCGTTATTCCAGGTCACTCTGGAGGATTTCTATTGGTTCATTCATGATGAAATGTTGATACAATGTGTCAGAGTTACATTATGGCAAAAAGTGAAAAAACAAAAATGGAGATGCAAGGTTTATTTGTGACAGCAATGATATATGTCTTTACAGCAGATTATATGATTACAGTGGTGCTTGAAAGTTCATGATGCCTTTATAATTTTCAGATTTTCATCAGATTTTCAGTGAAGTCCTAACAGTGGACAAGAAGAACCAAATCAAACAAATGAGGCTAATTACAAACTAATAACTAATAACTACAAGACTAATGTACAAACCACCTTCAGCTCTGTTATGTTGGTGGGTTTCCTCCCATGAACTGCTGCTTCAGGTCCTTCCACAGCATTTCTGCTGAATTAAAGTCAGAACTTTGACTGAGCCATTCCAAACCATTAACTTTATTCAGAATCCACTGTTCCAATAACTTCTCCGTGTGAGCTTCAGCAAACTGCAGATATTCTTTTTGGAGAGCTTTTTCATCACAACCCTGCTGTGCTCACCATTAACGGTGGACTCATGAACATTAACATTAGCCAATGTGAGAAAGACCTTTAGCTGCTTAGCAGTTCCATTGGGTTCCTTTGTGAGCTGGTGGACTATTCCACACCTAGCTCTTGGTGTGATCTTCGTTGGTGGAGCACTCCTGGGGAGGGTGATAATGGTCTTGAATTTGCTCCATTTGTACACACTCCGTCTGTGGATCGGTGGAGTCCAAACTCTTTAGAGAGGGTTTTGTAAGTTTTTCCAGCCTGATGGACATCAACAGCTCTTCTTCTGAGCTCCTCAGAAATCTCCTTTGTTGGTGCCGTGATACACTTCCACAAACGTGTTGTGAAGATCAGACTTTGGTAGATCCTTGATATTTATTTAAAACAGGCCACGCCCACTCACACCTCATTGTCTCCCATTGATTAATAACACCTGCCTAATTTCACCTTCAGATGATCTGCTGATCCTAAAGGTTCTCATACTTTTGCCCTCACAGATCTGGAATATTGGATCATGTTCCTCAATAAATAAATGATCAGTGTCATATTTTGGTCTCATTTGTTTGATCATATAGGACTGTTATATACAGTTATTGGTTCACCAACCTTCAAGCACCACTGCATATTCAGTGACCAAAGCTCGATCTCTCTCTCTCTCTCTCTGATGGTGGGAGGGTTGGGGAGATGAGAGGTATGAATAAATATACACGTAAAAGAGGTCTCACTGAGAAAGGCTGAAATCGCTGAGGAAGGCGCCGCAATGGAGACCTCCTCTGCAAACAATACATGCACAATTCAGTGCACTCTCAAAGAAAGCCCACCATATGTCATATGTCCAGCTGAAAGGAGAACTGTGAGAACTGTGATTCATCACCCAAAACAGTCTTATCTTCTCCAAAGACCAGTCTGTACACAACCGATGGCACTGGAGCTAATGGTCAACAGTCAGTAGCCTTGAGACCACCAGTCCAGTGTCCAAACATACAAACACACAAATGACACAGCTTATAGACACTGACATCTGGCGCAGGTCTCCATTCTGCTGGGTTCTTCTGCTCAAGCTACTTTATACATACACTACATGGCCAAAAGTACTGAGACACCTGTTACTGGTCTACTGGTCTCTGATGTCCAGAGACGACTTTCTACTACATTCTGGAGCATTGCTGTGAGGATTTGTGAGGATTGCATTCAGTGAGAAGAGCTGAGGTAAGGATGTTGGATCATCACCACCCCACCTCATCCCGAACTCATCCCAAAAGTACCGATGGAGCTACATCATTCCAGAGAACACAGTTCCACTGCTCCACAGCTCAATGGGGGGGGGGGCTTTATACCCCTCCAGACATGCTGCCAACAGGTTCATGTTTGTTTATGTGCTCCAGAGTCATATTCTATTGGCAGTGCTTCACTACAGGGTCTAGAAAAGCTGTGTGTGCATTTGCACATAGGTGTCAGTGCAACTTAATGTAGCTGAATGTGTTCTTTACAAGGGGTGTCCACAAACGTTTCTCCATAGTGAGATTGAGAAGGTTACTACATTTTTAAATTTCTTTGCAGGTTGAATATGTACACAGATCATCCATAACTTTAAAACCACCTGTCTAATCTTGCATAGGTCCCCGTTGTGCCCCCAGAACAGTTCGGACCCATCAAGGCGTGGACTCCACAAGAGCTCTGAAGGTGTCCTGTGGGGTCTGGCTCCAAGACTAATGTTACAGCTGCTCCTTTAAGTCCTGTAAGTTGTGAGGTGGGACCTTCATGAGCATCAATGAGCCTTGGGCACCCATGGCCATGTCTCAGTTAACTGGTTGTTCTTCCTTATAACTCGTTTGGTAGGTACTGATCACTGCATACTGGGAACACCCCACAAGACCTGCCTGGTGTTGAGAGATGTTGTAACCCAGTCATCTAGAATGTCACAGTTTGGTTCTTGTTGACGTGTCTGAGATTCTTACACATGTCAATTTTTCCTGCTTCAACATCAACATCAAGAACTGACTGTTCTCTTACTGACCAATATGTCCCCTCCAGGGGAGACAATGGAACCAGATCAGACTAATTCACTTCAACTGACAGTGGTTTTAATGTTATGGCTGATTGGTGTAATTAGAGAAAACATAACCACATGCTGATATTGTGATATTTGTGATAAAGCATTGTCTGGTCAGTCCTTTAGGACCACACTCACCCGTGACGTTGATGGGAACTATGCAGGAGGCAA
>CM067518.1:732929-740429 GCA_034509495.1 Acestrorhynchus altus | reverse complement strand
CAGATTTGACACAGCTGCAGAGAGAGGGAGAGAGAGAGAGAGACAGAGAGAGAGACAGAGACAGAGACACAGAGAGGGAGAGAGATCTGAGCAACATTCCACAAAGCCAGAATTGATCAGTTTAGCCACAGAACTTAAACCCAACACAAGAAATGTCCAATAGAAACGTCAGTGGAGCTACATCCACCCACTTCTGTCTCAGAGACCACCTAATGGATCACTGAGAGAGAGACAGTGGAGCTTAATGGGGTCCCACCTTCTGAACAAATGATCCTCCAGCAAATAAACCTAAACAAACACCCCCCACCATCACCAAGACACACACACACACACACACACACACACACACGTCTGGCTGAAATGCTGCAGGCTGTTTAAACTGTATTGATTATGAAAAGACCTACTGTGCTCTCTCTCTCTCTCTCTCGCTCTCTCTCTCTCTCTCTCTCTCTTGCTCTCTCTCTCTCTCTCTCTCTCTCTCTCATCACTTACACGCATGTCTTTATGAGACCCTGTATTAAAGCACTCCAATGTAGGTCACACACTCAATGAAACACGGCTGGCTTGATCTTATGTATGTGTTTGTGAGTGTGTGTGTGTGTGTGTGTGTGTGGGGGGGGGGGGGGTTACAGGACAATATCTGGCCTACATACAGGTCATGAAGGATCTTCATAGAAGCAAATGCAGAATCTCATCAATAACCACAAAACAATCAAAGACCCTGTTAGTGTCCTGCAGTCCAGCGTGAGGAAACCAGTCCATGCTGTAGTCCAATCCCTGTTCCTGACCTGACCAGACCCAAAGGCTACCATTCCGTTACTGACCGGACCCAAGCCTCAACTTGACCAGACTTAAAGGACCAGACCAAATGCACCTAGTCCAAACCTGACCGGACTCAAGACACCCAGTATGATCCTGACTTGATTCCAGAGAAGATAAATCCAGGTTTGGACTTGGAACCACAGTATTGTCCAGACTAGAATCGAGCAGAGCGACAACCACTCCATCCCTCACTTCATTCCTTGCTTTGAACTCCAGCCAGATTCCTCCTTTCTTCTCACCCGAGAGTTTTTCCCCAACATGCTGCTGAACCCTGCAGGCCTGGCAGACGGACTGGAACCTGCAGCAGAATCCTGATACTGAGCAAAGGTACATCAAGATAAACCTGACTGATTCCTTCCGTCCACTGATTCCCTCAGATCTGCTTTCAAATTCAAACAAAAACGTCCAGAAAAGAAATGACGCTTAAATTACAAACCGCTGGCAAAGCTGGACCCTGCAGTTCTGCAGTGAAGGTCTAGCGGAAGAGTCAGAACACGCTTCACTCCACTTCGTTTGCTTTTCTTGCTGAAATGCTGTTCGGAGCTCGTAACATCGGAGCTGTCCGATTTTCGGGATGAGCAGAATCAGAGAGTAATTGCTCAGAATTACTGAAATGCTTGTCGGGTCTTGACCACGACTTTGCACAGAATGATTAACTAATTACTCCACGTTCTGGATGAAGAAGCTTGAGCTTTCAGCAGCTTTATCTGAACAGCTTTTCCACACAAATTAACAAAAACAAATTAAACATCACATCCTTCAGAGGTCTTCAGAAGTATGTACACACAGAGCACTGCTGTGGACTGAAGATGGGCTTACTGGGGGGACGGGGGGTCTCCCCATGAAGGCTTGCTGGGTGTGAGATGTTTATCAGCATGAGGTAGAAAACCCAGCAGTGACCTCACACTGCTAGAACAACCCCCCTCCTCCCTTCTGGACACTCCTATTAAAGCCCCCCAGCACTGGTGTTTATCCACAATAAAGCTCCATTGAGATGAGTTGGGGTGGTGATCATCCAGTGGTCAACAAATCTTCAATCAAATTCTCACAGCAATGCTCCAGAATGTGGTGAAACATCTTCAGATATGACCAGGCTGGTGGTTCTGATGAAGAGGCCTGAGCTTATCAGATCCTTTCTGTTTGTCCACTGTAATGACTTAAGCATCTCCAGCTGACGGAGGAGAATCAGAACCCAAGTCCAGAGCAGAGACAGCTGATCTCCTGACCACGGACTGAAGATAAGGACACTGATAGATGCATTGTTTCAGTGGGAGACGATGACAGAGGATGGGAAACAGCGTCCACCATCCTCGATCAGGTTCCTCTTCCTGAGTTAACCACTGATTATCACCACTGACGTCTGACCACTGACCCCGATATTGGGTCAAATTTCAAAATAAAGGTCCCGAGAAGGACAAAACTGATACATAAATAAATACAAAAATAAAGGACTTTCAGGTTGTTTATTTTATGTGATTATCAGTCCGTCGTCCAGACAAATATTACAGCCAAAAACCACAAACCCCTCTCTCTGTCACACACACACACACACACACACACACACCTTCTAATGTGAGAAAACCCACACCTTCAAATGTCAGACCCCCCCCCCCACACACACACACACACATTACTAAGTGTCTCTTCTCCACATGTCCAGGCATTTGTTCCCTTAGTAAACAAACTGCCCCGTGGACACATCAGTACAACAACTGGTGGCAACAAAAGGACATACAAGGCAGAGGTATACTGTGTGTCCAAAAGTTTGTGGACAGCCCTTCTAATGAATGCATTCAGTTACACACAGCTTGTACAGATCCTGTAAAGAAGTACTGCCAATAGAATAGGACTCTGTGGAGCAGATAAACAAAGATGACTCTATTGTCTCCATGTCTAATAGCAGGTGTGGATTAGAGGGGTCTAAAGCCCCCCAGCGTTGAGCTGTGGAGCAGTGGAACTGTGTTCTCTGGAATCTCCATCCACTACTTTTGTGGTGAGTGGGAGAGACGGGGATGAATTGGGCTGGTGATCATCTGACATCATGACCTCAGTAATGCTCTTGTTGCTGAATGCAATCAAGTCCTCTGGACAGCAGAGACAGTTACTCCAGCAAAAGCAGGACAAACACTTTAATACCCTTGATTTCAGAAGAAACACTGAATTAGAGGGTGTCCAAGTTGGTCGACCAGTATAATCATCACCATCATACTGGTTGACCAACATGACCAGCCTGACTCTGCCACTAGGACCAGTTTGGTGATAATTGGTCAGGTTTGACAATGAAAATGTAAAAACTGCTTGAAACAAAAGGATTAAATTTACACTAAATGGAAAATCTGTCCAATCACAGCTGTTCTCTCAGTAGTATCCAGGTAGATTCATCTAAACAAGCTCTCCTACTGGTCAGGTCTTCACTGGTAGAACTGAAGGCCTACAAGCGAGATGAAAACGGTTCTGTTAAGTCCAAATTTTGGAGAATAAACACTTTCAGCCCCACTGGATCCGATTCCAGTCCAAACCCCAGCCCCACTAAAATCCGGAGCAGAGATACAGAACGTAAAGCTGTACTTTACCTTTACACCTCCGCGGAACACAGCATCCCAGAGCCATGACTGACCTTCAGTCCCCTCTGACCTCATCCGCATGTCCCACTCACTCTGCAGGTACTGTATGAGGCTCGGCCTTGGACCTTCATGAACCACAACACAGTCCTTACAGTACTCTCACTCTCTCTCTCTCTCTCTCTCTCTCTCTCTCTCTCTCTCTCTCTCTCTCTCTCTCCTAAAGCTACTTCTCTCTAACATCTGCAGGACGCCCCCCTTTCCACCCCATACACCACACTTGATCCTCCCTTCATCTCTTCCCACCCCCATGTCCTGGTCAGATGGTTCAGTCTGACTGCTTGGGCCACTTTAATCCTTTCATGGCCCACTGAAGAAGTCTGAAAAGAAGGAGTAGCACAATCACAGCTAATCCACACACACACACACGGATACACACACACACACACACACACACACACACACATACACACACACACACGCAGACTGCCAGACACACCCCATATACATACACACGCTCATACTTTACACACACACACACTCCAGACACAGCTCTGCAAGCATTCAATGTTTCTAATAAAACAGCCAGTGAGTGGAAGCACAAAGAAG
The DNA here is from genome assembly GCA_034509495.1 of Acestrorhynchus altus. Lineage (NCBI taxonomy): Eukaryota > Metazoa > Chordata > Actinopteri > Characiformes > Acestrorhynchidae > Acestrorhynchus > Acestrorhynchus altus. Next base: position 736,437 of record CM067518.1, on the reverse strand, counting down.
GTGTTTCTAATAAAGTGGCCAGTCCTGACACCTGATAGATGACTGTGATTCTGAGATCTTAGCTGTTCAAGGCAGGAGATCAGGTCAGATCATTTTACAAAACTGGAGATCTGTTGATGGAGCTGATGACCTGGTGAACCTGCCCTGCTCTGGTTGGTTAATCAAGGTCTGAGTCCCGTCCAAAAGAATCACAGGCCAACAAGAGTCCTTCTGCCCTCTAGTGGGGTCAGAGCTGAACACACTGGGGAAACTGCCTCTGCATGACAAGAAACAGAGCAACTCTCTCTCTCTCTCTCTCTCTCTCCTTCTCTCTCGCCTCCCTCTCTCTCTCTCTCTCTCTCTCTCTCTCCTTCTCTCTCTCTCTCTAGGACCCACCAACTTCATTCACAGTCTTGACCTTTGGAAGCCTCATTATGTGCCTAAAAGGGGGGGTGTCCAGGTCCAGTCAGAGGTCATGCAGTGAACATGGGTGATTTCTTATTAACAATAATGAGGACTCTGTGTTGGGGACGTCTGACCCCCATGTGGACACAGACAAATTCATAGTGGATACTGAAAATGTTATAATATGCTGAACCACTGACACCAGTCTAGAAGTGGGGCTGAGCGTGCACAGGGCTGAAGATGCTGGTGGACAGGAGCAGAGCAGATGTTGTGAGTGTTAGGACGTGTCTCTCCTGTCACCAGCCGGTGCGTTCACCCCTCTCTCTGTCAGGGTGAACACTCACACACTTTCCCTGGGCCCCTCAAAGCTTTCTGACCCATTAGCTCTTGAAAGCGGACCCTCCGTTCATCAAAGACTGACCCCTCTAATCCAGTCGCGTTCTCCTGCCTCTTTACAAAGAGCCTCCTCAGAGGTGGATTTTCCCAGAGTCTCCCGTTCTGCCTGCTGATGACCCCTGACCTATACACATCCCACCACACCTCAACATCAGCTCCTGTTACCTGCCTCAGGTGTGTGTGTGTGTGTGTGTGTGTGTGACTTCATTATTACATATGTACTATACTGTACTACATGTATATATACTGTACAACAGAATTCCAATCTAAAATCCGGTCGGATAATGACTGATCTGAGTGTGGCCGAGTGCTGATCTCAGATCAGACCTGTTTTCCTAAAATAAACCAACACATTCCTAATCCAGCGGAATAACTTACACAGTCCAGTTCGACCAAACAGGACACAAACACACACATCCCATATTATTTCATGTGTTTATATGAATTCATTATAATATATCCCATATTTATATATGTGTGTGTGTGTGTGTGTGTGTGTGTGTGTGTGTGTTTATTTACAATAATAATATATTTATTATGTATTTTATATGTAATAATAATCCCATATGTATTATAAATATATATACAGGTCTATATATATATATATATATATAAGCAGCTGAGATCAGTGGGATTCCACTCCTCTTTAACACATCCACTGAGAGGGGCTCTGGTTACAGGTTTAACACACACTGTGCTGTGTCTGAAGCTTTACACACACAGGTGGGGTATGGGGTTGTGTTTGTGTGTGTGTGTGGTGTGTGTAAGGGGGGGGGTGCTGTTAAGAGCTGCTCAGATATCCTCCCCTTTGTTCCTGCTATTAAACTGTGGTTTCACTAATAGGCCTTTCGAGCTTGTCCCAAAACACACTTTCCCATCAGGAACCCCATTCTCGCGTCCCCCCTACGGGCCCTTCTTACAACTTCACTGCTCAGTCTGGCCTCACAGCAGATATCTAAGCACGATGGGCACGCCTTCTACAGGACCTTCTGACTGGCCAGCAGGGCCTCCAGCCTCACCACTCATTTAGTACCATCTTTATTTCATTGTTCATATTGTGTGTGTGTGTGTGTGTGTGTGTGTGGTGTGTGTGTGTGTGTGTGTGTGTGTGTGTGTGTGTGTGTGTGTGTGTGTGTGTGTGTGTGTGTGTGTGTGTGATGGAGGATCTCAGGTGGAATGTGCTCAGTGAAGCAGAAAAGTTTGGGGTTTATATGGCGCTTCTCTCTGATCTTCAGAATAACAGCAGGAGCTTTGTTCTTAATACCCCCTCCTCCTCCCTCCCTCTCTCTCCCTCTCTCTTTCTGTCTCTCTCTCTCTCTCTCTCTCTATACCTGCCCCCCCCTCTCTATCTCCTTATCTTTCTCAGTTCATGTTGTTTAAAAAACTGAAGAAATAATGGAGCACTTGTATCACCAAAGCCTAAGAAATTCAGAGTGGACACTGAACAATTTAAAGAGAGAGAGAGAGCTATAGTATGTTTCATCACTCCGTGCCAGCCTTCTCCTCCTCCCTCAATCATTCCAACTCTGTGATGTCATGGGTAATATTGTCATGGACTATTATCTCATACTGATAAATATCTTAACAGGACCAAACCCGCCTTCACGAGAAATGAAAGAGAACACACACACACACACACACACACACACGCACACACACACACACACACACACACGCACACACGCGCGTGCTGAAGCTGAAGGCGGCTAAGAACTGAAGATCAGAACACGCAACAGCTGTGCTGCATTTACTCGTCCTGTTCTGACTCCACAGCTCAAACCCCAGGTCCGTATTTCTTCTCATCAAGCCTTTATTAAAACGTCAGCTGCAGCTTTCATTACGTTAACCATTCAGAGGGGCTTCGTTTTCTAAGACACACACACACACACACACACACACACACACACACACATACACACACACATGCGTACGCATATCCCACAGCTTCCCCAGGATAAGGGTGCAGAAGACCCGCCACAGTACCCAACACAGCACCTCCGCTGGGCTGAGCTTTCTAACTGGACCCTAGAGGACTGTCCACATGTACTGTGGTCTGATGAGTCATGGTACACCCAGAACCCACAAAGTCATGGAGCCCAGTTGTCAACAAGGCACCTTTCAGGCTGGTGGTGGTTCCGTACTGGTGTGGGATGTAATCTCATGGCATAGACTGGGTCTAATGGTCCACGAAACACATCACTGACTGCTCGGTGACCATCTGCAGCCCATTATGGACTTCATGGGATAATGATGGGACATTCAGCAGGATAATGCCCCGTAGCATCAGGCCCAAAGAAACCCACCATACACTCAGAGAGGAGCGCTATGACATCATCTGAAAGCTTTGCCTGCCCCATTGGGTGTGTGTGTGTTTGTGTGTGTGTGTGTGTGTGTGTGTGTGTGTGTGTGTGTGTGTGTGTGTGTGTGTGTGTGTGTGTGTGTGTGTGTGGAAAGTGTCTCTTATATAACTATTTCCCTCTGGCAGCCATGGTTTTCCTTCTTGGCTGCTTTCTCAGCTAGCACACACACACACACACACACACCCAGAGTGTTGGCCTTCTTGATTCACCTGCCGTCATTCATCATTGCTCACCAGAACATGTGCACACACACAGAGCGCAGTCGTCCAGAGCGCTGAGAGAGAGATGAGGAAGTGAAGGAGGGATGAACAGCTTCACTCGGAGCCAGAGCGACGAGGTCACTCCTCATCCTGCCTTCTCTTCCAGAG
>CM067518.1:717929-730429 GCA_034509495.1 Acestrorhynchus altus | reverse complement strand
CAACGTCCCACAATCCTGCTTTTCAGAGTCATGTAGCAAAACAGATAAAGGCCTGGGACTGTTTGGCCAGTTAGGGCCACACACACACACACACACACACACACACACACACACACACACACACAGAATGTTCCAGAACTCTGTGTTGTGATGAAATGCATCTGTTCCAGAAACTTCCTTCTAAAGTGCCCATATCTCCAGCTAGAGAGAGAAGAATGAACCTGTCACTGTGCCTCTATAAAACAGCTGTAGGTCTATTGAGTGTGTGTGGAACCACCTGCAGGTTCCTGGACTTCGGCCCGAGCCCAGAAATTCCAAATCATCTGCACCTCATTTCTTAAGGCTCATTTATGCTCAGCGTCTTCTGACTCGGCCGTCATTTGTGCTTTTTCTCTGAAAGCTTACGCCTATGAGTGACGCTGTACCACGATAAATTAGTGACGTCCATTTACGGTGCAGAGACCACCAGATGGGCTCTGAACACCGCCGAGCTCAGGAACTGACAGGCCCCAATTCCGATCATGTATCAGTTCTAGCCATGGTGTTCAGAGCCTGTCTCAAACTTACTTTTATGGCCAGCAGAGTTTGGAGTCCAGAGTCAGCAGTGGTCTCTGGACACAAAACCACACTGTTGCTGCCCAAAGCTCAGCAATGTGTGAGGAGCATCTCTTCAGATCAGCCCCGCCAGCCGTGCACTGCTATGAAGCACCTGTAGGCCCGAGGCCAGGACGTTAAATCCCAGCAGAGTGTAAATCAGAGCTCCACTCTGTTCCGGAATGTGAACGATGGGGTCACAGAGCCCTTCTTCAAGACTCAACACGGCAACACCCCTCTGCCCGTAAAGCGCTGGAGGAGAACTGGAATTCAGCCCCACCTTCTCGTCTCCAGCACTGTGGACTGTTTTACATGCTGATAAAATGTGCTGCTCTGTAGATCCACACACGAAGAGTCCGATGAGACCTTTCGACTACGGTCAATCGTACATTTAATGTAATGTAATCCCCCAACGACCCCCCAGAAGACCCCTCGGTCACGGCCAGCTGAGTAAACACACTCTCTCTATAGGAACGTGCCAGAGTGACCCAGGGTGAGGGTGTGGTGGAGAGGTCAGAGGGTCGTATGGGTGGTGAGCACTGCTGGATTTTCTGAAGCTCGCAGCCGGACAGACAGACATGTGAAGGCTTGGAATACACAGATTTACATATTTCATTTAATCCTCTTTGAAATGGAAACAAAATCCTTAGTTCATAACATCACTGTGTTATAACATCTATAAAAATGAGGGGAATAACTTTCTCAGGAAGGGTTTTCCTTCAGGACTGGAAACGTCTGTATGTACAGTATGGACTGTATGGACTGTATGGACTGTATGGACTGTAGGTACAGTATGGACTGTATGGACTGTATGGACTGTATGGTCCAGAGTAGAGTGCAGACGGTCTGAGTTGTGACCCGTACGTGTCACAGTCTGTAAGGAATGGAGAGAATGAAAGTTCTGAGAACTGCAGGCTCGAAATGATTCCAGTTACTCTCACTATTTACATCATCACTCTCACTGAAACCCTCCCACATGGATCAGGAAACGCAGCTCCACACATGGAGCTCATCAGAGTGTGTGGAGCAGGCACACCCCCTCACACACCCACACACACACACACACACACACACACACACACACACACACACACACACACACACACACACACATATGTTTTGGCGGTGAGACCACTTCTACGTTTATTATGGAGGAGTGGGTCTGGTGGGCTTTAAGGCTGAATGCTGGAAGACATGACTCAGAGAAAGTGTTTCCTCCACTGTAACTCAATACACACACTGACTGCTGCACGAAACCGCCCGGACCCTCAGAGTGGGGGTCAGCTTTGGGCCTTGGCTGTAATGATGAATTACAGGGTCACTCAGAAAGGGAGTGGTGTAGAACCTATGTTATATGAATGTTATAGAGCAGAGCTTCTCATTCGTGGTCCAGGAAAACTCTAAAACCAGCAGGACGGTGGTACAGACACACACAGACACCTGCCACACAGACCTGGGTGATCAACGTGTGTGTGTGTGTGTGTGTGTGTGTGTGGTGTGGTGTGTGTTCACACTGGATCTGTGTGTTTGAAGATCATAGTCTCTGTTCTCTGTTTGTGTTTCATAGCTCATTCCTTTCATCTCACACACTGACACTCTCTACTAACTCATCTTAAACCTCTCTCTCTCTCTCTCTCTCTCTCTCTCTCTCTTTCACGCTCTCTCTCTCCTCTAACTCTCTCTCTCTCTTCTTTCATTTCCCTTCCCTTTTCCCTCCTCTCTCTGTGAATCCCCACATCAGACACCCACACACTGGAGGATTTAGGAAAATAGAGAGGGAGCACTCAAAGAAAGAAAAGAACTTTATGGAGCACCAGAACATTGTTCTGAATATAAACTCAACAAACTCTTGTGAGTGTTTTTTGAGTGAGAATCTGAGTTTATTCCCGTTTTCCCGTCTATAGAAAAAACCTCCTCCGGGGACTAAATGAATTGTGAACGAGCTTCTTTAACCCAAAAAATAGGTCCAGATTCCAACAGCCACAACATTAAAACCACTCTCGTGCCACCAACACAGCTCTGACCCGTTGAAGCATGGACTCCACAAGAGCCCTGAAAGTGTCTAATGTTCCAGCAGGTCCTCTAAGTCCTGTAAGCTGAGGTAGGACCTCCATGCGCATCACTGAGATATCTGTAAAAATGTAAATGTTCTTGCCAAGCTTTCAGGTGTCTACAGGTCAGTGGTGAGACAGTCTGAGTGGACTGACCTCTCCATGGAAAGTCAGTCACCACCACATGTTTGGATATCCATCTGCTCCACAGCTGGAAAACTGTACGCTGGAGCTCCTGTGCAGTCTGATACAGCAGCCAAGCTCATCCTTCAGACTGCCTCCATCTGTCTCTCAGGTCAGGCCCAGCAGGCAGCCACTGCTGACACAGATGTGCAAATGCACACTCAGCTTGTCTAATAGGACTCTCTAGATTAATGATTTAACCACCATTACTCTGATCAGCATCACTACTCTGGACCAAACACGGCAGGTGTGAAAGCCTCCTCTGATGTTGCGATGTTCCCGAATTTTTGACGAGAACGTTTCTCTAATTGGACATATTGGATTAAAGATTAAATTCCCTGATCTTTATAGATCCCTCAATCCATAAACATCCGATGTAATAATAACACATTCTGAGGGGGCATTAGAGGTTGTTCTGTTCCATTCAGCACCTGATCCACTATTCTGACTGAGTAGGTTGAGTAGAGCGGAGAACCGTTTTACACCAAACCAGCTCAGGATCACTCTGTTCACGTCTGAAGTCTTTAATAATGCTGAGAATTGCACTTTAAGGAGAAAATTTTATGGCTCACCAAACCACCTCTTTAAAATCCATGGCAAATTTTGTAGGTTTATACACAGGAGTGCTGTGTTTTCCACGGCAGCATTTGCTTAGTCTGTGAAACTTGCAGCATTTCTGGGATCGTAACCTTGACGGTAGGAGAATTCCCGAAGACTCAACAAAGTTCCATTATGCTGCTCTCGGAGCTTCAGTGACACAGCAGTGGGATGCCTCTGCAGAGCCCCTATAAGAACTTTAAGACTCTCGAGGCTTAAAGTCAGAGCTGCTGCAAGGAATACCCACAATTTTCCATTTTTCATTAATGATCAGACGTGGATTATTGCAGTGAGTGTCATCAATTATATCATGATGCAATTGTACTGACAGTGAGAACTCCAGACTGGCACTAGGAGGCTGAAAATCCCTGGATGGAGATAAAGAGATGATTCGTTATCCCGATTCCCGCCAGGAGCTGGAAGAGCAGCTTACGCGCCACAGCCTGGGAAACTATTCAGCAGCGAATAAAGTTCAATAATAGCCAAACAATCCACACCTGCCTGGTGCCGCGGTCAGCCCTGAGCCTGTCTGGACAGTCCGGCTGCTGCACTAACGCCCAGCCTGGGAAAAACCATCATTCGAGAGAAAGTATGTGCTATAAAAGGGGATTTACATAGCTAAGCAGAGAGCCAGCGTCTCCCAGGAGCCTCCGGAGCAGTCAGAAAAGCCGAGAACCTGTGGGGCGGAGAGGTCTGGAAAAAGGGCATCTTTACTGAGACATAGATGAGAAATTCCTTCTCTGTTTCCATTGGCTGTCCCTTTTTATTGTGTGAGCATTGCTGCCTTGTCTAGTTCCTGTAGAAAAGTCCTTGCCAAAGAAGAGGACGCTCTCGGACCATGTCTAATACCAGGCGTGGTCTAGAGGAGTATAAAGCCCCCAACATTGAGCTGTGGAGCAGAGGAACTGTGTTCTCTGGAATGATGGAGCTCCATCCAGTACTTTTGGGATGAGTTGGGGAACTGGGGATGAGGTCGGGTGGTGACTGTCCAACATCTGGTCCTCACTAATGCTGTTGCTGCTGTACGCAACCAAATCCTCACAGCAATGTTCCAGCATTTGGTAGGAAGTCTTCCTTGGACAGTAGAGACCATTACTCCAACAAAAGCAGGATAGACTCTTTTAATTCCCTTGATTTCGGAGGAAACAGTGGATGAGCAGGCGTCCCAATGCTGTATAGTAAAGGTGTAGAGATGTGGCGTGGTGCTTCAAACCTTGAAATCTACACCCCGAGTAGGCTGGTCTGCACACACACACACACACACACACACACACACACACACACACACACACACACATACATACACACACACCTTGGGCCACACAGCAGGCTGGGTGTGGGTGTGTGTGTGTGTGTGTGTGCAGATTAAAGTGTGCATGGGGGATAACCTGAATTACTCACAGCTTTTGCTTTCAACACATTTCCTTGATTAAAAACAGTGTGGCCCGTGTGTGTGTGTGTGTGTGTGTGTGTGTGTGTGTGTGTGTGTGTGACCTGCGGAGCACTGCTCTGAGCAGATTTGACAGTCCTATCAGCTCCAGCGCTGAAATGAAGTAGAAGGAGCTCTGCTTCATTAATAAAATCAATGGATTTTTATCTATTGTGAGTTTGACCCCGTCTGACTGCTGCAGAACGTCTGACTCTTTAACCGCTCACGGAACCATTCAGGCCTCTATGTGGTTCTCTGAGCTGTCAGATTACATACAGAACCACAGCACTTTAGTCTGAAGCATGATCTCGACACCAAAGGACGGAACTGGCATCACCAAGAACAGACGAGCAACAAAAATCCAGTTCGAAATTTACTGTGCTTGTGAAACATGGGGGAGCTCTCAGTATCTAGTACCAGTACCTGTTCTATCACACGTTTTTAGAGCACCTTCTCTGCACTCTCCTTCTATCCAGGTTTCATCCAGGTCACACACTATCTAACCATGTGCCAGATACTATTAACAAGTGCTAGATACCTATAATGAGTGCTTTCTGCCCAAGTGTTTTGAATGAGTGCTAGATAAATAAAAAATGTGCTGGAAAGATACAAACTGAGTGTGACATATTTAAAACAAGTGCTACATACCTTTAATGCATGTTTGCTAGAAATGAATTACTCAAGTGCTAGATAGTTTTGATAGGTGATCGATATGTTTATTTGCAGGTTTGCTAGAAACAAATTACTCAAGTGCTAGATTGCATTAATGCATGCTGTCTAGAAAATACAAGTGCTAGATACTTTTTAACAAGTGCTAGCCATGTTCTGTGCAGGTAGGTGCTGTGATTGGTGTTTGCTGTTTGGTCTGCTGAAGGACTGAACGACTGGTTCTGCGGGTTGTTTCTTTATTCATGGTTCTTTTGTTCTATTGTTTCAGGCGGATTAGGACCTCTGTGGCGTTTCCTGGTAATGAACATCTACATTCTGTAACTGAACACTGGGAACATGGTTCTGAAATCCATAAGTGCAGACAGAGTTAGGCTGTTATTGACCCGTCCCGCCAGGCAGAACATGTGTACAGAGCGAGCTCTGCACTTTAGGTACTAAACAAAGGCTTAAGTGTCTGTCTTTGTGTTCGGCACACCAGCACCAGTTGTCAGAGGCTTCTGGGAAAACGGAAAGACTCACCTCACCTGTCCTTATTTAACCTTTAGAGTTCTAGATCACAGAGCCACAGTAGAACCGATGAGTGTTTAAACACTCATCTTAGAGGTTTCGTTAAAAAGAGCAGATGATGTAGATTAGCTCAGCCTTAAAGAGGGAGTTCTGTAAGGGTTTAGTGAAGGCATTAGTTATGCACAGAACCATGATATATCAAGAACCACATAGATCCTTCAATGGTTCTCCTCTATTGGTGGAAATAAATCCCCCAAAAAGAGATCCACCTTTGTTACTAAACTGTTCCTAAACAAACCTTTTATAAATGTTCTATAGGGTTCAATTCCTGTTGTTGGTCATAGTGTGTGTGTGTGTGTGTGTGTGTGTGTGTGTGTGTGTGTGTGTGTGTGTGTGTGTGTGTGTGTGTGTGTGTGTGTGTAAATGTGGCTGTGCGCCTTTGTCTTTCAACATTCTTAACCGCATAAAAACCCAAACATCAGAAAGAATGAATCCCTGTGGATAGTTTGGAACACACACACACACACGCACCTGCTGCCCCCCCCCAGTTTATGTGTGTCCTGATTCAGACCCAAACACATTGTGATTGGAGGGCGAGGCATTGCTGCCAACCAATGGCATCAACTGGCATTGTTTTTACAGTGTGTGTGTGTGTGTGTGTGTGGGACGTCTGTCTGGCACAGGACAGAGTGGACCAAACCCTCTGTTTACAGTCCCTCATGCTGTGTATTACTGTCTCTCTCTCTCCCTCTCTCTCCCTCTCTGTCTCTCTCTCTGTCTCTCTCTCTCTCTCTCTCTCTCTCTCTCTCTCTGTCTCTCTCTCTCTCTCTGTCTCTCTTTCTTTGTCTCTCTCTCTCTCTCTTCCTCTCTCTGTCTCTCTCTCTCTCTCTCTCTCTCTCTCTTTCTCATTCTCTCTCTCTCTGTCTCTCTGTCTGTCTCTCTCTCTCTCTCTCTCTCTCTCTGTCTCTCTCTCTCTCTCTAAATCTGTCTCTCTGTCTCTCTGTCTCTCTCTCTCTCTCTCTCTGTCTCTCTCACTATTAATATCTATAATATTCAGGCCTCCTTATCTTATATTATTATCAGATAAATATTAAATAGTGAGTATTTAATATTTGCTGTGTATATACATATATATTACATACCCGTTACCACCCAGAGTAAATGTATTGTATTTGCCCCTCCACCCTCCCTAGTGCCCCCATTACACCCCCCTCTCCCCCGCTAATACCCCACTCACTCATCCCTCTGACAGCGGCCTGGAAAAGACCTGCCTGACCTCTGACACACTTGTGGAGGAATTTATACGATTGTTCCTCCTCGTCACGCAAATCTGACCGACAGGAACTGCAGGCCTACATCATCACACACTCCTGTCAGACTGTGAGGAGGTGCTCAGTCAATCTCCACCAGCAAACATAGGTTCCAGAACCCAAAAGCTTAGTAGGTGTTTCAGCTGGTTTGCTTTTTGGAGAAAAACAGTCTTTACTGACCCTGTGCTGCCCCTCTGGTGATGATGTATTCTGTGACGCCTCCTCGGTTCCGCTAACACTGGTGTGAGCACCATGGTTCTTATAAGCCTGAATGGAACCAGTTCTACCAGTTCCATTGCTGTATTGTGTTACTGTGTTTACAGTGTTTAGGATGAAATCACTAAAGACCATTTTGGTGCTTATAAACCGAGATGACGTATGTTGTGGGCGGAGATTAACCGGTGCCACCGTCACAGTCGTCCCATTGGATCACCCGTACTACACGAGTACAGTAACTCTCAGCGGGGAGGATTCCTGACCTGTACTCTTTGAAGGCCCAAACTTACAGAGGCCGCACATATTACATACATGTAAACCTTGCTGGACACCAGCACTGTTGTCCACTGTTGTCCACTCAGGGGGTCAATCCTGTACCAATGACCACAAGTAGTTAAAAGTACAGACCCTCCCAGCTGAACAGGTGGGGGGCAGGTCTAGATTGTTAAACAGGCTCATTTTCAAATGAAGGGGGTTTCACTGGGTGTAATTGCAGCCAGACTGGACCTCGGACCGCCCCGACTCACACTACCCCGCTCAGCGCCGGCCTCTGTCTGAGGATTTATCAGGACTGCAGCTGCTGTTAGAGACACACCGGCACTGTGGAGCGGATCACGGAGCGGAGTGGACTCAGTGTTGCCAGGCAAGAAGAGAGAGAGAGAGAGAGAGAGAGAGAGAGAGAGAGAGAGAGAGAGACTGGGGAAGTTTGGGAACACACACACACACACGTCTGCAATAATGTGGCAGTAGTGAGATATGAGGTTAATATTTGATGGCAGTTTGAGCTGTTTTGTGCCTGTGTGGCCAGACTGTGTGTGTGTGTGTGTGTGTGTGTGTGTGTGTGTGTGTGTGTGTGTGTGTGTGTGTGTGTGTGTGTGTGTGTGTGCACGCGCTTGTGTAGGTAACTGCAGCCAGAAATGCTTTTAAAGAGAGAGGGAGAGTTCTTCCTGAGTGTCCCCTTACACACACACACACACACACACACACACACACACACACACACACACACACACACACAGTCTGGCCACTACTGAACTCACATTAACACTTACACAGATTCCAGGTACAGTCTCCTCTGACAGCACACAGGCCACAGGTTACTCAGGTTCTGGTGTGGCTTGTCCTCTGGACTCCTGTGGACATCAGCTGAGAGCCTGCAGTCACCTCTGTTTCACTTTGTCACAACTTAATGTCCCTGAACAATTTAGTGACGTTTAAACTCCGGGGTTTTAAAGCTCCAGCAGAAGCAGCTCTTCTTTAAGCCTGATGTTCAGATAGAGCTCTAGCTCTGACGTCCTCCAGCAGAACAGAAGACGAGCTCAGGCACATCTCACATCTCTTAGCTCCTATGTACAGGGATCACTGAGCTAGAAGTCCAGAGATAGTGGAGAAATCCTCACCAGGGTGGACTGCTGGAGATGCAGTTTTAAAAGCATTTAGGGTCATTAATGCAGAACGTAGACGGCTCCAGATATTAACGGCTTATTTCCAGTCCAGGTCTCAGCGGAACACAGTAGGCTTTAATCCCTCTTATCTGAACCCCTTTGCCACCTTAACATCTGAGTTTCACCCTCTTTATCTCACCTGCTTTAGAGAAGGTCGTCAAATTCACAGTTCAAAACGAGCAGATTCTGTGCCTGATGTTCCTCCGTGTCCTGCCCAAAAAGTTCCCCTTACAAGACCAAGAAGGTGGTATCTGATGTACCCAGACATTCCAGCAGACCCATTAAGCCCTAAGCGGCGGGCTGGACGTTCGAGTGCTGCTGAAAGGTAAACTGATGGAGAGAAAAACAGGATTCACTTGGCCACACGACCTGCTTCCATCGCTCCAAGTTCCAGTCTTGGTGCTCATGTGTTTGCTGTAGGTGATGTTGGACAGGGTCAGCACGGACATCCCTATACACAGTAGAGGGCACGACACTGTATGTTGTGACATGTTCCTCCCATATCCATGCTTAAACATTCCCAAACCATTCTGTCGGTTCCCCGTATTTGGGATAACCTTCGTCATCCCTCGGGACCTGGCAACCTGTAGCTGGCTGATGGTTCGTCCCTCCTCGGACCGCTGCTGCTAAGACGGAGTCCCCACAAGCCTTGTGGTTAGGCCTACCACAGGAAGTGCTTAGCAATGGCATAGTGGTCACTTGGAGCAGCATACCAACAGCCTAGCAACTGGGACAGCACTGCAACCACTTGAAACATAGCGAATGTCTAACAATCACATAGCAACCACCTCAGATATCACGGCAACCAATTTGTAACACCACTGCAATCACTTTGAGGAAAGAAACATGAAGTTTGGGGACACCCTTTCTGATGGACACATTCGGCTACTTTAAGTAGCACCCATTGCTGACACAGATGTGCAAATGCACACATAGCTTGTCTAGTCCCTGCAGAGAAGTATTGCCAATAGAATAGGACTCTCTGGAGCATAATTCTATTGTCTCCATGTCTAATAACAGGTGTGGACTAGAGGCTATAAAGCAGAGCAGTGGAACTGCGTTCTCTGGAATGATGGAGCTCCATCCAGGACTTGAGCCAACATCCTGAGCTTGTGGCTGAGTACAATCAGATTCTCACAGCAATCCTCCAAAGTCTGGCAGAATTTATATTCAGGGAGGCAGATTCCAGCATCTGACTGCTTCAGAATATAACGCTTCATTACAGTCGTGACCAGAACCACACAGAACATCAGTATTACACTCGTCTGTCTGATCACCGACCCCGAGCGCTGTGCTGTAAGTACAATGTGCTTAAAGCAGCACTGAATTAAAGCCAGAGACGCTGTCCAACACAAGCACAGATTAACGGCACGGGGGCGGGGCTCCGCGCCCGGACTTAATCCGCCCTGTTTCAGGGATATTACAGCTAAAACAACAGACATTTAATGTAAAGCCAAAACATTAAAACCACCTGCCTAAAACTGAACACAGCAACCAAACCCTACCAACAAAACCCCTCTGACTCAACAAGTCCTATGATGGTATCCTGTGGTATCTGGAACCAAGACTAACGTTACAGCAGATGCTGTTTCAGCAAGTACTGTTAGCTGTGAGGTGGAACCTTCATGAGCATCAGTGAGACTTGGGCACCGTCGACCTTGAATCAGTTCACCGCTTGTCCTTCCTTGGAGCACTTTTGGAAGGTGGCCACTGCATACTGGGAACTCCCCACGAGATCTGCCTGTTTGGTTCTATTAAAGTGTCTCAGGTTCTGCTCGTCCATTTTTCCTGCTTGAACCCCAAAATGTCACAAACTGACCATTCACTTGCTGACAATATGTCCACCCCTACAGGAGACACTTCAGTTAGTTTACTGTCCTCTAGCCTGGAGCACATCCTGCAGCACATTTACCCACAGACGCAGGTGGATCAGTAGATCCTGCGAAAGCCGGCATCCAAGAGGCTCCTATAAATACAGCTTGGTCAGGCGGGAGCGGGAGCGGGAGCGGGAGCATTATCCTGCTGAAAATGTCAGTTGGAAGTCCTGCCATGAGAGGCAACACATGCGACCACAGGACGTCCTGAACATATCGCTGAGCTGTATCACTGCTGGAGGTGAGCGACTGTCGCATGCATCGTCACTGGATCCCAAACGGGACCTGGATTTTTGTTAAAGACGATACGGTTCTCAGCGTCTGAGAGCCAGATATACGGCAGTGGGGGAAACACTTTACGCCCTCTTGTGGTAAGACCCAGTATCTAATCAGACCTCACCTGTACTCGATTACAGATCTGCCTGGAACAGGAGTGTAATTTTGTCAGGGAGAGTATTTGTATCAGTAGGTCATTTCTCGAGGGGGATGACGAGGCTGAATTGAAATGAAAACACATTTGCATGATCAGGTCTGCAGGATGACCTCGTTATACAATAGATGCCATCTGACCGTGTGTGTGTGAATATTAATGACTCGTCTGTCTGAGTGTTGGTGAGAGATTATAGATGAAGCTAAAGTAACTGAAGCCCACTGTCCCCTAAAAGCGGGATTAGATTAGTCTGAGGAAAGGGGCGACCTGGGAAAACAATCCCCTGCACGTCAGATGTTACAGCGTCCGGAGGAACATATCCCATTCCCAGAGTCATGCTGCAGGGACATCTGCACTGTATCACGTTCACTCCCTGGTCCAAACAGGTCATACAACAATGTGACAAAGTTAGGACCCCCACGAACATACGGGTATCTGACCTTCACTGGAACTATACTGAGATGGAGATCATACAACTTAACACACACAACTGAAGAAACGTCTTTATGCATCGTACTGCTCCAGAGACGAACCCGACTGAAGGCCTCATGCTCCACTCTGCTCCATATGTGGATGGTCTGTAGTTCCCGCTGAGTGCTCTTTCAGAAACTGGTTGTGAAGAACCTGCATTGACTTGTAGAAGCAGTTCTGGCCTGGAAGCCAAGAAACACGGCGCCGGTCCCCGTCCGTAAGTCTTCAATCCCACCTTTTAGCCAATCATTAACATCTGCTCTGACCCTTTTCCCACACATCCACCTCCTCAAACTCTATCAATCCTGCCGCACACCACGCAGGTATTTATAGCCCAATTGTACTCATGCATCGCCATGTGCAGGACCCAGAAACACACACACACACACACACACAACACACTCTCTCTCACACACACACACACACAACACACACACACACACACACACAACACACTCTCTCTCACACACACACTGGGCAAGGGAGAGTCCCTGTGTGTTTCCATGGCAACAGGGCAGCGTCAGGATGGCCAATAGAATTCAGTGCTGGATTTTGGGGGATTTCTCCTCTTACTGTGAAACTGTTTCATCAGCATGTTCTCATTCGTCTCACACACACACACACACACACACACACACACACACACACACACACACACACACACACACACAAACTCTCTCTCACACACATACACACACAGTAACCCCCCCCCACACACACACAC
>CM067518.1:710429-712929 GCA_034509495.1 Acestrorhynchus altus | reverse complement strand
CTGACCATGAGCCAATCAAACACTGACCGAGGTCACACTCTGCTGCGGATGAGCCACAGCTTTGGTATGCGGCGTCATCTGGAACAGTGACAGGGTAGGGATACACTATATCCTGATACACCATGTAAACAATGCATTGAGCTATTTTAAGCTGCACCCATTGCTGACACAGATGTGCAAATGCACACACATCTTGTCTAGTTCCGGTAGAGAAGTACTGCCAACAGAATAGGACTCTCAGAGGCATGAACCTAAAGACTGACGTGGGCTTGAGGGGTACAATACCCCGGCATTGAGGTGTGGAGCAGTGGAACGGTGTTCTCTGGAATGATGGAGCTCCATACAGTACTTTTAGGATGAAGTGGGACGTTGGAGATGAGGTGGGGTCGTAATTATCCAACATCCTGACTTCACTGATGTTCTTGTGGCAGAATCTAATCAAATCCTCACAGAAACGTTCCAACATCTAGTACAACGTCTTGTCTGGACAGCAGGATAAACTCTTTTAAATACAGAGGAAACTGGGAAAGAGCAGGTGTCCCAATACTTTTGCCCATACAGTGTATATAATCCCAATATAAGCTATTAGTAGTATCTCAAACTACGGCCCGGCTCGGTTGCCAAACGGTGTGTTTACACACTTAGAGAGGGTTTTCAAAATGTTCCAAGTGTTCCCACAAGATTTCAATTTGATCCTGCTCACCTTACCATCACACACACACACACACACACACACACACACACACACACACACACACACACACACACACACACTCTCTCTCAGAGGAGATGCTCCACTCTGATTGTTCTCAGTGTATCAGGTGACTCCATCTCTTTCCCTCGGGTTATGTGTGTAACCGGAGACACAGCATTCTCCCATACACACCGCATCTGGAGACTGCATGGCGCGTCCCGCTCTCTCTATCACACACATACACACCCACACACACACACACACACACACACACACACCCACACACACACACGCACACACAAATCTGGCCACCTCCCAGTACAGGATACATGGGAAAGGAGGATACACTCTCCATAGTCAGGTGTGAACGGTGTGAACTCCTCCAGCTGATGGTTAGTTACAGTCATACCTGAAGGTCTGTGACCCTTTATCATCTATATTTCTGCCTGATCAGATTTTCAGGTCCTAAAAGCAGATCAGGAACCAGATCAAGCCAAATGAGACAGAAATATCACACGGATCATTTATTTATGGAGGAAAATGATCAGTGTTTCATATCTGTGAGGGTAAAAGTATGTGACCCTCTGCTTTCGGTGTCTGCTGTGTCCCCTCTTGTGCAGCAACAACTGTAACTGTAACTAAACGTCTCCGTAACCGTTGATCAGTCCTGCACTTGTTTGAGTTCATTCCTCAACAAACCAGCTTCAGCTCTGTTATGTTGGTGGGTTTTCCTCCATCAACTGCTGCTTCAGGTCCTTCCAACATTCCTACTGGATTAAGATCAGGACTGGCTCTTTCCAAACCATTTACGTTATTCTTTTTTAACAATTTTGTGGTAGAAAGACTTTTGTGCTTAGAGCCGTTGTCTTTCTGCATGACCCACATTCTCTCAAGATTTAGCTCGCTGACAGATTCCCTGATATTTTCCTTTAGATCTTGCTGGTAAAATTCAGAACTCATTGTTCTTTGTCCACGTGCTTATTTATGGGTTTTGTTTGTAGTCCCATTCCCTTCACTAATGTCATCTGTAGCCCCGCCCTCTTGTTGTTGTTCTTCTGTGTTCCTTGTCTATGTTTCAGTATATGAAACCCTGCGTTTCCAGTGGCTTTCCCTTGAGCACTTAATGCACCGTGGATTACCCGGCCTGTCCAGA
The DNA here is from genome assembly GCA_034509495.1 of Acestrorhynchus altus. Lineage (NCBI taxonomy): Eukaryota > Metazoa > Chordata > Actinopteri > Characiformes > Acestrorhynchidae > Acestrorhynchus > Acestrorhynchus altus. The sequence goes on along the minus strand of CM067518.1, from coordinate 711,082 downwards.
TCCTGTCTGTCTTCATCCTGAACCTGATCCTCATGTAAAGAACACTCCCACTTCTGTCTTTCTACCCTGGACGTCACAGATGTTTTGGATGCATTTAATTCAGGTGCAGGAACTGGAAAACTCTGAATCAAAGAGTTACATTTACAGTGTACTGTACAGCTCTAACACACACACACACACACACACACACACACACACACACATACACACTGTGGCGGTCATGCTTCATCAGGGGTGCTCTGAAGAAAGATTTCTCCCATGGCTCCACTGACGGTGACCTCCATGGACCGGAGACAGCCTCCATCTAAACGGTCCATAAACCCGGCAATCATTCACCAACTGCTGCCTGTCAGCAGGTCTCACAGCTCAGCTAAACTCAGGAGAGAAACATCTACATCATCACACTCTATTAAACCTTCACACACATTCCAAAACTTCACAAACCTTCTCACTCTCCTAAACCTTCATTCACTCTCCTAAACCTTCATTCACTCTCCTAAACCTTCTCACTCTCCTAAACTGTCAGTCACTCTCCTAAACCTTCTCACTCTCCTAAACCTTCATTCACTCTCCTAAACCTTCTCACTCTCCTAAACCGGCAGTCACTCTCCTAAACCTTCTCACTCTCCTAAACCTTCACAAACTTTCCTATA
>CM067518.1:677929-700429 GCA_034509495.1 Acestrorhynchus altus | reverse complement strand
TGGCAGGACAGGTCATCCCTAACATCAGAACCTGAGCTTACTGATGCTCTTCAATGTGGCTGAATGACATCAAATCCTTCACACAACAATGTTCAAACATCTAGTGTCAAGCCCCCCAGAAGAGCAGAGGTCACTGCTGCTGCAGCTCTGACTCTAAATGAGCTGCGGGACGTCCGGCAGCTACAGGTGCTCAGTGTCAGCCTGTCAGCACAACCCCACCCCCACACTTACGGGGGCCACACTCTCTCCGTGACCCCCGGGCGGCATGCACTGACCTCCAGGGGGTCTATTTTGGGTGTGGGGGTCTTGGATAAAAAGAAAGTTACAAGGCCCACCCCCTCAGGGGAACTCAACTACTGACCACCAGAGAAAGAGAGAGAGGGTCTGCAGGTAGAGAGAGGGAGGGAGGGAGACAGGCAGGAGAGAGAGAGAGAGAGAGAGAGAGAGAGAGAGAGAGAGAGAGAGGAAGACAGGGGCAAAAGAGAGAGACAGGTGGAGAGACAGTGTGTGTCTGTATGATTGTGAATGATGTGTTTATTCGTTTGTTTTGTTGTATTGATGTTTATGTTTACTAACAGCTCTGACACCAACATCAAAGGAAGGCAGATTAAAGTGAACACTGCTCTTTGATGTTTCTGATTAAGACTTTATTGTTTTACAAGTCTTATCAGCACTAAACACACACACACACACACACACACACACACACACACAGAGGTACAGAGAGAGAGGGCACACGCTCCCTCCTTTTATGGAGTTGGGCACTGAGCTTCAGCAGATGTAAACACACTCAGCCAGAGAACACCTTCACACACACACACACACACACACACACACACACACACACACACACACACACACACACTCACTCACTCAGCCAGAGAACACCTTCACACACACACACACACACTCAGCCAGAGAACACCTTCACACACACACACACACACATACTCTCTTACACTCTCTCTCTCTCACACACACACACACACACACACACACTCAGTACTCACGCACTGCCTCCTGTCTGGGTGTGAGGTTCTGCGCGTGCTGCTGCACTCTGCCCGTTTTCTCGCGCAGCTGCTTCATCCTGCGCTCGGTGCGCGCGAGCTCCTCCTCCAGCTCCTCGAACACGGAGCCCGCGAGCTTCGCCACGTCCGCGAGCTGCCGCAGCGCGCGCGCCAAAGCCGCTCCGCACAGCGCGCGCAGGTCCGGCTCCGCACAGCGCGCGCCGCGCCACACACAGCGCGGCTCCACCGCGCGCTTCGGGAACGGCATCCCCGCGACCCCTCGGTGCGCGCCGCAGGGCGACCCCCCCTCAGTGCGCGCCGCAGGGCGATCCCCCCCTCAGTGCGCGCGCCGCAGGGCAACCCTCCCCTCAGTGCGCGGCTCCTGCTCCATGCTGGCGCGCGGAGGAGCTCCGGGGAGGTGTGTGTGTGTGCATGTGTGTGTGTGCAGGACTTTCAGCCGCACTTTCAGCTCCAGCTGCTTTTAAACGAAGCTCCGCCCAAAACCCCGGCGCTGATGACCTCACCCACCGCCTCAGCCAATAGCAGGGTGGCATTGAGAGGGGAGCCCGGAGGAGACGCGCTTCAGCGCGCAGAACATTATCTAGAACACACCGCACTGCTGCCTGCCCTGCTTCCACACGAAGCACAGCAGACATGCTCCCTCTCCCTTTACCGGTTTGATTCCCTGATCAGGCAGGGGTGACTGAAGTGTCCCACACTTCAAGTGCCTGAACACTCACTGTCCCCTAGTGTGTGAGCTCACTGGTGTGTGTGTGTGTGTGTGTGTGTGTGTGTGTGTGTGTGTGTGTGTGTGTGTGTGTTAAATGTAGAGAACCATTGTAACCATGCTGAAAGACTGAGTATGCAGGGTGGATATTTGAGTGCACTACTTAGTTCTACTACTCAACTGCTCTGGAGTACCTGCTCTGATGTTCCTGATATGGTGTTACTGCCCTGGTGTTCCTGATCTGGTGTTACTGCCCTGGTGTTCCTGCTCTGGAGTTCCAGCTCTATTATTCATGATCTGGTGTTCCTGCTCTGGAGTTCCAGCTCTATTGTTCCTGCTCTGGTGTATCTGCTCTAGTGTTCCTGCTCTGATGTTCCTGATCTGGTGTTCCTGCCCTGGTGTTCCTGCTCTGGAGTTCCTGCTCTGGTGTTCCTGCTCTGGTGTTCCTGCCCTGGTGTTCCTGTTCTAGAGTTCTTGCTCTGATGTTCCTGATCTGGTGTTCCTGCCCCGGTGTTCTTGCTCTGATGTGCTCTGGTGTTCCTAGATGGAGTGTGTGGCTGCAGAGAGTGAAATGTGCTTTAGGAAGAACAGAGTGTGTGGTTTGTGATGGAAAGCATGAGGCGATCTGGTACACTCAGGGCCAGTGTGTGTGTGTGTGTGTGTGTGTGTGTGTGTCGCAGCATTTTGGCCCGAGTCCCTTTCACATTCGCTGAGTGTGGATTTCAGTAAATCCAGCCGGTCCGGTCTCCCACACGGATAAAGCCTTTCCCGCAGAGTGGCTGTAGACTGTATGCGACTCCACACAGCAGAAGTGCCATCGCTGCAAAGTGTTGCATTCAGCAACAAATGCTTTGTTAGTAAAGTCAGGATGTTGGATGATCACTATCCCACCATCACTTTCCCAAAAGTATTGATGGAGCTCCGTCATTCCAGAGAACACAGTTCCACTGCTCCACAGCTCAAAGCTGGGGGGCTTTATACCCCCACAGTCCACACCTGCTATTAGACATGGAGACAATAGAGTCATGTTTATCTGCTCCAGAGAGTCCTATTCTATTGGCAGTACTTCATCATCATAGTCTGGTAGCTGGTACTAAAGACCAGCAGCCTCTCCTGCAGAACCCTATTACGCCACTGGTGTTCAACATCACAGGATTGTAATAAAGGAATTTGGAGTGTTTTGATTGGTCCATTCACCTTTTAACCTTTATTAAATTTAAATCAATTCTGTTTGATTTGTTATTCAGGTGTGTGTGTGTGTGTGTGTGTGTGTGTCTGTGTGTGTGTGTGTGTGTGTTTGACATCAGCACATATCTAAGACGGGTAGGGAGAGTGCGTCTACAGAATGCACCCATCAGACGGCTGACCTTTGACCCCTGTGTGGCCATGTCTTTGTCAGGAGTGCCTCAGCTGCTGTGAATGAATGCGACAGTCTATATCTGTGTGTGTGTGTGTGTGTGTGTGTGTGTGTGTGTGTGTGTGTGTGTGTTTCAGTATGCTGTAACATGAGCACTGTAGATGGTCCGTTGTGGCTTTAAAGGGTAAAGTAAGCCCACCCCAGCCCCCCACTCCAACCCCACCCATTCAGATCTAGCCCGCACTCTGAGACATTTCCTCCGTTACAGTAAAAACATGGTTCTTCATTCTAGATAACCTTATCCAGTGAGAACAGTGGACAGTGAATGGAAGCAGAACCTTTAAAAGCTCCTCACAGAAGTGTGTGTGTGTATGTGTGTGTGTGTGTGTGTGTGTGTCTGTTCTGCTTACAGAGGGGAAATATTAAATATGAGTCAGTAATTCATGCCCAGAGTTTGACAGGATTCTCCTCAGTGACGGGAAACCGGATACGGCCTTTGATCTTGAGCAGAAAATCGAATCAGTCTATAAAAGGAGCAGACCAGTAACCCCCCCATCCCCGATGATCCTTCCTTCCTTCTTCCTTCCCTTGTATTCCTCCTTTTTCCTCAGGAACTCTCTCTGAGGAGTTTTAGAGTCTGCTGGAGAGCTGGTTTATGTGTCAGTTGTTCCGGAGTGTGAACTTCCACAATGAAGTGAAAATTCCAGGTTTTGTTTCTGAATCTGAAAATGAAATGTAAAAAATTCCCATTGAATCCCGTACATGCATCCCTATAAAAGATTCAAACCTGCTACAATTCTAAATTGTTGATTTCACTTTCATTCTTCTTTTATGATTCATTCATCTTCTCATCCACTTCATCCTGGACAGGGTCACATTGGATCCAGACAGGGATGGACGGACCATCAGGAGCACTGGGAATATTCCTGGGTTGTTCTGGATGAGAACAATGAAATAAAATATTTTAAATTTGAATCACAACTGGTTCCATCTGTCATTTCAGATCTTCTTAAAACTGCTCCCTGACATCTAAATGTCCAGATTTACTGTCCTGGAACATCTGCAAATGTGACACTGCAGTGCTCGGAATTCCACCCACTTTGAGTTACTTCTAAAGAGCCATTCCAGTTTGGGTCTTCTGAAATGTAATGTTCTGGATTCTAAAATCTAAAATTCTATTGAAATGAAATGGATTCAGAATTCCACGACGTGCTGGAATGCTGCCAGGCATTGTTTGCGATTGCCGGGAAATCTCCAGAATGGTTCTTCATTCACTCCGCTGCAGCTGGTCTGGCTGTTCTTCCTCTGAACCTCCCAGAGTGAGTGTTTCAAAGCTGTTTCTGCTGAGGAAGTTGGAGTGTTTGAGGGCTGTGGATTGAACTGTATCAGGATTCAGAACGCTGTCAGTGTTGCTGAAATACTCCGCGCTCCGGAACGCTGGCCAACAGTAGTCCAAACAAAACCCTGTTTAGACAGACTGTCCAGAGATGGATATCAGCAGCAGAATCAGAGCGGACCTGAACACACCCCTGAACATGGCCCACGCAGCTGCCCTTAAACACCTTACAGCGTAATCAATACATCTACACCTCCACAAAATACACTCATCACCGAAAAACTGCTGCAACCAATAACTGATGATAACTGTAGTCTGATCTGATCAATATTTATTGATCTACACATACAGAAGTGGTGTCTCTCAGTACAGCGTCGGGTTTAACTCAACACGCCAGACGTCTCTGCATGGAGGTGTAGAGGTTCCTAATGGTGTCCTGTGATGATCCATCCCATGCAGCTTGAATGTTCTCACTCAGTTCTGCAGATGGTGTGGTAGGGGTGGAGTGTTGACAGAGCGTCCAATAGCGTCCCACACATTTTCAATCAGGGACAGGTCTGGAGATGAGACCGACCACGGTGTAGTATCTGTGTCTTCAAGATGAGATCTTGAGACGGCAGCAGTGTGTGGACGAGCATCGTCCTGTTGGAATAGAGCACCGGAGTGTGTGTTCAGAAAAGGTAGAACCACTGATTGCAGAACCTCATTAACGTAACGCTGGTTTGTTAAAGATACAGAGATAAAAGTAGGACTCGTCAGTGAAGACGAGCTGCTGCAAGTCTGAGTGACTGCCAGACTGAACGACATCACTGAGCATCTGCTGTTTCCTTTTGGGTGCAGCATATACATTTATACAGTATATAGGAGTGTGTACAACAGTGTGAGTGTATATAAGAGTGTATATAAGAGTGTATATAAGAGTGTTCACACACTGAAATAAAGAGGAACGAATATAATAAATCACACAGACACGACTGAGGGGTTTACAGTATTTTCTGTTTCACACGTGCAGGTCAGGACATAACACACCATCTCCTTTACACACACACAGTTATTGTAAAGGTAAGCACTGAAGTTCTGTGTTTCATTGAATAGATCATCCAGTGTGTGTCTGTGTGTGTGTGTGTAACTTCTTCAGAACAGTATAAAAAAAAAAAGAAACAGCATCATCAGGAAGTGGGCCTGCACCATTGAGATTTTGCATAGGAACTTTTTCACACACACACACACACACACACACACACACCTGTCTCACTCAGAGTGTCTTTTTTGCAGTCGTTTTCCTCAGAACTCTAATAAACTCCATCCTGACGGAGCGGAATAAACACTGGGAAAAGCCGGAACAGTGATAGTAGCAACGGGACTCTACAACCAACAGCAGCACAGCACCCTTAACTGGTCTGAGGTTCGTTGAACATTAGTTCATGTGTCATTAGAACCTGTTATCTAGAACCGGGCTGCACTGTGGTGTGTGGCACGCCAACCTGCGGATGAAGCCAACTTAAATTTCCAGACAAAACGTAAAAAGACTACAGACCAATCAGCAAACAGCTCCAAGCGTTAGATTCAAAGCCGGATATTAAAGGTAAAAAAAGGAAAAGGAGCATTTTGGGAATTTTTTTGTGCATTAAATTAAAGTTAATCATTCCAGGTTTCGTCTTTTCTTGCTTTTAAAGCTATTTTTTCTTCACATCACAGACATAGAACATGCTTTTGGTCACAGTGTTCCCAAAAATAACCTGTAATACATTCAAGCTTAGGCACCCCTGGTCAAGCACGGACTGACCGGTTGATGTTCCGGGTGTCAGTAAGTTCACATCCTCCACAGAGACTCACCGTCACAACATACAGTATTTACACATTATGGCACATTTCTCGTGTAATGATTTACACGGTGTAACACAGTAGCACTATGATCCGCGGACCACGGATTCAAATTGCGCCGATTGCCTTCGGCAGCTGGAGTCTGAGAGAGCACACCTGGCAGGTAGATGGCGCCCTCGCTCCACATCTGTCAGGCACAGCAGCCCTAATCTTTTCATGTATCAAAATAATGTTTATGTGCTTTACATGCAGTTTTTTAGTCAGCTGACTAAGAGCGCCGAAGATTCACCCCCCATAACCCACACGGGTCATTTCACTTTAGACACATCTGCACTGTCCTCTTCTCTGGACTGACCATCTATAAACACACACCTTTATGCTGATGACCACTTGTTTCTACCCCCACTGTCCAATCTATCAGCTCCTCTGGCCATACTTTGTGGTGGCGTGTTAGTGTGTGTTGTGCTGGTACAAGTGGATCAGACGCAGCAGTGTGTTTAAACCCTGTGTCCACTCGCTGTCCACTCTATTAGACACTCCTACCGAGTGTCTCCACCTTGTAGATGTAAAGTCAGAGACAGAAGCTCATCTGTTTCTGCACAGTTTGTGTTGGACGTCCTCTAGTCCATCAGTGCTCACAGGACGCTGTTCTCACTCCAGCAGCACTGCTGTGTCTGATCCACTCGTACCAGAGAAACACACACGAACACACCACCACGTCAGTGTGACTGCAGTGCTGAGAATGAAGATCAGGGTGAAAGGAGGAGAATAGAGTATGTAGAGAAACAGATGATCTACAGTCTGATAAAATATACGGTGAGTGTAGAATCATGGAGGTGGTCATAATGTTATGGTTGATCAGTGTGTATACACGTTTGGAAACACCTCAAAGACACTGTAACAGAAGCCCATCATTACAATGAATCACTGGTTCACACAGATTAGAGAACAGAGCAGGTCTGAGTCTAAACACACAGACAGACAATCTACCATCAACACCGATCTGATCCTCTGTACGCGGACGATGTGTTTACATCGCTCACTACAGATGTTTTACAGATGTCAGCTGAATCTCCCTGATCTTCACCTTAAGGCTCATTTATGCTCAGCGTTAAAAACGGACATGGAAAGCTTACGGATACGGACGGGGTGGAGCCGTGGAAACCATGGCCAGCAGGTCAACTGGCACATGACCGATGTCAGACGGACGTGGCGAACAAGAAACCGGCAGAAAAGAAACTTCCAATGGAATGTTTTGAAGAGAGGCAATCGGACCTGACCCAGAACTTCCCGGCGTCTCTGATTCTCTAGATGTTTTCCGGCTCTAGTATGAACATTTGAACATCAATGTGATGTTACTTCTTCAGTCTTTTCTGTAGTAAGTCATCATAACCTCCTCCAAGATCGCCGTGTTTGAAAATGTCCTCTAGTGGCTGTACCACTTAAAATCCATATCAACGTAAAGGATGTGCTGAAGTGGGAATGTGGGAAGTGATGGATACGTGGTTTGAAATGGACACGGTGTTCATTTCTGAGAGTGAGAATAAATGAGCCTTTAATGTGGGTCCAACCGTACGACCAGAGTCTGAAAAAGCGGATCGACTGATCAGCTCAATCTGGAGTTGAAACTGGAGTATTTCTCACTCACTCTCACTGTTACAGTGATACTCCAGAGATTATTCTCTCTGTGTGTGTGTGTGTGTGTGTGTGTGTGTGTGTGTGTGTGTGTGTGTCGTCTGTTACACTGGGACAGAGGTCTGAGTATCAGGTCGGTTAAGGTCAGTAGAGGCTAAGGAGTGATAAACTACATTCCACTGGGTCATCTGGGTCACCAAGGCTCTGCGTGTGTGTGTGTGTGTGTGTGTGTGTGTGTGTGTGTGTGTGTGTGTGTGTGTGTGTGTGTGTGTGTGTGTGTTGTCTCGGGTCAAGTAGAGGCCGTAGGACGAAGGAGCTCCAGCTGAGACTCCAGAGTAACTCTCTGTAGATGAACCTCCTGCAGAAAGAGAGAGAGAGAGAGAGAGAGAGAGAGAGAGAGAGAGAGAGAGAGAGAGAGAGAGAGAGAGAGAGAGAGAGAGAGAGAGAGAGAGATCAGTGATTAAAATGTGCACGCACACGCACGCACACACACACGCCATTAATTGTCACTGCTGAGCAGAGTGTGGGTAATCCTGTCCAACCCTGTCTGATTTGATTCCGACTGCCTGGACGGGAGTGTAAACGGGACTTGAATTGCTCTCACCTCTGGAGTTCAGCCCCCACGCTGACCTCACACAAACCCTGCCTGAGTTCGATAAGGAGTTCTACAGCTATTTCCGAGCAGGCGAGCCTGCAGGAGCGTCGCTAAGCGAACACCACAGCTGTGTAGAGCCTCAGGCGCTTTATAAAGTTCAGGATTAAGTCCCGCCCACTTCTCAGAAACACCGCTGTCATGGGGCCCAAGCTCTGCTCAATGCAATCAGGCCTCAAGTGGGATAATGTCCAAAAGTTTGTGGACACCTCTCCAAATAAATATTCAGTTACTTTAACCTGCACCCATTGCTGACACAGATGTGTAAATGCACAGCTTGTCTAGTCCCTGTAGAGAAGTACTGCCAATAGAATAGGACTCTCTGGATCAGATAAACAAACATGAACCTGTTGGCACCGTGTCTAATAGCAGGTGTGGGGTAAGAAGTAAGGAAGCCTCCAGCACTGAGCTGTGGAGCAGTGGATTCTTTCTTATTGGTCCATTCATCATGAGATCTGGACACAAATGAGTTACACATTTACAGACTAAAGATGTGTGTGTTTGGACAGAAGGAGTGTTTTTTATAATGTAAAGTGAGCAAAGTGTTGCATTTGAGTTTGAATTGCAATTTGTATCCCCCCTGCAGTGCCTGCACGTGTTCAAGAAACTTATACCCCACTCTCACACACACACACACACAGCCAGTGCAGTGCTGCTGCAAGATACTCTCTATTTTGAAAAGGCCAGTTGAGAAAGCATGTGGGTGTAAATGTGTGTGTGTGTGTGGGTGTGTGTGTGTCTCTGTGTGTGAGTGAGAGTGTGTGAGTGTGAGTATTTTAAGACGGTAAATTAAAGGGTCCGTTTCTGCAGGCTCTATTATCTGAAATTAGAGTATAATTTCCAGTCAGCTGACACAGCCAACCTAAACACTGATGATGGAAACACAACACCTCCAGATCTACTAATAGAGACGTGGTGTGTGTGTGTGTGTGTGTGTGTGTGTGTGTGTGTGTGAGAGAGAGGCACTGATTTATATGTTCTCATAGTGCCCTTAACATATGGACTCTGGGCTCATTCCCAGCACCGAACCATCTGGGCGTCTGAACGGTTCTATTAAAAGGCTGCTTTTGGGTCGTGCAGCTCTTGGTGATCATCATTACCTGCTAAACACACACGACACACCTCTACGACACACTCCGACATTTTATAAGAGGGTCTGCGTCAGTGGACTAAGAGAAGCAGGTCATTTGTCGTGGTGACGAATGAGAAACCTGGACTGCTACAGACCGAATGATCTTTTCTTCCTTTATTGATGAACCGAGGAAGACACCAGCTTCAGCAACCTGTAGAGTGTGTGGGCTCATGAAACCAGAAGGTCCCGGCAGGAGAGGTCACCTTCCATCAATAACGGTGAAGCGGTTCCGGTCCGTAGCAGTGCAGGTTTCTCGTTCACGACACTGACACAAACAAAGGCGATGGTGGCTTGGTGTAAATGACCATGCTCCTCCTCTCAATGAGGCCCCACCCCCCCAAAGTCTGTCAGGTGGACAAATGTCTTTGAATACAATGCTGAGCCAAACCTAATCTCGTATTCTCGGTGTTACCTTCAGTTGTTGCTGTTCACTGTTCAACCGTTGTTAGTACTGCATTTTTGTTTCTTTTATTCTTCCTGGATGGCCATCTGAATCTCCCTCTTCTGCCTGGCAGGCAGCCTGAAACACACACCCTCAGTTACACTCCCTGTCTCACTCTGTCACTCTCTCACAAACACATGCCATTACACACACACACACACACACACACACACACACACACACACACACACACACACACACACAGAGTGTCAGAGCAATGTGTTAGCATTGCTCCTCTGGGGCAGCAGGGAGGTCGGTCAAGCATGTGTGTGAGCGAGCTGAGGTGAGTAGCACTCTCCGCTGCTCTCTATTGTGTGAAGCTTTACCTTTTCAACACCTCCGACCTGCTCACACACACGACTGCAGCACTATCGAAAGGTAAGGACGGGAGACTGAAGAGAGACAGACTCAGATGGACGCTGATAATGGGAAAGGTTTCATGCGCCTCTGCACCAGACCCATTGGTCACGGTGGTGTCAGTTTTGTGACCCCTTTACAATGCTCTGTATTTCAGTATTCCGGTGTGAGACCTTCACGCAACGCACGCACTCTCCGCATGTAAACCAGCTTCAGGTCTGTTAAGCTGGTGGATGGATTAGACTTTGACTGGCCATTCCTGTCATTACCTACTCTTCTTTTGGTAACACTGTTTGTTAGAACCACTCGTGTGCTTATGGTCGTTGTCTTTCTGCATGACCCACATTCTTATGAGATTCAGCTCTCAGACAGATGGCCTGATATTTTCCTTTAGAATTTGCTGGTATAATTCAGAAATTGTTGTTCCATCAAAGCCTACCTGGCTCGAGTGCAGCAAAACAGGCCCAAACCATGATACTTCCACCACCACCACGTTTCATAGATGCGATAAGGTTTGTGTCCTGAAATGCGTTTTCCTTTTCTAAACATGTGCGCTTCATTTTGAAGCAAAAAGAGCTCTATTTGGTCTCATCTGTCCACAAAACACTGTTCCAGTCTTCTGGATTGTCCACGTGATCTTCATCAAACTGCAGTTGGGCAGCAATGTTCTTCATGGAGAGCTTTCTTTTCCATTCTATTGTTGGTGCTACGATACACGTCCATAAACATGTTGTGAAGATCAGACTCTGATGTCCCTTAAATAACACAGGACACGCCCACTCACACCTGATTGGTCAGGAACTAAACTCACATACAGAGTCTGGTTGACCACTCTGGTCCAATAACATTACAAAAATCATTACTGGTCTCCAAACCAGTTCTGAAATCTGACAGAGACTCAGCAAAGCACAGAAGCTAACTCACTGACTGACCTTTGCCCGTTTTTTGGTGCTGTGGTTGGGGGGTGGAGCCGTAGGTGGAGCTCAGTGCAAGCATTGTTCTGGCCTTCAGGGTGGCTCCACTGCATGGGCTTGGAGGCATGGCTTGGAATAACAGTGCAGGGTCCTGGGGGAAGACATGGAGCCGTTACAGCTGAGACACCACTGGAGAACTCTGATCTCCATTCTGGACTGACTTTCAAAACATCAGCATCACTGATGATGACCAGCACTGAGAGAAAGAAAGGGACGTCAGTGCTAATTACCTCCCCTGTGGTGGACCCAACTATCTCACGTGCCAAGGGCCTGTTGGGGCTTTCCTGACTCCTCCTGAGAGAGAGAGAGGAGAGAGAGAGAGAGAGACAGACAATGATGAGGATGGTAACCTGGTCTTGGTCAGTTTGGAGCCTCTATAATCCTCCTGAATCACCTGCTGGAGGAGCTTTGTGAATCTGCTGCTGCTAATCAGATGAGAAGCTGAAGCTCTGGAGATGATCAGAACTGGAGTTCTCTAATGTAAACTTCTTCCCTGAGCAACAGCGCCATGTGGTGGTGAGACTGTGTCATAGCACTCAGCCTAATCACCAATAGATGACTATCCGTCACCTATCCGTTTGTGCTTCAGTCCATCCATCCAGCTATCGATCCATTCACCCAGCAGTCCATCCTTCTGTCCTTTATCCATCTGTCTGTCAGTCTATCCATCCATACATCTTATCACTCCATTCATCCATTTATCTAAATTGTCCATCTATCAAGCAATCACTATATAAATATCTATTTTCCATCCGTCCATCTTCTATTTATCATCAATATATCTATCCATCCTGCTGTGTGCCAAAGTGCCTTGGGCCCTGGTGGGCAGAACTGTGACTAACGGATTTCCTGCACATCTCAGGTTCCCCTTCAGAAGGTGGAGAAGGTGAGGAGGTGAAGAACACTCATGTTTCGAAAAAGTGCCAGGTATGTTTCACCGTCTCTGGAGAAGCGCGAAATAGAAAAAGTGGAAATATGGAGCGTGGAATGAGTCTGAACAGCCTGCCTCCTTCACAGCCATCCATCAAACTCCCAGAGCTGCAGGACATCACCAGCGAATACTGGTGTAGAGTCCCAGTATTTCACCACTATTACCAGTGTAGAATTCTAGCATATCAGCAGTTGAGTTAATTACAGGTAGACACTCTCACTGACACTGACCTTATGTTTATTCTAAAAAGACGCTCTGTGATGTGTGTATAACTGTATCTACTGTACATACAGTAGTGAATGCGGTGTTTATGTAATAGCATCTTTCTCACCTTTTTCTCTGAACTTGCTGAAATCAGCAAATCAGGTCATGTAACGCCTGCTGGGAGTTTTTCTGCCCCGGGAGGTAGTGGGAGAGATCTGCTGAAGGAGAACAGATCCATTAACGCACTGGGAACAACAGTTATCTAGACCATGGACGGTGTTATTGAATGTGAAGAACCTTTGAAGGTCTAAAGCACCTACTAAACGTATCCGCTGGGATAAAGCACTAATATACACCATTCGGACAAAAGTAATGGGACACCTGCTCATTTATTTTCTTCTGAAATCAAGGGCATAAAAGAGCTCATCCTGCTTTGTTGGAGTAACTGTCTCTACTGTCCAGAGAAGACTTTCTGCTTACACCACATGCCCAACCTCGTAACTCATCCCACAAGTACAGATGGAGCTTATTCGACATCATTCCAGTAGCATGCCCAATGCTCCAGATATAGAATATATAAAGCAGCACAAAGAAGATAAATGTGTCAACTGTAAACTAAGACGCATAAACACGCATTTAACATAAACAGCAGGTCCAGATGTTTCAGATAGATGCGTAAAGGCCCCACCTGTGAGGCTGGAGGACGAGGGGCAGGGCAGGAGTGAGGCAGCCAGCCACCTTTACTACCTACAGACCCAGAGAAAGAACAGAAACCATTAGTGGTACGAGACCTTTTTCTAATCTTTCTATCAAGATCACGTTTGTAGGTGTTGGTCACCTTGTCCACTCTGTTGGAAAAGCTTTGTTGAGGTCGAAAGGGAGGAGGCTCGCGTAAAGTGGTCTTCTGAGGACGTATGGGGGTTGGAGGCTCAACTTTCTTCAGCGCCGTTTCATGGAGGTGCTGAATAAGACCCATGGAGAGACACACATACAGAACATTATGGTCACCTCCTTGTATCTCTGCAGACTTTATTCTCCTCCTTTCACCCTGATCTTCAATGATCAGGACCCCACAGGACCACCACAGAGCAGATATTATGTGGGTCATTCTCAGCACTGCAGTCACTGACATGGTGGTGGTGTGTTAGTGTGTGCTGTGCTGGTATGAGTGGATCAGACACAGCAGTGCTGCTGGAGTGTTTAAACACTGTGTCCACTCACTGTCCACTCTATTAGACACTCCTACCGAGTGTCTCCACCTTGTAGATGTAAAGTCAGAGACAGAAGATCATCTGTTTCTGCACAGTTTGTGTTGGTCGTCCTCTAGTCCTTCATCAGTGCTCATAGGACGCTGCTCACAGGACGCTGTTTCACAGACGCTGTCGGCTGGACATTTCTGGTTGGTGACTGTTCTGCCTCATGTGTGACTGTAGTGCTGAGAACGACCCACCACCCACATAACAGCTGCTCTGTGATGGTCCTGTGAAGATCAGGGTGAAAGGAGGAGAATAAAGTCTGCAGAGAAGTAGACTTTATTATAGTAGACTTTCTTCTCCCAAAAGCATTCCAATCCCACAAGCTCCGCTTCGATATTTAAAATCAGCCTGAATCACGTTACCCGGCCCCAGCTTCACTTGATGCGGCGTCCAGCTCATGGGGAGGATCTGAAACACACAGATAGCTTCAAACCGCATCAGCAGAACAGTACAGTGAAGCTTCTGCAATAGAACTTCCACAAAGGAGCACATGATCAAATTAAAACCAACACCCTAGACATTAAAAAACAATACTGGGCCTGTAGCTCTAACAGCACTCAAACAGCCACGCCTGTAACATCACAGCTCAATTCTGTAATAGTGTCTCAGATTCTAAACTTGTCCATCAGCCGACCTCTAATAGCTGCGCTTGGCCCTCTCCACTGGTGCCACTGCTTCCAGATGCTTCCAGCTGTGCCTATATCACTCCATTCTTCACAGACTTGGGTCTTCTCCACCAACCCCACCATACTGGGGTGTGGAGATGAAGCTCCTCATGACTTGACCTGCTGTCTGATAGAACGAGAGATATGGTTACAATGAGACCCGCCTGCCGTGGTGTATTTCAGCACGTCTGTGCCAAAGCAATAACCCTCAGAACGTTAGAAGAAGTGCAGATGTTTGGGTTCATTCCAACATTTGTCACTGGCGAAAGTGAAAGACTGAAAGTGATGAATAGTTTGACAGCAGGAGAGATCTAGAGGACTGGAATAAAGGGGCAGCAGAAGATCAAACAGATTCGAGCCATGAAACTCACTGGCTGCAATAAATACAACATCTTATATTACACAACTACACTCACGGCCACTTTATTAGAAACTACTCTTTATTAGAGGATAATCTAATGTTTCAGTGTGTGTGTGTGTGTGTGTGTGTGTGTGTGTGTGTGTGTGTGTGTGTGTGTGTGTGTGTGTGTGTATATACCTGGTTTAAAGTGTTGCTTTGTTGGCTTTGCTGGTCCTGCAGATCTAGTCGTTGGGAATTGAATTTCAGATGAAGCAGAAACTGGAGTCATGCAGCAGATCAGAGTGTGGAGATCAGAACCACTGAGTTACGTGTGGAGAATAAGTTGGAGGTGTTACGAAGCAGAGCCGAAGCTTTACTCTGTGTGTGTGTGTGTGTGTGTGTGTGTGTGTGTGTGTGTGTGTGTGTGTGTGTCTCGGGTCAAGTAGAGGCCGTAGGACGAAGGAGCTCCAGCTGAGACTCCAGAGTAACTCTCTGTAGATGAACCTCCTGCAGAGAGAGAGAGAGAGAGATCAGTGATTAAAATGTGCACGCACACGCACGCACACACACACGCGCACACCTGTCACTGCTGAGCAGAGGTGGGTAATCCTGGTCCCAACCCTGGTCTGGATTTGATTCCGACTGCCTGGACGGAGTGTAAACGGGGACTTGAATTGCCCACCTCTGAGTTCAGCCCCCCACGCTGACCACACAAACCCTGCGGTTCGGAGTTCGATGAGTTCTGCTGAAGCTGGGTTTCCGAGCAGGCTGAGGCCTGCAGGAGCGTCGCTAAGCGAACACCACAGCTGTGTAGAGCTTCAGGCGCTTTATAAAGTTCAGGATTAAGTCCCGCCCACTTCTCAGAAACACCGCTGTCATGGGGCCCAAGCTCTGCTCAATGCAATCAGGCCTCAAGTGGGATAATGTCCAAAAGTTTGTGGACACCTCTCCAAATAAATATTCAGTTACTTTAACCTGCAGCCATTGCTGACACAGATGTGCAAATGCACACACAGCTTGTCTAGTCCCCGTAGAGAAGTACTGCCAATAGAATAGGACTCTCTGGATCAGATAAACAAACATGAACCTATTGGCACCGTGTCTAATAGCAGGTGTGGGGTACAGGGGTATGAAGCCTCCAGCACTGAGCTGTGGAGCAGTGGACTTTTTCTATTGGTCCATTCATCATGAGATTTGGACACAAATGAGTTACACATTTACAGACTAAAGATGTGTGTGTTTGGACAGAAGGAGTGTTTTTTATAATGTAAAGTGAGCAAAGTGTTGCATTTGAGTTTGAATTGAAATTTGTATCCCCCCTGCAGTGCCTGCACGTGTTCAAGAAACTTATACCCCACCCCCACACACACACACACACACACACACACAGTGCAGTTGCTGCAAGATACTCTATTTTGAAAAGGCCAGTTGAGAAAGCATGTGTAAGTGTAAATGTGTGTGTGTGTGTGGTGTGTGTGGGTGTGTGTGTGTCTCTGTGTGTGAGTGAGAGTGTGTGAGTGTGAGTATTTTAAGACGGTAAATTAAAGGGTCCGTTTCTGCAGGCTCTATTATCTGAAACATGAGAGTGTATAGAACACAGTCAGCTGACACAGCCAACCTTAAACACTTGATGATGGGAAACACAACACCTCCAGATCTACTAATAGGAGAGACGTGTGTGTGTGTGTGTGTGTGTGTGTGTGTGTGTGTGTGTGTGTGTGTGTGTGAGAGTGTGTGTGTGTGTTACCTGGGTTGTAGGCAGGCTCTGCTCTCCGAAGGCCGCTCGGAGTGTGTGCGGGAGTCTCTCAGGTATAGGATAACCATTCTTCCGTGCCACCACCAGGTGGAAAGCAGTGCAGAACTCTGGGAAACTGAGGGCTCCGTCCCGATCCACATCACTCAGCTCCCTACAAGCGCAGCACTTATTACCACACTACAGCGTAACTTAATTAACAGTAATAAACACTCGATATTTTCAATAATAAACACATTTAACTGAACGTTCAGCAGCGTGATAAACGTTGCTGGACTTACCAAATATGAGACAGCTCAGGGATGGGCAGCTTTGACTTGGTGAAGAAGTTTTTTGCTACAGTGCCTGAAAAGAGAGCGCATTATTGCTGTGAGTGAAGAAGAGAATGAGGAGGAAATGGAGAACCGTTCTGGAACGGCTGAGCTGAAAGCCAAGGGGTCTGATGTGACTGAGGAAGACCAGAGCATCTTCTCTCAGCAGGCTGATGAGGTTCATCCATACATTCAAACATCACAACTGACAAATCCCTGCAGATACGAATCGAATTCCTGTTTCTCGAACTTACTGACCCACTATAAGGCCGCTGAGGTCAGGCTGAAGGGTTCTGAACTGGTGGGTGTAGTACTGCAGCTGTTCCACAGTGATCCTCCAGGGGTCATCAGAGTACTCCACTATCTGCTCTACAGAGGGAACCTGAGAGAGAGAGAGCGAGAGAGCGAGCATGAGAGAGCGTGAGAGAGAGAGAGAGAGAGAGAGAGAGAGAGAGAGAGAGAGACTCACTGTCTCATTGTCTCACAAGAGTTCTGAGAAGATTCTGGACGTAAAACAGGTTTCTAAAACCACATATCATTAAACTCGTGGAAGGATACACGCAGCAGGGTTCTGTGTGGAAAAATAGTCCAAAGAAAACTGTGATAGATTCTCCATCATGTTCTCATCAACATCCACCTTCTTTAGCTTCCATGAGATATGGGAGCAGAAGACCCAGCAGAGTGCCTCTGTTAACACCCCTACGCCCAACACGGCATCTCATCTGGGCTTGTGAAGTCACTAACTGGACCCTAAAGGACAGGCAACACGTGGTACCAGTAGTTTCAGGCAAATGGTTGGGTTATAATCCATGGACCCCAGGTATGAATTCACAGTGAAGGCTGCTGGGGGTTCCACACTGGTACGGGACGTGTTCTCAGGGCATGGGTTGAGTCCACGGACCCTCACGATGATGCTACATTCATCAGGATAATGCACCACGCCATCAGGCGCTGCTCGGTTGTACTGGTTCCCAGTACCCCGGACACTGTGAATGGAGGAAATGGAAGGTATAACTGTACCTGAGGCAGGGTTGGTGGGTCTGGTGCTGGTTTGAGTGTGTAGTGGCTCGGAGAGGAATTCTCCTGGACATTCACACGAGCCTGCAACTGACCATCATAGGCTAGAGAGTGGGAGTGGGAGAGAGAGAGAGAGAGAGAGAGAGAGAGAGAGGAGACAGAGAGAGAGAGACCTTCATTCAGAAGCAGTGAAAGGAGCAGACATAAGCATCACATGTTCGGCTCAGAGAAATGATAAAAGGCAGAGACTGATTTTATAAGAAAAGAAGAAAAGACGAGTGAGGAGAGATGAAGAGTAGATTAAAGGAGCTCTGAGAGCTGATAACACATTAAAGGCTGATAATTGACTCTCTGCTCACATGTTTCTTCTCAAAATCAAACCTCCATCCCACTCCTTTCTGCAGGGTCTGCGTTCAGCGCTGGAGAGTCAGAACACCAGAAGCCCAACAGCTAAACCTAAGATCCTGTATTTACAGCGTCCATCCGTGATGTTTACTACATTATACACCACCCGTTAAACCGTATCTCTAACACCTCACTCTGGTTCTCACTGTCTTTAGACTGAACACAAAGCCTGACCGTCTCATGGTTGCCTGGATACCAGCTGATCACTTAATAACGCTGATCTCCCGCTGATTCCCGAGGTTTACAATAGAATTGGGAATTCTTTAATGGGCCGAAGCCAACGCTGTGTTTCACAATCAATAATTCAGCTGCATTAGACAGTGTAGGTAGTGCTGAATCGGAAAGTTCTGAGCTCCTCCTGAGAGCTCATCTCAGAACTGTCTGGACTGCATCTCGTATACGTTCTCTCTGACGGAGCAGCTTCACCGTTTACTGTCTGACTGTATGAAGTAAATGGTTCACTAAACAGCGTTAATCTTCATGTGTTCAGATCTTTATTTCAGTACAGAAGTGTGATGAGCTCAGACTCTGGATGTGAACTTTGGAAGTGTGGAATCATTGATGGGAATTCCACCAAAACCTCACGACTCCGCGTCTGATCCGTAAACAGTCAGAGTGGAGGTTTGGTGTGAAACTGAGCGTCGCTGTACCAGCTGTGATTTCTTTAGTGACAGAAAGACGGACGGACAGAAAGACAGACAGAAAGACAGACAGACAGACAGACTTACCCAGTACAGACTCGGCTCCATTCCTCTGCATGCTGGAAGGACTGCTGTGATTGGCTGGTGGAGATCAAGCACCAAAGCTCCTGTGAGGAAAGAAAGGTTTTAGGAAAATCTGGAAATCACATGACCATGATCTACTGAATAAACCAGCACACAGACTGGTTCCATCAGCATGACCAGCATGGCCAAACTGGTCAACAAGCTTGGTCAAGTTGGTCGTGCTGGTGGACCAGCTGTTCCATCAACTCAAACTATAATTAACCAATTGACCAGTACCTGCTAACAGCTGACCACACCGGGCAGCATCATGCTGAGTGATGGGGGTATCTGGGGGTATCTGACCCACCCAGACCAGTTATGGTCTCTGAGGCTGAGGCAGTGGGGTCAGGTGGACGCTCCTGATAACAGGATCAGCGCTTAGATAACACCACCACCTGTGCGGTGTGTGTGGTCACGCTGACACACCCATAATATTTTCCCTCAAAACGAAACGAATGACATTCTTCTCTAAATCAGTCCGTCTGTCCCTCCAGCCGCGCTGACCAACATCAGCCGGACAGAGCCTCTCTCTCCTCTCTGTAAACGGCTCTGTCTCGACCTCTGACCACTAACGGCAGATCGTTTGAATGTGTGCTGAACGCGGCCCGATAACCCGCACAGCTCAGCCCTGACCTCACACTCCTCCTGAGCGCCGTTATCTCTCAGCGTGACTGAATGACCGCTAACCTGCAGCTCTGCAGTGACCGTGTACATCCGGATTACAGGCTAATCCTCACAGAGCTACACTCGGACACCTCGACCTGACCACCACTCAAACGCGAGCAAAATTCTGTGCTAGGTCAGTTATACGTTCTCTACCATTTTTTTTAGTAACACTAAACACAGTGACACTGAACACAGTGACAAACTGTGACACTGAACACAGTGACAAACTGTGACACTGAACACAGTGACACTGAACACAGTGACAGTAATTACAGAATCTATGACTGTTGTGTTATTGTTCTAAAGCTGTAATATTTATTTATTAAAAGTGTTTACCGTAAATAATATTTCCAGTATGAATCTTTCATGTTCTAAAGACGAGTGGTCCACGGCTCTGGATTAGGATTAGTTGGTAAATCAGTGCTGCTGAGGTTCTGGGTGTACGTTCATGTTCTATTAGTCTTTATATTTAACGTCCACTGTTGATCCGTCTTCCTGATACAGTGTAAATCCAGGTTACCGATCTAAGCCACTGATCCTGTTTGCTGTCTCATGGTGTCTCCTTACCGGCCTCGATGCTGATCAGGTTTACGGGAACAGCTTCTGGGCCTCGGACTGAGACGGCCCAAGTGCTCAGAACCACACCGCGAGTTCTGACATCAGCAGAAATGAGACGTATTAAACACCTCATGATTATCATCAGAGCTGTAACCTGATCATCAGCGAGGCCTTCAGCTGAATCCGCTGTGTTTCGGGTTTAAACACGTTCTGTTGTAGCTTCAAAGATGGCAAAACAAACTGGAGAACATCGCTGAGATGCACTGTGTGGACAAAAGTACTGGGACGAGTGCTGATCCTCCGTTTGTCGGAGTAACTGTCTCTACTGTCCAGGGAAGACTTTCTGATAGGGAAGGGAAGACTTTCGGAGCATTGCTGTGAGGATCTGATTGCAGTTCCCCCAGTTCCACTGAACTCATAAAAAGCTCATAACACCCTATCAACACCCTGGAGTCCTATAGCACCACAGAGAAATACCCTAGCAACCACTAAAGACACTGTAGCAACCATGTAAAATCGTAGCAACAGTGTACTTCACCAGAGTACTTCAGCAGCCACATAGCAAAACCTTTGCAACCGCTAAAGACAATATTGCAAGCTCATAACACCCTAGCAACCACCCAGCATCCTATAGCAACTACTAATGGCATGGCAACCTCTTAGCAACTTTGTAACAACCACCACTGCCCTTTAACAGCCTCCTATAACCTAGCAACCACTAAAGACACCATAGCAACAGCCTGGAGTGCTGTAGCAACTACCAGCACTCACCTGAGTACTTTAGTACCAATGTAGAATATATTTATCTTATCCCAAACAAAGACAATCGATATGGAAATGTAAGAAAAGTGATAAGGGCCCCGTCCCCTGTCCCCCGTCCCTGCCTGTGATTCAGAAAGCTGTTTCGTAAAGAGGGCTCTTGAGGCCCGGCACTGCGGCAGAAGAGCAGCGCTCTTCTTAAAGCGGTCAGTGCCGTGCTGGCCCAGTGCCCAGGCTCCCGATGTTTTCCCAGCTGGCCAAAGAGAGAACGCTGACAGCAACGGCCAAAGACAGCAGGAGGACCCGGAAATTGATTTTAAAGAAGTTCAGCTGAGCGAACAGAACCCTTATTGTGTTCCTCTGTAAAAGGTCAGGAAACTGAAGACCAGAACATCAGCAGAAGGAGAACACACCAGCTTGGACCAGAGATGGATATTCTTATTCCAACACTGCTGGCCATTCACTGACCCCATAGCAGCTCCCATACGGTAGACTTTATACATTGATTCCATTGTACCACACGTGCACTGGAAATATCTCACAGAACCAGTTCTGGTTCTCAACTGGTTCTGTGACTCACATCACTGCTGCCACTCTTTTAGGGTCCAGGAACAATCTCACGAGCCCAGATGAGGCACAGTGTCCATTGTCATGGTGTTAACAGAGGGACTCTGGAGAGCCCGTCTGTTCACATGGACAATTCTAGCCAGAAGCTGCTGGTCACCATCATTCAGCACCTGTGAGCAGCCACTGCGCTGTCCACTGTGGGTGGTAATGTCTTCTCTGGTGTATTCCTAGAACACACGTGACACTGTGGATTGAAGAATGTTAAATGCTTTGGAAATGGAATGTCCCCTTAATCTAGTGCCCACCATCCTACCTCACTCTGACTCCGATCATTCCCGTCTCCTTCCCATGGACACACTGGCAAGCGTTCAACCACACTCACAAGATAACACCTCAGAGCTTATATAAGTGTGGGCATTCCCAAACCGTCCCCTGAGGTAACGCCCCTTCATAATTAATTTACGAACTGACATCACATGACTCAGTGTAGTTCCTTGTCCACACGGATGCAACACTGATATCATCCCACTTTCTTCCTTAAATCTGGAAAAACAAGATGCTCAGTTGTTAATAACCAAAGAAATCTCTGGATCTCGGAGGAACAAAGGCCTGCTGTTGTTACTGACCGGCCACCTGACCTTGATCCACATAAGCCTGAGGATTTCCTCTTCTGATCAGGAAACTGAGCAGGTCTTTTTCCCCACACACTGTCGAGCACAATTAAACCGCTTTACCAGACCCCGTCCACTAAACCCCGGCTACAAACACCCCGTCACACTTCCATACAGGTTCTCTCCATTTGACTGGAATTCCACGTCCTTTAGAGCTCAATGAGTATTAAATGAATATCCAGGGTTCATA
>CM067518.1:612929-672929 GCA_034509495.1 Acestrorhynchus altus | reverse complement strand
CATCAAACAAATCACTAAAGTTCACAACCAAACATTTTACAAAATTTCACTAAAGTTACCACCAAACCGTTCACTAAGGTTCTCCACCGGTTCGCTAAATTTACCGCCAAACGTTTCACTAAAGTTCACCAGAGTTTTCACCCCAAAGGGGCGGAGCTTCACACACAGGCCGAGAACCCGGATGTTCTCACCTGGTTCATTACCTTTGGTTTTTTATAAAAAATATAAAAGTAATAAAGTGTCTCTGAAACGTGTAAGACTGTATAAAAGCTTAGTGAGTCTAAAACTACATATTAACTAAATTCATTACAGCTATATAACAGTTGTTATAAGCACAGTTCAAACAGATAACTATATTATACCCTTTTCTCTTATTTCACTAAAGTTAAACATTACTTTAATTACATTCTTTTAATTCGTCACTTATTTCATTTTAATCGTAATTCACTGCAGTAAAGCTAACGGCTAACACATGTAGCATGTAACCCTGAAAAAGGACCGGGTAGAAACGCGGTCGCGCTGTGGTTCCGTGTCCGGCTGCACTCACCTGCTGCAGAGAGCGTGCGTGCGTGTGTGCGGCCTCGCTCTAATCCGCCGGTTCAGCCGCGCAGTGAAACACCCGCAAACAAACACACAGAGAAAATCAGCGCTCGCGCATCACACACTCGCACACCCGCCCTCACTCACTCACACACACACACACACGCGCACACGCACACACACATATGCGCGCGCGTGCGCGCGCGCAAGAGACAAGCGGAGGGATGGAGGGAGACGCGTGGACAGCTCTCTCTCTCATTTCTTTCTTTCTTTCTCTCTCTCTCTCTCTCTCTCGGTGTCTCTGTGATGGTGATGATAAAGTAATAGTGGGATAAGTGGGGGCACATCGCCATCATGTGGTGAATGAACAGAACAGTGTGTGTGTGTGTGCGTGTGTGTGTTGGGTGATCATCCCCAACTCACTCCCAAGTACTGGCCCTCTTGTCCACGCATGGTATTAAACATGGTGCCAACAGGGTCATGTTTGTTTATCTGAACCAGATGGTCCTATTCTATTGTCAGTATTTCTCTACGGGGACTAGACAAGCTGTGTGTATTTGCACATCTGTGTCAGCAATGGGTGAATGGTGAATTGGAAAGGGGTGTCCACAAACCTTTGGACACAGTGTATGGTCTAGATTACACTATCACCGTATATTGAACTGTAACATCTGTATCAGGACAGCGCTTAGCCAAGGTTTTCTCTAGTGGGCGGGGTTATGTAAATGTATGAGCCAGAACTGTGATGTAATAGTTCTGGGGTTTTGGAATCGGCCTGTTTTACAACTGTGTATTGGTTCTGCTGGATGTTCTTTAAAATGAGCAACAGCAATGTTTGAAGTTTACAGGTTAATTATGGTTTTAAAGCAAAGAGAACACACATGCACACACACACACACACACATGTGCAAAAGTGCAAATATAAGAGCTGTTTACCCACGTCCAACAACCTGTTATAGAGCAGCCTACACACACTGTGTGTGTGTGTGTGTGTGTGTATGATTTGCTTAACCATTAAGCCACTCAGCCCAGCCCTCTGTCGTTTAACCTCACACCCCACACACACCTTTGCTCAGTCACAACTGAGCACGAGAGTGAGCTAGAGCGAGAGAGAGAGAGAGAGAGAGAGAGAGAGAGAGACAGAGAGAGACAGAGAGAGTAAAAGGGTAACAGTGTGCTCCAGTAGAGGGGATGGGGTTTGTGTGGATGGTGTGTGTGCTCTGTTTGGTTCCAGCAGTGGCAACCAGTCTATGTGAACCAGGTAAGACCTGTCGTGTGTGTGTGTGTGTGTGTGTGTGTGTGTGTGGCAAATATTGTAATCCCAATTTATTACATATTAGAGTAAAGGATGGATTTATTGGGGAAAACTGTACAATTGAAAGGAAACTCTAGTTCCCTGTTGGGCCTCTAAGATGAGATACGGTCAGATATGGAGGTACAGGTCAGTACTGTAGTTCCTGCATAGGCTGCTGAAGCTGGCGTCCAGCTGCTCCCATAAATCCTTGATTGGAAATAAATCTGGAAAACCGTCAAGGAAGTGTTTGGTGGAGACATTGGTGGGAAACCCTTGGTGTGTGTGGGAGCATTATCCTGCTGAAAAATGCCAGTCGGAAGACCTGCCACGAGAAGAGACACATGGAGGCAGGATGTCCTACAAATATCGCTGAGCTGTCATATGGGGCAGGATTGAAGTGCTCACCACGAGGCCTCCACACTCAAATCTGACTGTCGGCAGAACCCAAACAGAACCTGGATTCATGGGTAAAGGCGATATGGTTCCATAGCAGTCCAGGTTTCACACAACACCACCACAAATGATGGTGAAGGTTGATTGGTCAGAATAGTCTTGATGGTGAGCATTTAGTCAAAGTGACCATCCTGCTTCTGTCAGTCCAGTGATGTGTTCCCTCTCAAAGTCTGTCCCAAGCAGGTGTCCCAATACTGTTGTCCACATAGTTAGGTTAGTTATTATTGCTGTTGGCAGCTGTAGGTAGAGAGTACGCTGTGTGTGCCTGCTGTGTCTATCTGTTCGTGATAAAGCGTCTTTTCATTTCGTTTATTTTACAGAACTAAACGTTCCTCTGATACAGAAATAATAAAGTAAATGATAATAAAAGTAAACACGTCTCTGATAATGTGAGCGATAACATCGGTTATTTGTACAGTCAGAGCTCAGAGTTGAGCTAGAAGTTAAGCAGAATACAGATATGTGTGTGTGAGGGGGGGGAGCTGAGGAACAGGGCCAGCTGGAGCCCATCCTTGGGGCCTCTACACTGGGGGGTCTCGTTCCATGTGCAATCAGATACCACAGCTTTCTGCGATAGCAACTGTATGAGACGTGTCATAACTCCTGTGTCGGTTCCGTACAGTGTGGTGGGACTTCCTCTCAGTCACTCACTCATTGTCTCTCTGTCTCACTCCAGATGTGTCGGATGGTTATAAAGTGAGGATCAGTATTAAGTCGGCTCTTGGAGATAAAGCTGTAAGTTCAGATCGGAATGATCTGATCTGGTCTGATTCTCCAGATCGTTTCATATAATCTTATTACAGCTTCATACATCAAAGCTCCAAACAGAACATCTGAATGCATCTCTACTTCTGACAAGAACAGTGTGTGTGTGTGTGTGTGTGTGTGTGTGTGTGTCTGTGTTCTCAGTATGAGTGGAACCAGAGTGAGGAGTTTCTTTTCAAAGCGATGATCGCTTTTGCCATGCAGAGATTCACCGGCAATACAGAATATGGGTGAGTGCACTCACACACACACACACACACACACACACACACACACACACACACACACACACACACCTTATTAATATTACAACTTCACACTGGATATTTAATATATATTGTCTATTATTAATGCTGTTGTTGAAAATGTTGATCTGAACCTCTTGAGTGGTTGAGCAGGTTGGTCTGACTGGGATCGATGATAGAAGAACAGTGTTGAGCAGGGTTTGATATATTTCATCTTCCTTATGATATGTAATAAAATGAGCGCTGACACTGATTAACGGTGGAAGGTGTCTAGACCTCGTCACAGCAGGGCTGAAGCCTGACTCAGTTACTGCTGCCACCGCGAGTCTGACTCAGCTTTCTTCTGGTTAATCAATCAGCAGACACGACTGAGACACACCTCCAGCCTTTCTTCTGACATCAAGGTGGTATATGTGGGTTGGGTGGGTGTGGGTGTATATGAGGGGTGTATATGAGGGGGTATATCTGAGGGGGTATATCTGAGGGTATATCTGGGGGGTGTATATGAGGGGTGTATATGAGGGTATATCTGAGGGTATATCTGAGGGTGTATAGAGGTGTATATAGAGGTATATCTGGGGTATATCTGGGGGGTGTATATGAGGGGTGTATATAGAGTATATCTGAAATTGTGTTGTGGTGGTGTATGAGGGGGTATATCCGAGGGGGTGTATATGTGGTGGTGTATATGAGGGGGTATATCCGGTGTATATGTGGCGGGAGTATATAGTGGGTATATATCAGGGATGTATATGTTGAGGTGTATGCAGTATATCCAGTGTATATGTGGTGAATTGTATATGAGGGTATATCTGGGGATGTGTATGGGGTATAGGTAGAGTGTATATGTGGTGTATACGGTATATCTGAGGGGGTGTATATGTGGTGGTGTATATGAGGGGGTATATCTGAGGGGGTGTATATGTAGTGGGGTATATGAGTAGGTGTATATGTGTTGGTGTATATGAAATTGTTATATCTGAAGTGTATATGTGGTGGTGTGTTGAGGGGGTATATATGAGGGGGTGTATATGTAGCGGTGTATATGAGGGGGTATATATGAGGGGGTGTATATGTAGCGGTGTATATGAGGGGGTATATATGAGGGGGTGTATATGTAGCGGTGTATATGAGGGGGTATATATGAGGGGGTGTATATGTAGCGGTGTATATGAGGGGGTATATATGAGGGGGTGTATATGTAGCGGTGTATATGAGGGGGTATATATGAGGGGGTGTATATGTAGCGGTGTATATGAGGGGGTATATATGAGGGGGTGTATATGTAGCGGTGTATATGAGGGGGTATATATGAGGGGGTGTATATGTAGCGGTGTATATGAGGGGGTATATATGAGGGGGTGTATATGTAGCGGTGTATATGAGGGGGTATATATGAGGGGGTGTATATGTAGCGGTGTATATGAGGGGGTATATATGAGGGGGTGTATATGTAGCGGTGTATATGAGGGGGTATATATGAGGGGGTGTATATGTAGCGGTGTATATGAGGGGGTATATATGAGGGGGTGTATATGTAGCGGTGTATATGAGGGGGTATATATGAGGGGGTGTATATGTAGCGGTGTATATGAGGGGGTATATATGAGGGGGTGTATATGTAGCGGTGTATATGAGGGGGTATATATGAGGGGGTGTATATGTAGCGGTGTATATGAGGGGGTATATATGAGGGGGTGTATATGTAGCGGTGTATATGAGGGGGTATATATGAGGGGGTGTATATGTAGCGGTGTATATGAGGGGGTATATATGAGGGGGTGTATATGTAGCGGTGTATATGAGGGGGTATATATGAGGGGGTGTATATGTAGCGGTGTATATGAGGGGGTATATATGAGGGGGTGTATATGTAGCGGTGTATATGAGGGGGTATATATGAGGGGGTGTATATGTAGCGGTGTATATGAGGGGGTATATATGAGGGGGTGTATATGTAGCGGTGTATATGAGGGGGTATATATGAGGGGGTGTATATGTAGCGGTGTATATGAGGGGGTATATATGAGGGGGTGTATATGTAGCGGTGTATATGAGGGGGTATATATGAGGGGGTGTATATGTAGCGGTGTATATGAGGGGGTATATATGAGGGGGTGTATATGTAGCGGTGTATATGAGGGGGTATATATGAGGGGGTGTATATGTAGCGGTGTATATGAGGGGGTATATATGAGGGGGTGTATATGTAGCGGTGTATATGAGGGGGTATATATGAGGGGGTGTATATGTAGCGGTGTATATGAGGGGGTATATATGAGGGGGTGTATATGTAGCGGTGTATATGAGGGGGTATATATGAGGGGGTGTATATGTAGCGGTGTATATGAGGGGGTATATATGAGGGGGTGTATATGTAGCGGTGTATATGAGGGGGTATATATGAGGGGGTGTATATGTAGCGGTGTATATGAGGGGGTATATATGAGGGGGTGTATATGTAGCGGTGTATATGAGGGGGTATATATGAGGGGGTGTATATGTAGCGGTGTATATGAGGGGGTATATATGAGGGGGTGTATATGTAGCGGTGTATATGAGGGGGTATATATGAGGGGGTGTATATGTAGCGGTGTATATGAGGGGGTATATATGAGGGGGTGTATATGTAGCGGTGTATATGAGGGGGTATATATGAGGGGGTGTATATGTAGCGGTGTATATGAGGGGGTATATATGAGGGGGTGTATATGTAGCGGTGTATATGAGGGGGTATATATGAGGGGGTGTATATGTAGCGGTGTATATGAGGGGGTATATATGAGGGGGTGTATATGTAGCGGTGTATATGAGGGGGTATATATGAGGGGGTGTATATGTAGCGGTGTATATGAGGGGGTATATATGAGGGGGTGTATATGTAGCGGTGTATATGAGGGGGTATATATGAGGGGGTGTATATGTAGCGGTGTATATGAGGGGGTATATATGAGGGGGTGTATATGTAGCGGTGTATATGAGGGGGTATATATGAGGGGGTGTATATGTAGCGGTGTATATGAGGGGGTATATATGAGGGGGTGTATATGTAGCGGTGTATATGAGGGGGTATATATGAGGGGGTGTATATGTAGCGGTGTATATGAGGGGGTATATATGAGGGGGTGTATATGTAGCGGTGTATATGAGGGGGTATATATGAGGGGGTGTATATGTAGCGGTGTATATGAGGGGGTATATATGAGGGGGTGTATATGTAGCGGTGTATATGAGGGGGTATATATGAGGGGGTGTATATGTAGCGGTGTATATGAGGGGGTATATATGAGGGGGTGTATATGTAGCGGTGTATATGAGGGGGTATATATGAGGGGGTGTATATGTAGCGGTGTATATGAGGGGGTATATATGAGGGGGTGTATATGTAGCGGTGTATATGAGGGGGTATATATGAGGGGGTGTATATGTAGCGGTGTATATGAGGGGGTATATATGAGGGGGTGTATATGTAGCGGTGTATATGAGGGGGTATATATGAGGGGGTGTATATGTAGCGGTGTATATGAGGGGGTATATATGAGGGGGTGTATATGTAGCGGTGTATATGAGGGGGTATATATGAGGGGGTGTATATGTAGCGGTGTATATGAGGGGGTATATATGAGGGGGTGTATATGTAGCGGTGTATATGAGGGGGTATATATGAGGGGGTGTATATGTAGCGGTGTATATGAGGGGGTATATATGAGGGGGTGTATATGTAGCGGTGTATATGAGGGGGTATATATGAGGGGGTGTATATGTAGCGGTGTATATGAGGGGGTATATATGAGGGGGTGTATATGTAGCGGTGTATATGAGGGGGTATATATGAGGGGGTGTATATGTAGCGGTGTATATGAGGGGGTATATATGAGGGGGTGTATATGTAGCGGTGTATATGAGGGGGTATATATGAGGGGGTGTATATGTAGCGGTGTATATGAGGGGGTATATATGAGGGGGTGTATATGTAGCGGTGTATATGAGGGGGTATATATGAGGGGGTGTATATGTAGCGGTGTATATGAGGGGGTATATATGAGGGGGTGTATATGTAGCGGTGTATATGAGGGGGTATATATGAGGGGGTGTATATGTAGCGGTGTATATGAGGGGGTATATATGAGGGGGTGTATATGTAGCGGTGTATATGAGGGGGTATATATGAGGGGGTGTATATGTAGCGGTGTATATGAGGGGGTATATATGAGGGGGTGTATATGTAGCGGTGTATATGAGGGGGTATATATGAGGGGGTGTATATGTAGCGGTGTATATGAGGGGGTATATATGAGGGGGTGTATATGTAGCGGTGTATATGAGGGGGTATATATGAGGGGGTGTATATGTAGCGGTGTATATGAGGGGGTATATATGAGGGGGTGTATATGTAGCGGTGTATATGAGGGGGTATATATGAGGGGGTGTATATGTAGCGGTGTATATGAGGGGGTATATATGAGGGGGTGTATATGTAGCGGTGTATATGAGGGGGTATATATGAGGGGGTGTATATGTAGCGGTGTATATGAGGGGGTATATATGAGGGGGTGTATATGTAGCGGTGTATATGAGGGGGTATATATGAGGGGGTGTATATGTAGCGGTGTATATGAGGGGGTATATATGAGGGGGTGTATATGTAGCGGTGTATATGAGGGGGTATATATGAGGGGGTGTATATGTAGCGGTGTATATGAGGGGGTATATATGAGGGGGTGTATATGTAGCGGTGTATATGAGGGGGTATATATGAGGGGGTGTATATGTAGCGGTGTATATGAGGGGGTATATATGAGGGGGTGTATATGTAGCGGTGTATATGAGGGGGTATATATGAGGGGGTGTATATGTAGCGGTGTATATGAGGGGGTATATATGAGGGGGTGTATATGTAGCGGTGTATATGAGGGGGTATATATGAGGGGGTGTATATGTAGCGGTGTATATGAGGGGGTATATATGAGGGGGTGTATATGTAGCGGTGTATATGAGGGGGTATATATGAGGGGGTGTATATGTAGCGGTGTATATGAGGGGGTATATATGAGGGGGTGTATATGTAGCGGTGTATATGAGGGGGTATATATGAGGGGGTGTATATGTAGCGGTGTATATGAGGGGGTATATATGAGGGGGTGTATATGTAGCGGTGTATATGAGGGGGTATATATGAGGGGGTGTATATGTAGCGGTGTATATGAGGGGGTATATATGAGGGGGTGTATATGTAGCGGTGTATATGAGGGGGTATATATGAGGGGGTGTATATGTAGCGGTGTATATGAGGGGGTATATATGAGGGGGTGTATATGTAGCGGTGTATATGAGGGGGTATATATGAGGGGGTGTATATGTAGCGGTGTATATGAGGGGGTATATATGAGGGGGTGTATATGTAGCGGTGTATATGAGGGGGTATATATGAGGGGGTGTATATGTAGCGGTGTATATGAGGGGGTATATATGAGGGGGTGTATATGTAGCGGTGTATATGAGGGGGTATATATGAGGGGGTGTATATGTAGCGGTGTATATGAGGGGGTATATATGAGGGGGTGTATATGTAGCGGTGTATATGAGGGGGTATATATGAGGGGGTGTATATGTAGCGGTGTATATGAGGGGGTATATATGAGGGGGTGTATATGTGGTGGTGTATATGAGGGGGTATGTCTGAGGGGGTGTATATGTAGCGGGGTATATGAGTAGGTGTATATGTGTTGGTGTATACGTGACACCAGTCTGGGTCTGTAAACAGTAACACGAATCAAAGCCGAGGGGTGAACAAGTCAAATCAGATCTAATCTCAGTGGCTTTGGAGCCCAAACGCAGCAGCAGCTCCTGGTAACAGCAGCCCACATGTGTGTGCTGATCCTCCAGCACTAAGTCTTCTTATCCCATCATGCTCTGCTGAGATTAGCAGGCGATTACTGTCGGAGGGCTCCGCACAGACAATCGTATCCGCGGGCCGAGGCTGAGCTGATAGAGCTGATTACAGTTCAGCAGAAGATTGAACAAGAAAAAAAATCAATCACAATTACAGGCTGAAACGTGGAGAGCTGAACCCGGCCTGGAGCTATCTCACTGCACAAACAGAGCGCACGGCCACATCCACATCGGAGCTTCTGTACAGTAGTTATTCCAGAAGCTCCATTATTATAGGAGTGAAATTGCCCAATTCCAGGACAACAACAGGCTCTGCCACATCTGCCGGAGGAGAAGCTCCCTCAGCATCAGTGTTCCTGAGCTCTGTGAGGGAAGAGTTTGAGGAAACTGCAGAAGATATCAAGTAGGACATCAAAAGTGTCCACATCTGAATCTGTGAGACTCAAATGTAACACTGCCCATACCTCAACAAGCAGGGCTGATCTGTGAAGCATGGTGGTTCATGGAAGTGGAAGTTCATGTTAAGTTCAGGAAAATGCAGCCACGTTCTGGAAACTTCACCATAAGAACATCTTCTGGATTTATGACACCATATCTTTACCCGGAGACACTGTGGACACACCCTGCAGGACACACCCCTCATTCTGTCGCTCCATCATTCCACAAACCTCTTCTGCCACTGTACACGTCCCCATACTGAACAGATATATATTGAATTTTTATGTATAATTATTTCATATATATTTAGAAATTAAACAATATATTTTAAATGTCTGGGACATTTCAGAATATGCTATATATTATTAATATATTAATAAACATTATTATTGAATATACAGTACAATAATAATAACAATTATTGTTATTATTATTATTATTATTATTATTGACCCTTAAATTACACAAATTTTAATAAATTGCACGTTAAATTATATTCTAATAAAACAACATTAATAGGCAGAATTTGTTGATTAGATTTTTTAAGCCAGAAATAATGAAGCGTTAATACACTCGGGTGTAGATCAGTACTGCTGATCTCTCTCTCTCTCTCTTTCTCTCTCTCTCTCTCTCTCACACACACACACACACACACACACACACACACACACACACACACACACACACACACACACACACACAGTGTATTATTGTGATTACACTACATTTCATGTATCACTGAAGCAGAATAAACGATGTGTGAGTTTAACATCATTCCACCAAGAGTTCCAGTTAATCATTCCACCTTAAATAGTGCTGAAGATCAGGTGAGGACAGTCTGTCTGTGAGCCGCAGGTTCACACCAGCAGGTTGAGGCCGAGCGGTCGGTCGTATGTGCTGTTCAGAGACTGTTCAGTGATTATGGGCTGTTTGTACTGTGATGATCTTACACAGGTTATATAATCTGAAGCTGATTCATTTCAATGCTTATTAAGCGATTTGTCTAATAAACACTCAAAGCACAGGCCTTGTTGGTAGGTTACGTGTGTATGTGGTGGAGGTGCGATACTGGCACTCCTACAGTCTCTCTCAGCCAATCAGATTGAGAGATCCGAACCGTCTAATCTGAAATATTAAAACACCAACACAAACCAAAGTCCAATAAGCTCTTATTCTTCCTGAAAACCTCAAAACAGAAACATCTAATTTTATTTTCTGATCTGAGTCGATGGTGTCTGAACTAATCAATGATGATTTAAAGATATTTAATGAAATGATCCGAGTTTTAATGTGTGTTGGCGTGTTCCTGTCCGCAGTCTATCTAATGTTCTGGTGTGTGATCAGACTGTGAGGGTGTCCTTTTGGTTCGTTGTGACAACTCCAGCCAACGCCTTGGAACCAGTGCCCAGGGAGACGGTGGAGAACGCTATCAGGTAGGAATCACCTCTATATTAAAATGTGGTTCATTAAAGTTCTTATAATTAAGTGCATTAGGAGCTAAGAACGCTGTGTTCTATGTGTTTCAGGACGTACAGGAACCGTATAAACAGTGCCTTCCTGCTGACTGACCAGACCCTGGACTTTGTGGGAATCAACCCCACCCTGGCAGCCCCCATCCAGTACGACACCCCACCCTGGCTCATCGTCTTTGGGGTGGTGATTGGGCTGGTGTGCGCTGGCATTGTTGCGGTGCTGGTCTCCACATTCTTAAATAAGAAACGGTGAGCAAGCATTGATGAACTGAAGTGAAGCAGATGTTTCGCTGGCCTCCATATTCGCCACATCAAATACGCATCTGTAGGATCTGCAGTAACAACAAATCCACCAACAAGCAGAGACTTCCAAGTTTAGGATCTGCTGGAAGGTCCACAGGACACCTTCAGGGGTTGAGGAGCTGAAGCTGTTGTGGAGCATTGGTTTATGGTGACCCATTGCTGGGTTAAAGAGATGATTATATGTTGTACAATGTTCTCTTTGATCTCCTGCATTTCCGGAGTCTTTTCTGTCTGCTGGTGTTTATTAAACAGCATTTTTGATGATGGTCTTTCTGCAGATCTAAGAAACCAAGTGCTGATCCTGCGGATGAGGAGGATGGAAGCGGAAGCATCCCAGGAAACGGAATGCTGTGTGAAAGGGCTGAGGAGAAAGACGGGATGCACAACCAAGGCTTCACCGATGATGACCGTTTCACAAAGCTGTGACCTTTCTCTCGGTAGACGTTGACCGAAGATCCTCAAAAGGGCCAGCAGTTCTTTAGACGATGATGATGTGTGGACCAATAGAAATGCTCCAAATTTACTCGGAATAAAGTCTGACGTTAATGTTCAATACGATGAACATTCCTTATCCTGTAAAGGAGGATTTTGACCAACCGTGCCTTCAAACTAAAAGAACTAATGAAACTTTTCCAGATAAAATCTAAGACTATGTTCCGTCTTATATAACTTTAATGGACCTTTATGTAACATTAACCTGAACTCCATTATTAATCGTGTCTTTCGGACAGTGCTCTGGAAGTGTCCAGGCTGGCTGTGCTGGTCATATGTGCCGATGCAGCAGTGTAGCTTAATGAACGTTCAGAGGGAATCAATTATTCATGAGAAGCACCAACAACATCTCCACAGTGAGAGATTAAAGCCTCACCGGCTCCACGCTCGCATGATCAGAGAGAACTTTTACCCGACTGTCAGGAGCAGAACCCGAGGAAAGTGCTAAAGTCACTTTCCAGCAACATTAGTGCCGTTTTAAACAGCGCCATCAACCTTTCTATTATAATAATTCTCCCAGTTCAGATGGAGTGAATAATTTAAACACTCTCATGTCTCACATTTGAAACATTTATATAGACTAACGTCAGAGCTGGACTGATACGCAGATCCTGAGACACAAAAGGGCTGTTTTAATGGATCTGAGCCTCTTCAGTTCAAACAGTAACGTTTACGGTCCGACTGAGAGGGGGGGTGGGGTGGTGGGGGGGGGTGTGCCCTCAGGTCCACTTCACTCATTAACATTTAGTCTTAATCTACTGTTTGGTTTATCCCCACTCAGATCCTCCACTGCTTCACATTTCAGTAGCTCCTTATTTTTCTCTTCATTTGTTTAAAATACAGATTAAAAGTCTGCTTAACATTTTCAAAAATCACATTTTTGAAACAAATGCACATATAACTGAGTACTAATGTAGATATTGTTATACATCATATTCATATTTAATACATTTCAATATAATTGAGTATGAATGAAGATGATTAAATGATTAAAATATGAATAAAAATGGGTTTAAATTTAAATGATTAAAGTAATTGAGTGTAAACTATGATATTAACCACATTAAAACTGTGTATGAACTGAGATGTGCTCAAATGTTTTAATTTTAATGAAGCATTAATTAAGATATAGACAAAAATCTAAATGTGAAGAATCTGATATTATGAGTTTAAACTGAGGTTTTATCAAAAACGACGAAATCAGGAGTTTCAATGGTGTTTTTACTGAACGTTACTAAACACTGTTGCTTTTGTGTAAAAACCCTGTATGTGTGTGAAACAGCTTTAATAATATTATAAATATTAGAATTAAACTGGACTGTGTTGGACTGACGCCACTGTAAGCCCCCTTTTCTGCTTTCCTGAAGAACGTTTAGATGGATGGTTCTTTACCTTTATCAAAGTTCCACTCATAGGTTCTAAGAGAGTCCAGTAAGGGGGCCTTTCCTTTATATGTGAAGTAGCTGAAGCTGCTCCAGGTGAGTGTTAGATGTGGGAGTGTGTGTGTGTGTGTGTGTGTGTTTGTGTGTGTGTGTGTGTGTGTGTGTGTGTGTGTGTGTGTGTGTGTGTACGTGCTGAATGAGGGTTTAATAAGTGACTGCTTAGTGTGTGTTCAGTGAGCTGTGATGGTGAGGAACATCCGGCTGACAAAAGTGTTTCTGAAATAAAAGCTCCAGTACAACAGATTAGTGTGTGTGTGTGTGTGTGTGTGTGTGTGTGTGAGAGAGAGAGTGTGTGTGTGTTTGAGAGTGGGTGTGTGTGTGTGTGTGTGTGTGTGTGTGTGTGTGTGTGTGTGTGTGAGTGTGTGTGTGTGTGTGAGAGAGTGAGTGTGTGTGTGTGTGAGTGTGTGTGAGAGTGTGTGTGTGTATGTGTGAAAGAGAGTGTGTGTGTGTGTGTGTGAGAGAGAGAGAGAGACTGTGTGTGTGAGACTGTGTGTGTGTGTGTGAGAGTGTGTGTGTGTGAGTGTGTGTGAGAGTGTGTGTGTGTGTGTGTGTGTGAGACTGTGTGTGTGTTTGTGAGACTGTGTGTGTGTGTGTGTGTATGTGTGTTTGAGTGTGTGTGTGTTTGTGAGACTGTGTGTGTGTGTGCGTGTGTATGTGTGTTTGAGTGTGTGTGTGTGTGTGTGTGTGTGTGTGTGTGTGTGTGTTTGAGAGACTGTGTGTGTGTGCGTGTGTTTGAGTGTGTGTGTGTGTGTGTGTGTGTGTGTGTGTGTGTGTGTGTGTGTGTGTTTGAGAGACTGTGTGTGTGCGTGTGTTTGAGTGTGTGTGTGTGTGTTGGGGAGAACAGAGTGGTAATTAAAGGTCTTATCTCTGTTGTTATTTTTGTTTTTGAAGTGATTTTCTAAAGAGTGTTTCTACCTTTTCTCTGATCCTTTGTTCTATTATTTAAAGTGTAAAAGATTAAAGGTTCTCTCCAGGGTTCTGCAGTCGAGCACAGAAAGTAACAAAAAATAATAAATCTAAGTTGATATATTTATGAAGGGGTGTTAACTCGGGGTGTGTGTGTGTGTGTGTGGGGGGGGGGGGGGCGGTTCACACCTGTATAAGTTGTGAGGTGGAACACTGGCCAGGGCGCCCACGGCAACGAGACGTGAGTTATCAGAGTCTGAGTGATGAATGATAGTGGGGGTCATGGATGGATGCAGTTATTATCATTAAGCAGCCGTGGGCAGCCACTGCACTGTCCACTGTGGGTGGTCATGCCTTCTATGATGTATTCCCGGTACACACGGTACTGTGGATTGCGGAATGTTAAAAACATTAGACTTCATTCCGAATTTAACGGATGTCTTTATTTGATGTTTATTACTGAACCAACAACTCATGTCTTGTACATATTGTTACGGAAACGTTTATTTACAGTTGTTGCTGCACAAGAGGGGACACAGCAGATACTGAGTCACATACTTTTACCCTCACAGATATGAAACGCCGATCATCTTCCTCCATAAATAAAGGAGAATACAATTGTAAAGGGTTCATGAACTTTTAAGCACCACTAAACGCCCTCCTTCACTGGCTGCCGTACAGATTGTACACGTTTCTGTTTGTACTTTTAAAGGCTGTGTTTGCGTTTCCCAGGTTGTGCCTCCCTGCCTTTAATCTAGACGACAATCCAGACCTCGATCTTATCTTTATACACTCAAACTAAAGCAGCACGTGAGTGTGTGTGTGTGTGTGTGTGTGTGAGACACTTTAGAGACAGGGACACACCGCAGCTTGTGGGGAGGGTGTCTTGCTCAAGGGCACTTCAGTCACTGTTGTTTCAGAGAATTGAACCGATGACCTTCCAGTCGCAGGGCTGCTTCTCTTTCCTACGAGCCATTTGAAGGGTTTTTCTACGTGTCTGTCGTCCAGTCGCCGCACTGACTGCACTGATGTGAGATATTGTGACGCAGCATTTCAGACCTTTAGCTAAATAAAACTTTTATTTCTATATATTTTGTTTTAATCTTGAATTTGACAAAGTTAAACTGTCTTTGCTTCTACGTCAAAGAGATCTGCTGTAATTAAATTGACCCTTTTTTGACCGTCATGCAAATGTCACATCTGCAATCAACTCAGGAGCCTTTGTTAACTGTCTTGTAAATGTTCTAATGATGAATGACTGCAGCTAATTGAGCAATTACTTATTGTGCTGGGAAACGAGGGGGACGATGAATAAAACGGGCTTTATTTTCCACACGGTTTAGTCATTATGGACGTCCTGACCCTAAATTAAACTGTACTGCGACCTCAATCAGAGCTTCATTTCAGAGTCTGGAATGTGGAGCAGAACCACAAACACACTGGATCTGGATCGGAGACTGTACGGTTCTGACCAGGTCGGTCGGCAGAGCTCCTGCTTCTCTTTAATTAAGGGCTGATTAGAAACTGGGAACGCTGGCGTTCATCCAGGAGAGCAGTCGCGTGAAAACCCCATGAACCTGCTGACTTTAAACTTATGAATGTTTATTTACTGGTATCTCCTACTTTGGCTGAAGTAATGTCAGTTAGATGTTTCCTATAATGGTCTATAAATGTCCATATGATTAAGGTGTTCATGGCGTGTTCTAATGTTTTCACATGACTGGAGTAAGATTATGAACTCAGGAGCTTTGTGTAGGACGAGGAGAACCTATTACGTCCTGAACATATTAAAACAAACACATCCAACCCACCCAACCACCCTCCTTCTCTCTCTCCTTCCCTCTCTCTCTCCCTCAATCTCTCTCGCCCTCTCTCTCTCCCTCCTGCTCTCTCTCCCTCCCTCTATCTCACTCTCTCCCTCTCTCTCCCTCTCTCCCTCTCTCCCTCCCTCTATCTCACTCTCTCTCTCTCCCTCCCTCTATCTCTCTCTCCCTCTCTCCTTCTCTCTCTCTCTCTCTCTCTCTCTCTCTCTCCCTCTCCCTCTCTCTCTCCCTCTCTCCCTCCCTCACAGTGCAGGAAAAGGTCAAAGTCCTGGTGTTATTGTTCAGGTGAGTTTCGAGCAGGTTAACTGTTCAGTTATACAACCAGCAAATGACCATGAGGACGCTCACAAAGACACCCATCACCATAAAACACAACCAGACCTTTTCCAGGAAGGACATCCGAGGCTGAGACCTTCAAAAACACTCAAATACGAAAACAGACTTTCAGCGAAGCGGAGTTCGGCGTTCGGATCTGCCTGGAGACGGGAGGAGCGTCGGGGACTGCAGAAGCAGATGCAGATGGAGAAACTCCTATTTTCAGAGGAGGCCTGTAGGAGCAGCGCTGTAGATACGAGTGGCTCCGAGTGGGGTTTAATCTAATTATTAATCCATTATCAACACGACACTGAAGTATAAGAGGATAATTATATTTTATGGCTTTTTCAGTCCGAACGGATCTGCAGAAGGAAACAGCCCAGAGGGTCAATCACACTGAGAGCAAAAATCACTTTAATGCATCGGTGCACACTGAATCTGTTTGGGTATCTGTGGTGCTGCATGATATTACACACACACACACACACACACACACACACACACACACACACACACACACACACACACATCATAAAACAGTGTCTATATAGACAGATGGACTGATGTTGGCTAGATATTTCTGGTTGATGGACTGTTCTCCAACATGACCTCCTCATCCACTGTAAACACCACCATCGCGTCTCTGTGTCCAAAGAGTTTCCTGACCCTCCCTCTCCTGTCTGCTCTCCTTGCCTCTGCTGATCTGTATCTCGTGTCCTCAGTAAACACACTGATGGAGCTGAATAGCTTATGAATCCAAATGATTCCAGATCAGCAGAATGCAGGAGAGGACGTTTCAGACACTGCAGTAGCCTGACCTCCCTGAGCTGCACAATAAACCATGTTTCTATACACACTCACCCTGATACACACCAGAGCTCACACATCTGCATTTATTCACATGTTGACCACCTGAGAGACCATTTCAGGTCAATAAGGGTGACCAGCGGAGACCCTTACCCCACGTGGCCCATGCAGATCACTGGCTGCACTTATAACCAATAACTTTGGTTCCTGTCAAAGTGTCTCAGATTCTTCCACTTGTGAATTTTTTGTGCTTCAACACTTCAACTTCAAGAACTGTCTGTTCACCTACTGAGCAATATGTCCACCCCTCCACAGGAGAGCTGAGGAGCCAAAGGAACGTGTGTGAGTGAAGGGTTCCAAACACAGCAGGAGCAACCAGCCAGTGGTCAGCGTACTCTCGCTTGTTTTGGTAGAGTTCATCAGACTCACTGAAGCATGCTGCTGATCATTCGTCAGGTATAATACCTGGGACTTCAGGTGTAACGGTGATTTTGTGAGGCTCTGGAGTGTGGAGATTATTTCAGTAAGAGCCTTAAAGTGTGTTTGACTGGGACGTGTTCCATAAGAACCGCAATCAATAGGTTAGAAACCCATGTCCTCGATAACACACCCACGTTTAAAGACCTCTCCTGCAGATGCCCCGAAATACAAACTTCTGCAACATTTATCCAGTTACTACATCCAGCCCGTTTCAGTGGTCAGACTGCTGAGGCTGTGGTCAGACCGCTGAGGCTGTGGTCAGACTGCAGGCAGATCGGATTCGTTTCTCCAATCAGACGTGATTAGAGAATCGGATCTGATAAGACTGTCCTCAGATCAGATTCGTGTCATAATCCGATCTGCATGGGTTGCTGGGATAATGACAGATGGGACAGACTCCGTGAGGGAGGTCCCAGACTCCTCTTGTGTAAAGGCAGCCCTTCTAATGCATTCAGCACACGTTGCTGACACAGATGTGCAAATGCACACATTGCTTGACTAGTCCCTGTAGAGAGGTACTGCCAATAGAATAGGACTCCAAATGAGAATCTAGCTGAAAGTCTTCTCTGGACAGTAGAGACAGTTGCTCCAAAAAAGCAGGAGAAACTCTTTAATCCCCTTGATTTCAGAAGAAACGAGCAGGTGTCCCAATACTTTAGTCCATACAGTGTACAGCATTGCTATTTCAGCTTGTAGTTCCAGTGGAATCTAAAGTGAACTTCCGACAACAAACATGACCTGACAGATCGACTAACGTCCGGGCTTTGGGGGCTCCTGAGCCAGGCTTTAATGCCAATGTTATTTTGACCCTTGTTGGGAAGCCGGGTCTGCTGGTCCTGACAGCCCTGCTGCTTGAAAGCCCTGATTTGGTGGTAGAACACGTCGGAAGCTGTTCTCCGAGGACATGCTGAGCTGGAACAGGGTTCTGCCTTTTTCCACTGATCTTTTCTCAGATGATCCATTTCAAAAAGGGAAGCGTGTGTTGCACAACTGCGGCTCCTCGGGTTCAGTGGACGCCTTCAAAGGCAAGCAGGGCTCAGGGGTTTCTGCAGGACGTCCAGCTGTGAGTCAACAACACAACAGTCCGGAAAACATCAGTCAGACACAGAGGGCTGGGGAGCAGGTGACCCCATCTGAAGGAAGGGCCACGAGTGTGTGTGTGTGTGTGTGTGTGTGCGCGCGCGCGCGCGTGTGTGTGTGTGTAGATGACTTTGAAACCACATCTACCAGACGAGATTAACTCATATCTGTGGAAACATCTCATTTACTTTTAATGATCATTGCTGTGGTGTGTGTGTGTGTGTGTGTGTGAGGGAGAGAGAGAGAGAGAGAGAGAGAGAGAATGAGAGAGCTTCAGTCAGAATGCATGCGGTGTGTTTTGCCCTTTGAAGAGTGTGCTGGATCTCAGGCTGCCTGTGGAATGAGCTGACACCAGCACAGCCTCAGAAGCATCAACATCATGTAGGAGACCTCAGTTATCAGCAGGCATACTCTGTGGACAAAAGTATTGGGACACCTGCTCATTCATTTTCACGTTTTCTTCTGAAATCAAGGGGATTAAAGAGCTGATCCTGCTTTTGTTGGAGTGACTGTCTCTACTGTGCAGAGAAGATTTTGGAGCATTGTTGTGAGGATTTGATTGCATTCATTGACAAAAGTGTTTGTGAGGTCAGGATGTTGGATGTTCATCACCTCATCTCATCCCCAACCCTCCAACTCACCCCAACTTAAAAGTACTGGATGGAGCTCCATCATTCCAGAGAACATAGCTCTCCACTGCAGTGGAAGGTTCACAAGGTTCATGTTTATCTGCTCCAGGGACTCCTATTCTATTGGCCGTTCTTCTCTTCAGGGATTAGACAAGCTGCGTGTGCATTTGCACAACTGTGTCAGCAATTGGCGCAACTTAAAATGTCTGTCCACAAATATTTGGACACAGTATCTTCAATATGTGGCCAAAAGTATGTGGACAGCATTTCTTTTGAAATCTACTATTCTTTAGGGAAGGCTTTACACTAGAGGATGAAAAATTGCTGTTAGGAGGTTTTGATTGCACACAGGCACATCGATGGCATCAGGGAGGATTACCACACTAGCCCATGCTCAGCCCTGGGCATGGTGGTCTCAGGCTCCACAGGGTCCCGGTCTATTGGGAAGGATTTTGGATACGTGTCTGTCATATTGCAAAGTAATATAGGAATGCAGAAGTCCACTTACCCACTCACATACACTCCAGAGGAACCAGTTTAGCACTGTGGCTGTGGCACTGGTCACTGCGTGTCCACTCTGAGGAACATGATGTAACTCAGAGAACAGTGCTGTAGTGTTGATTTGCCAGCAGCTTCTCTGTGCCGTCATTATTATCACTGTCATTTCTGGACGTGCCAGTGGGCGCTCTGCCACTTTAATTACATGTGACGGACACAAATTAGCTTCTAATCTTCACTTCATTTGAATACTGTACCGACTGTAAATGGTGTAAAAATAAAACACAGAGCAATGGAAGAAAAAAGGCGTCTTCAGAGTCATAGAAGCTTAATATCAGTCATTCCATAAAGAAAATGATCGTTATGGTTCTGCAGTGAAAATCAGAAATGTAATATTAGAACTGCTCTGTTACACTAACAGGAATTAATGGGGTGCAAATATTTGTGCACTGTCCTTCTGTCACTACGACACAAATACATTGGCAACACCCAACCAGCCACACAGGGAACCACAGAAACCATAGTGAAATCAATAATTACGTAATTATACCACAA
This sequence comes from Acestrorhynchus altus, assembly GCA_034509495.1. Classification (NCBI taxonomy): domain Eukaryota; kingdom Metazoa; phylum Chordata; class Actinopteri; order Characiformes; family Acestrorhynchidae; genus Acestrorhynchus; species Acestrorhynchus altus. Next base: position 652,500 of record CM067518.1, on the reverse strand, counting down.
TCAGATGAATGATCTCTATTACATCTCTGACCAACCATCTAAAAGTAGTTTCTTGGTGAGGTTTGTTGGTTCTAGACAAACATTTTTGCAAATGAGAATAATGAGTGGGAAGAACCTTTTTATAGTTCAAAGAACCTGGAATTCACTGTTTCCTAGAAACAAACATTCCTAAAGTTTCTTCCCTAACACGGAAAAATTGGAAAGACTTCAGCACCAACAAGATTAGTGTACAGTCACGGAACCCTTTTCAGTTCTATACAGTCATTTTTAGATGTGTTAAAGAATACAACGTTCCTATGGTCCTGGAACTTCTGCACCTACAGACAAACTTCTACAATGTTCTCCGGTTCCGCGTCGACAGATCCTGCCCAGCCAGGCAGGACCGTCCCAGAAGCCAGGCATGGAGTCATCCGTCCGTGAAGCCAATCACACAGCCCAGTGACCGCCACGCTGCGGGACAGACCACACAGCCCGACATGGCCATGGGCCGCTATTATCATCCTAATTAATTCACTGCTGTCGCGGGACTCCGGCAGCTAACGGTTTCAGAGCTCTGGAGTTGTCCCCCAGACTCTGTTTTGAGCTCCCGGGCTCGGCCTTCCAGACTCCAGATCAATGGACTGTGTAAGAGCTGCTGTTGAGAACATGGACCTCCCAAAAAACAGCAACAAACTTCACCACTCTGACAGCCAGTGAGACCCTCGGGCCCCTGGTTCATCAGACCACTCAGAGTAACAGTGCTGGTCAACAATGAGATCATCTTCATGCTGTCGATTCATTACAGCGAAAAAAATCGATAGACAATTTCATCCCTAAGCTTAAAGCAGTCGATCAGTCGAGTCATCATCAGGGGCTGGAGTCCTTCGTTAGTGTCTGCATTAATACCTGAACATTAATACCTGAACATTAATACCTGAACATTAATACCTGAACATTAATACCTTATGTATTATCCCTTCTCGGGACTTTTATTCTGAAATTGTGTGAGCAAAGAAAGAGAGCAAACAGACCCTCCCTTCTCATTTTCCTCTATAACCCAATATCTGGGTCAGTGATGTCATCAGCCCCGCCCCCTCTCTCTGATCAGTCAGAGTCTGTATGCAGGTTGAGTATCAGCCCCGCCCCCCCTCTCTGATCAGTCAGAGTCTGTATGCAGGTTGAGTATCAGCCCCGCCCCCTCTCTCTGATCAGTCAGAGTCTGTATGCAGGTTGAACATCAGCCCCGCCCCCTCTCTCTGATCAGTCAGAGTCTGTATGCAGGTTGAACATCAGCCCCGCCCCCTCTCTCTGATCAGTCAGAGTCTGTATGCAGGTTGAACATCAGCCCCGCCCCCTCTCTCTGATCAGTCAGAGTCTGTATGCAGGTTGAACATCAGCCCCGCCCCCTCTCTCTGATCAGTCAGAGTCTGTATGCAGGTTGAACATCAGCCCCGCCCCCTCTCGGCAGTCAGAGGACTGTTTTTAATTATTATTCTGACTTATTATAAACAAAACAATTATTGAAAACAAAAAACACATTATCACCTTAAATTTGAAGGTGAATTTCTGGAAGCTGCTAGTATGTTAGGATATGTGTTAGAGTACAGGTTCTACAGTATTTATTAATGTATCATTGTTTATAATAATGTATTGGAAATAAATCAGGTCTTGAATTTAATATTTTTGGTTTCTTCAAAAGTCGACTGTAATGTCTTTTACATTGTGATGGTAAATCTTGTGGTGAAATTCTGCCATGGTGAGAATTCCACGGGGGTGGGGGTGGGGGTGGGGTGGTGATTTGGGGGTATTTTGAGGAATATTGAAGAAAATAAGGACACTGTCTTTTTTCATTCGACTAATTTCCCACAGTTATTTATCGTCATCCATTGTTGCCAAGCAACCATAGATCTCTGAACCAAGGCAGCTTGGTTCTGTCATCTTTAATATTACAGTCATTTAATTAACGTTTTACACTTTTTGTCATATAATCATTAGTGTGTCATAAAACAGCAGCGATCAGCACAGATATGTTCATATTTTACTTTCCTATCAGTGATAAACAGTGATTATTACACCCTGGCCTTCAATTTAGCACATAAATGAAGATACTTGATAAAAAGTGTAAAACAGGGACGATGTGACACTGAGATCTTAAAGTTAAAATAAAAATGATAAGGAACTGAAGTCTACAGAAGCATATTTTCTAATGTTCTTGAATTCAGTAGGCTTCTTCTGAAGGTCCAGAAGACATGAGGATTCCTGCATTGTTTCCAGGACAACAGCCACAGGAGACAGTTAGGACACCCTATGAACACCTTTGACTATACTGAGAGATGGAGGTGATAAAGTTAGAAGCAGGTGCAGAACATTGGCTGCTACGAATCAGACCTTATTATATACAGGCTTATTTAAATCTCAGACATTAATGTGGTTTGCTCTTGATTGTTGAAGTGAGTGGGATCACCATGAAGCTCCAAAGAGCTCTCTGACCAGATCAGACGGAGCAGAACCACAAGATGAGTAAAGAAGTTAATCATGGATCTACAGGTAGCTCTCAGCTCATCAGCCCACAGCTGATGTTCAAGTGCAGCTTCTACCATCAAAAAGAGACCAAACCAGTTTGATTTTCAATGGAGGAGGTTAAGGTGGAGACCCTTACTGTCAGAAAAGATTAAAGTTCTCTAGAGAACATCTAAACAAAGAGGAGGACTTCTGGAACAATGTTCTTTAGACAGATGAATCTAAAGTTGAATTATTTGGTAACAGAAGTCTGATGATTGGCACAAACCAATCACAGCATTTGAGCAGAAGAAGCTCATAGCAGCTGTGAACATGGTGGTGGAAGTGTGATGGTGTGGAGCTGCTCTGCTGCAGCAGGGTGTGGAGATCTCTGCATCATAGAAACCACTATGAGATCTTTATTGTATCAGAGGGGGTTTGAGGAGAACTTAAGAGTATCTGTACAAAGACTGATGCCGAAACTTCACAGAGCTGAAAGAATTCCACATGGACGAGTGGGAACGTCGTTCTTCCAGTCGATGCCAGAGATGGTAGACGGTTCTAGAAACATCTAATGGACATTATTTCAGTCAAAGGAGGAGATACAGATATTAGGACAGAGGGGTTCTAACTGTCTCCAGACACGGAAGAACATTTCTATGAATTATGTTTGAATAAATGAGGTTTGAGAGACGTTTCTCTCAGTTGTATGTGTTGGTTGTGTTTGGTGATGAGAGCTGTGCTTTAAGGTGATTTAAGGCAGTGGTGATTACGCTGCTCTGAAATGGATTCCACTAACGGTCAGTCGGTTCAGAAGATAAATTCATTAGAGGTGATGAATTATTCTCATTAAGGCAGCATGGCTGAGTTTGGATTTCAGCTCTCGGCCCAGTGAGCGTGAAAATGACCACGCGGTTTGGACAGCGATTAGTATAATGGCTTTTCTGATCATCGTAGTACTCTCATAATCACTGCCTCGTGTTTACTCTCTGCTCTCATATCAAAAAGTGATGAGATGATCTAACGCTGTACATTTACACACGGTAAGTGAGAGCATTGTGAGCTTATTTAAGAAGTACGAGTGTCAGTTCAGTGCATGACTGAACCAGGACCATCACAGTCCAGTAGGGCTTCAGGTCAAGTCTGGTAAGTCAAAACTCAGCTGATAACCACCATCTAATGCTTCTTTTTTGCAGTATAAACGGACAGCTCTCTTTCACTGACCGATGCTGAGTGGCCAGTTAAACCATGTGGTGCTTTCTTCCTCAGGCAGAAGTGGAAGAGAAACAGGTCCATCAACAAACCTTAGCTTAGAACTTCTAGTTCCTCCTGTTTCAGACATTAACAACATCTTCAGGCTTTAGAGGGACCTTAGACACGTCCAAACCCAAACTGGTGGTGTTTGACCTCGGTAAGTGTTTCACTGAGCTACACTGATACAGATGTTACAGTAACGCTGGTGTTACAGTAATACTACAATAATATAGAACTGTTTTTCTTACCGTCTGTAAGGTATTATAATCTTGGTTTGATGAATGCAATGAGATGTAATCAGCTACAGTGATTCCTGTGAACACACACACACACACACACACACACACACACACACACCCTGTATAACATGCTCTTTGTCGTGTGTAGATTACAGTCTCTGGGAGTTTGGGGTGCAGGCTGTTCACCCTCCTCTCCACAAAGACAAAAGGCTGGTTTCATTGTTGTCTTCATTACTGTTGTTATTGTGATTTAATCTAATTTTCCATCAGTTTATCATCATATGTTTATGAACTGTCATAGGAATTTAATTACGGCCATTGGTTACCATGGCAATGAAGCTTAAATTTAACTCACATGCTTACTCTCTCTTTCTTTCTCTCTCTCTCTCTCTCTCTCTCTCTCTCTCTCTCTCTCTCTGGAAGGGTGGTGGACTCGAATCACTGTCACGTCCCCTGTTTTGAAGACTCTGTGGAGATCTTGCGCTCTCTTCAAGCTCAGCGTATACAGATTGGCATCGCATCACAGTGCGTGCCCCCACTGACCACTACAGGACATCACAGCGTCCACTCTGATTCAGCACCGCACTGTTTACCGTCTCCCCTGCTCTAACGGCCTTTTCCCACGACCCTGCATTACAGTGAGACCATCCGAATTAATCCGATCATTCTCTCACAGGCACATACTGCAGATTCATACTGGATTACAATCTGACCTCGGATTACGACTCCACTCCACATCAAACTTATCCATCTGAACGGAGCAGTCAGCTACTTAAGTACTTATTCACTGTCCACTATGAATTATTAAGTGTCCACTATGAATTATTAAGTGTCCACTATGAATTATTCAGTATCTACTACGAATTATTGAATGTCCACTGTTTTATTTAGAATATACTATGGTTTATCTGCTTTGCTGCACATCCAGTAAGATTTATTCAGTATCCACTATGAATTCTTCGTTTATTACTGTATCGTGTGCTGGTGAAGAACAGAATTTAAAACCACCGTGGTGTTTCAGCACAGCATGGAGCCAATCAGCTGCTTTCCCTCTACGTCCTGGACCAGTACGTGTACCCGAGGTCAGAGGTCACACATTTCCAAAGGTACAGCTGGTTGTGTTTGCTCCAACTGGCCACAAGTATGTGGACACCTGTTCCTCTTTATTTTGTTCTGGAATTAAGGGTATTAATATGGAATTGTCTCTCTTTACTCCCCACAGCTTTATGGTGGATGCTGGAACATTGCGTTGAATATTTAATTGCATTCAGCCTCAAGAGAGCATCAGTAAGGTTGGGTGATTAGTTCTGCCACTCCCAAAATTCCCAAATGTATTGCGTGGAGCCCCGTCATGCCGGAGAACCCCACAGCCCCAATGGCTGTAGGCCACACTCAGCATTGGGCGTGGTGACCTCAGGGTCATGTGATCACAGCTGCTCCAGAGCACTGTGGAAATGAAAATATAGCAAAATGGCGGAAATTGAAGGGGTGTCTTGATACTTTTGGCCACGTGTGAGAGGAACGCGGGAACAAAGGAATTTCGGAATGGCAGGATATGCAAATAATGCTGTATCTGAAATGACACATCTAAAATTAATACGCAGCAGTGATCTGATAATGCAGCCGCTCTGCGGAGTGAATTTGGACATTTAAATTCCAGCAGTTCCCTCTAAACCCCCCCGCTGTGAACAGCCCACAGCGCTTCTCCAGTGTATCAACACAGTCGGAGCCACTCTCAGATGAACGGCTGTGAGTTCACAGCTATTTTTCTGCTGATTTTCCTGTTTTCCTTAAAAACGGAGCTGAATTTTCCAAAATTAAATGTCACACATCTCCATTAAACCATGCAACCAAAGAGCACTCGATGATCAGCAGAGGAACGCAGTGTGTGTGTGTGTGTGTGTGTGTGTGTGTGTGTGTGTGTGTGTGTGTGTGTACAGGTTTCAGGCAGACAGCAGAGTTTCCTACACAGACATGATGAAGACCATCACTGACATCAGCAGGCTGGGTACAAACTAAACCTGCATTGTTGGTATTATAGTAGAAAAGATCTAAAACATCTCAGCCTTTCTGAGAAACACACATCTAAAGCATTGACAAATGTCTCAAACATCTCAGAAAATCTAAAATGTATCGCAAAACATTTCTACTGTAATGCAAACATTTACACACATCTCATTAATCAAATATACTGTAACAGAAACATCTACAAACATCTAAAACATCTCAGAAAGCATATTGAACACCTGACTGTCTCTGTGCTGTAGGTGTGCTGGTCCATAATGGACTTACGTCCAGATTAGCCCGGGAGGAGCTTCAGCAGTTCCTGAAGAAGCACTGAGTTCAGCTACCTCTGCTGCAGTGGTCACCACAGCCTGACCATGTCAGCTGGTCACTGTGCACAGTAAAATCTGAGGAATTGCTCTGAGGATTGTGAGGAATGTCGATGACCTTCTCGCTGGAGTTTAAGCTCGGACCCAAACTGAAACTGCACTTTGTTTTTGGCTCTTAAAGGCGTGAGAGGTTGGTTTGAGACGTTACTGTAATGTTATGTTTTTGTTTACAGAACTTTATGAAATAGTTTTTTTATCCGAGTTTTTAAACCGATTGGTGACAGAATATAGACAGATATTTTACAGAGTATCTTCCACTTTTATTTTGTTACTGCAACCATTGAAATGTTTACTGAGGTTTGCTGTGATTGGCTGTCACTGAAGACTGGTAGACGTGCTCCGGTTCTGTCCAGTCGATCCAGACGTGTTTGGGTTGTAAGCAGTAGGACTGAGTAGCTCTCGTTCAGTTCCCTTTACAAAGAATACTTGACCTTTTCATATAATCAAACACAGTGATGCTTGAAAGTTTATAACTTTATAAACTTTTTTATATTTTTGCATAAATGTTCCTCCCATGAACTGCTGCTTCACATCGTCCACAACAGTTCTGTTGGATTAAGGTCAGGACTTTCATTGGGCCGTTCCAGAACAGTAGCTTTACTTTTCTTTAATCATTGTTTGATAGAACTACTTGTGTGCTTAGGGTCATTGTCTTTTGGCATGACCCACTTAATATTCAGCTCACACACACGTATCCTGACATTTTCATTTAGAGTTTGCTGGTGAAATTCAGAACTCATTGTTCCATTCTGGCCCAGATGCAGTAAAACAGGCCCAAACTGTGATATGGAGAGCTCCACCAACAGCTCTAGCTCTCCTTCTGGGCTACTGGATAGTCACGTGTTCTTTAAATTAACCAGGCCACGCCCATTTACACCTGCTCATCCCCTATTGGTTGAGAGCACCTGACTGTTCTACTGATCGCTGAGGTGTTAAAGACATTATTATACACATTTAACACGATAGACTTTATGTTACATGCTTTCTTTAACATTACAGACTAAATAAACCAGGGGACACTTCTGATTGGTCGCTTAAAGCACGTGACTCTCACGTTGACTTCCGGAGCAGGAGTGGACCGGGCTGTGTCCCAAATCCCTCTATGCTTCCTACGTAAGGAACTCCCTCTGTGCCCTACTCAGGGTCCAGAACAGACGGAGTGCCCTATGTAGGGAGCGAGGGGGTATTGGGGTTCGGCCCGAGAGGCTTTATTAACGAGTTAGTTATGGGTAAACCCGGATTAGTGGTGTTTGATCTCGGTACGACCTCAACTGTAACTAACGCTACGACCTTAACGGACCACTAGTAACGGTTAACTAGCGAAAAGCTACAGCTAAAGATAACGATAATGCTAATAATGAGTTTAATGATAATGTCAATGCTAATGATAATGACGCCGGTAATGCTTACGATAATGCTAAAGCTAATGATGATGCTAATGCTAAAGCTAAGGATAATGATAAAGCTAATGCTAAAGTTAAGGATAACGATAATGTTAATGATAACGATAATGATAATGATAACGTTAATGATAATGATAATGATAACGTTAATGATAATGTTAATGATAATGTTAATGATAATGTTAATGATAATGCTGAAGCTGAAGCTGGTTCTGTTTTTGTTCTTAATTAATTAAAGCTCTGTTTGTTTACAGATTTCACTCTCTGGCCTTTCTGGGTGGACACACATGTTGACCCTCCTTTTCACAGAAACACAGAGTCTGTTTATTTATTTATTTTTATCTTTCTTTCTTTCTTTCTTTCATCTTCATTGAACAATTACTTTAATCTCTCTCTCTCTCTCTCTCTCTCTCTCTCTCTCTCTCTCAGTGGGCGGATTCTGGACTCCAGAAATGACCACGTTCCTCTTTATAAAGATACTACTGAAGTCCTGCGTTCTCTGAAATCAGAGGGTATCCTGATTGGTGTGGCGTCACGGTGAGAGATGACCCCTACTGACCCATACGTCAGTGTGCTGAACACTGTCCACTGTCCACTGTATTGTATTGTAAAGTCCTATGGATTTTTCAATACATGCTATGAATTAATCAGTGTCCACTATGAATTAATCAGTGTCCACTATGAAGTGCAAAAGTGGTAAAAGTTGTCCTGCTGCTTTGCGCTGCTGTTGCTGCTGTCAGCAGCCAAATTTCTCTTTTCTGATAAACACGGTCATCACTTTTCCGAATTCTGTCGTCTGTCCCGCGGTAATTCCAGCATTAGTTGGAGGGCTTGACCCGTATGTTCAAGAGTACAGCGGAGCATCTGGGTGAGTTATTTAGCTGTGATCAGAGGAGGCTGAATGTCCAGGATACATTTACATGGAAGTCATGTTCTGTACGAGCCACTCGAACACTGTCGGAATAAATTGATTAGAAGTGCATATTTCCCATGGGAGTGGTTTGATTTTCCTGGTGGCAGCGCCGCAGCTCTGTGATTTGTAATAAGCAGAGATGCTCAGATCTGCCACAGGAAATCTGCTGCCCTGTGGAGATTCATTTCAGTCTCAGATTTAGGGAAGTGTTGTGAAGTCACATTGAATGAAACACCGTACTGCCATTCTTGTCTGTATGGAGAACATATTAAAATACTTATATCGGCCTTTACACTCGGAAAAACCCCGTATTTGACAGTTCCTCCACATTTATTACCACTTTAATTTCTAAAATCAGCTGTGAATCGTGAGGCAACCATTTGAAAGGACTATGGAGAAAGCTGTCTTCTGCAGAGGTGGACTATGCAACATGACAATGACCCAAAACTTTCCAATAAACCCTGAAACTAGAAACTCCCCAAACAACTGAAAGAATTCCATTTGGAGGAGTGGGAAAATCATCCTCCCAGTTAGTGTCAGAGACTGGTAGATGGCTATAGTAAACATCTACAACATGGGTTGTTTTGATTTTTCACACGACTGTACTCACATACACTGTTCAGACACAGTCACTTAAAATGGATTGTTGTGTTTCAGAACAGGGGAAGTGGACGGAGCCAATCAGCTGCTTTCCCTCTACAACCTGGACCAGTACATTACCTTCAAACAGATTTTCCCGGGGTCAAAGGTCACACACTTTAAAAGGTACGGCTGAGAATCAGGAGGAGGGACTGATTTTTCAGAACCTGTAAAGCGTCAGTGCTTTTCTGTGGAGCTCATTTAAACTGTATGAGTTCCATTGAAAGAACCTTAGAGAAGCTGAATAGAACCGATACTTCTGGTTGATTGATAAAGCACCTGCCACACCAGCCTTGTGTGGTCAGCTTGGTCAAACTGGTTAACAGGTTTGGTCTTGCTGGTTGTACCACCTTAGTCGTGCTCGTCATAGTGGTTGAAAATCTTGGTCTTGTTGGTCCTACTGATCAAGCAGCTTGGACATGCTGGTCGTACTGCCTGGTCTTTCTGGTCAGGCCGTTCAACTGGCATGGTCATACTGGTCATACTCAGTGATGGACTTGCAAAAAGCCTGGTGGGCGACTATGAGTGTGGGCCACTGGGAGAGAGAAGGGGCCGGTTGCACCTCCCCCCAGGTCTACAAAATGAAACCGATATAAAGGGACATACCTTCGCTCATACTGGTCATACTGGCCTACATTCAACATACCTGTTACGAGCACGTGTCTGATCATTATAGTACATAAAATACAGTTCATGGAGTAGCTCCGTCCATCTGTCAGTTATGCTGACATTTCCTTCCGTGTGAGTCTATTTTCCAGACATCCTGCAGCAAAGCGACGTCACCCCCGTGTTAAACTAATCCCATCTGAACAGAGCTTCAGTCTTTCCCTGCTTCTGACAGCAGATGGAATTTACTCTTACGTTTGACATCTGCACTCATCAGCTGAGGGTCGGCTCCCCGCCGGAGCAGAGAGGGAGCGCAGTATGAACGCTGCTATCTGATGCCAGGCTTCAGAACAAAACTTGACCTAGTATTGTCAGCAGCCCAGTGCAGGGAGATGATTCAGCAGGACGTAAACTGCTGCTTCTGCCGGACGTGAGCTTGAATCATCTTTCAGACGAGCACAAATAAAACAAACAGGGTTATTCAGCCCTCTCAGATCCACTGCTGAAATAAAGAGGGAATCTACTGCCCAGGCAGACTGGGCTTCATTCTGATAGTGGGAGAAGTTGATATTCAGGTCTGTCTCAATCTGTCTATGACCACCTTTTTTCTCATACTCTCACTGTCCATCCTATCAGCTCCTCTGACCACACAGGAGCTCTTTGTGGTTCTATAATTCAGACTGTAGTTCATCTGTTTCTCTGTAGACTTTATTCTCCTCCTTTCACCCTGATCTTGACTGACCAGGACCCCACAGGACCACCACAGAGCACATATTATGTGGGTGGTGGGTCATTCTCAGCACTGCAGTCACACTGACATGGTGGTGGTGTGTTAGTGTGTTGTGCTGGTATGAGTGGATCAGACACAGAGAGAACAGTCCACCAACCAGAAATGTCCAGCCGACAGCGTCCTGTGGGCAGCGTCCTGTGAGCACTGATGAAGGACTAGAGGACGACCAACACAAACCGTGCAGAAACAGATGAGCTTCTGTCTCTGATTTTACATCTACAAGGTGGAGACACTCGGTAGGAGTGTCTAATTGAGTGGACAGTGAGTGGATACAGTGTTTTAAACTGTCCAGCAGCACTGCTGTGCTTTTTTTGGATCAATACATTGTGTGTGTGTGTGTGTGTGTGTGTGTGTGTGTGTGTGTGTGTGTGTGTGTGTGTACGTACGTACATACAGGTTGCAGGCAGACAGTGGAGTTTCTTACACAGACATGATGTTCTTTGATGATGAGCAGAGGAACATCACTGACGTCAGCAAACTGGGTATAAACTAAACCTGCACCACCCTCACACCTCTACCCACACCTCTACCCACACCTCTACCCACACCTCTACCCACACTGCCCAGGGTGACCAAAAGTGATGGACTGATTATTCAGCAGGTGGTTTAATTGATTTGAACACATTCTTCAGGTTTGAGTTCAGAGAGCAGGACGACCAAACCACAGATACGACCAGTGTCATATCGCGAAATGATCTTGAAGGTGGGCAGTCCTGGTCCTACAGGTCTTGGCTCCTACCCAGTTTTGTGCTTTTCCTGTTCACACACACCTGACTGACCTCTCCTGGTTTAGAGGATCTGTTAGAGCAGGAATCCGGCCCCTATTGCCCCCCCACTTCTATAAATCTGAAACTGTCATCCCACTCACTCTGAACATCTCGGAAAGACAGTCTGCTATAGAATGAACATCTAAACCTTCTCTGAAATGAAATCTATTGTAATATAAACATCTAAAATGTATGCTCTGAAAGCATTTCTATTGCATACGAACATCTGAAACATTTCCTTTACTGTAATACAAACATCTAAAGCATCTCAAACACCTCCTGACTGTCTCTCTGCTTTAGGTGTGCACTGTGTACTGGTCCGTAATGGAGTCACGTCCAAATTAGTGAACGAGGAGCTACAGCGGTTCCTGAAGAAGCACTGACACTCTCAGCCTGCAGGGGCCACTGTAGAGGCACAGCAAATGGTCACTGCCCACTGTAAGACTGGACGCATCATTTATTTACTCAGGTTTTCATTAATTAAAGTGGAAAAGGAAATCGTGAAGAGGGTCTGCATATAAATGTCATAGCATTTAAGAATCGCTCCAAAGAACTTGCCTGATGTTCTTGTTGACCCTGAAGTGGACTCAAAAAAGTGGATTCACTCAAATCTTCAACTAAAGAGCGAAAACTTCTCCTTTTTCCTCATGTTTCTGTATCTGTCCACCAGAATACTGTTCTACAAATTCTACGTTTTTAATGTGTAAACTGTAAAAATTAAATCTGAATGTCTGAATTTATACTGTGATTATACTTTGTGTAAAGTGTCTTTATTTTAAAGTGAGTTTCTCCTCTCACTGTCCACTGTCAGCTCCTCTGATCACACAGGAGCTCTTTGTGGTTCTATAATTCAGACTGTAGTTCATCTGTTTCTCTACAGACTTTATTCTCCTCCTTTCACCCTGATCTTCAATGATCAGGACCCCACAGGACCACCACAGAGCAGATATGATGTGGGTGGTGGCTCGTTCTCAGCACTGCAGTCACACTGACGTGGTGGTGTGTTAGTGTGTCTTGCACTGGTCCGAGTGTTGCGCCTGTCCGATTTTGCCCCACTTCCTCGCACTAAAGAGGCGGTTAAAGTTGTTTTGGGGAAAGCAAATGTTAATTAAAACGGCTGATGAAGTTTGTGTTCCTCTGGTGGGAACACAAGGAGCTGCAGGCAGGCCGAGGCGAGCTCCCTCTCCACACTCATTAGAAACCATAACAGCCTCTCATTACCGCAACACAAGACAGGGGTAATTAGAGATTGGGCCATGAAGACTTGCTTATCTCTGTCGGTCTGTCTTCAGGAACCGTATGGCTGATTACACTCGCGTTTTCCTTTCTCCAGGAACGATCTCCCTCTCCGGACAAAACAATTAGACATCTCGGGCTCATCTATAGTCGGCGAGTTTATTCAGAGTGAATGCTTGATGAAAAGGGAGCAGAGCGTCATGTGTATTTTATAAGTTATTTTAGAAGCAGGCAAAGTGGTTTTCCACATTTCAACAAGACACGAGACGGCGTCTGGTGAACCCGACACCATGTTTAAAAGGCTGTTCCGCACTTTCCCAACTTAATCTCCGCCTTTGTACAGTCCATTACCACAGACAGCAACGGTAAACAGCTTGTAAACACTTTCTGTAGCAGCTAAGATGCTTTCAGATCTTGTTTGGGGAATTTTCATCATCCTGCAGGAGGTTGTAGTTCTATGAGCTGCTTGGGTCGTCTTGCTGCTCTACACACATTTCAGTCAGGAGACGAGGAGGGCATGGAAACCTTCAGCTAACACCTCTTAAAGGTGGATGAGATGGTGAGATGTTTGATGTCTGCTTCCAGAATTTGCTGGTATTTTATTGAATCCATTCTTCCCCTTTCAGAGAAACATTCTACGTGCCACTGGCTGCAAGACAACCCCAAAGCATGATCCACCCATCGCCATGCTTCACAGTCGGAGAGGTGTCCTTTTCATGAAACGTTGCATCCTTTTCTCCAAACACGTTTAATCTTTGCAGCTCCATCAGTCCACAGGACTTTCCACCAGGCTTGTTTAGATGTTTCTTATCAACATCTGACGCAGATTTATGGCGAGGACACAGGAGAGGTTTTCTTCTGACGACTCTACTGTACGGAGGAACAGTGCTCCACCACTGCAGAGCTAAATCTCGTTTGTTGTGGTACCTCCTCTGACTGTGATTGGTCCTTATATCACTGCATGCACTAATTTAATCCAAACCACATATCCAGATCTAGTTAGACTGACTAAACGACAGCGTGTTTGGTAGCGGTTTGATTTCGGTTTGGAATTTGGTGTGAGCTGCCAGTTTTCTGCTGTAAAAAGACGTAGCGATGTACGCTAAGCTGTGCTGTAGCAGGGGCTCTCGAACTGCTCTGAAGTTTCTGTGAAAGACTTCGTCAAACACCACGTCAACATGAACCAGCATCTTTAACAAGTTCCCCATTAGTGCCTTTGCTGCTAACAGTAGTGATTCATGACGTGTCTTAAGTACAGATTATTATATCTGAGATCAGAAAATTGGGGAACTTTCCGTGGCGGAGAGCCGAGCGGCTGATGAAGGAAATTCCCGCCGCCTCCTACAACCCTGTCTGATCTCGGCCTTCGCTGCTTCGGCGGCTGGGCTCTGATCAATGCAGAAGCTAAAACTACATTCCTCTGTATCTGAAGGCTTTTTTACGCTTAATCATTTATTCAGCAGCTTCTCTTCTGCGCAGCAACATGATTCATTTATTATGTGAAAAGGGGAGACTGGGATACCACTGACGATACCGCTAAAGCCTACTGGCTTATTCCCTGCTAACGGGCTTTCCCTGTGCTGTTCCCTCCAGCTTCCACTAATGGCGTTCCAGGTGTCATTCCAATATTAATGGAGGTCTTTCCTCGCGGCAGGGTCACCGTCACATTCTCTGGAGTAAGTGAATCCTGGCTTTGACAGCATGGCTGAATGATACTGAGCATTTCAACAAGTCTTTTCGAGATGATTGAACATTCGGTTTGAGGAGCGCTGGGTCTGCAGTTATAATCGTACTAACTGGCTGACACTAATATACACTAATGAGCCTTATCGTTAAAACCATCTGCCTTATATTGAGTATCGAGTGCTGCCAGCGAACGTTCCAGCAGATCCTTTAAGTCCTGGATGATGAAGGATGGGATCTCCATGAGCATCAGTGAGCCTTGTGTCCAATGATCCTGTGGTTGGTTCACTGGGTTTCCTTCCTTGGAGTATGTTCGGTACTGACCACTGCATACCAGGAACCCCCCACAAGACCTGCCTGATGTTCTGAAGATGTTTAGACCATTGGTTCTCAAACCTGGTCCTGGAATACCACTGCCCCGCCCTGCTTTTCCTGTTATAACCCTCTCTGTTCATCTGAGCAAAGGCTCATCAGTTCATTCATTGGATTAGGTGTGCTGGAATTAGGCACAACTCCAGGACCAGGGCTGAGAACCATTGGTCTAGAACATCACAGTTTGGTTCTTGTCAAAGTGTCTCAGATTCTTACGCTTGTCCATTTTTCCTGCTTCAACACATATGCTTTTACGCCTATTGGCAGTTTTTATTGACAGGGACTAGGCAAGCTGTGTGCATTTGCACACCTTTGTTAACAATGAGTGCAGCATAAAGTAGCTGAATGTGTTCATTAGAAGGGGCGTCCACAAATATTTGGGGTCAGTGGTCAATGCAGCTCAGCTCTGTCTGATGCTCTACTGGATTGAAGGCCGAAGGTGTTGTTCCTGCACTGGTTCCAGCTGTGAGGAAGGGTTTGCTGATGTGTGATGCAGTCAGAGGCCACAGTGCCCAGAGGACAGTGATTCAACCCCTCTCTCTCTCTCTCTCTCTCGCTCTCGCTCTCGCTCACACTCTCTCTCTCTCTCACTCACTCTCTCTCTCTCTGCCCCGGTTTTGAGAGAAGAGGAAAATGCTTCAGGATAAACATCACATGCTCTCCTCCCTCTCTGTGTTAAAGAGCACAGTTTGGAATGTTTTGGAGAACGGCAGCAGCAGTTTTCCGTTTATCACCTCACTGCTGTCACAACACCTCATAACCCCTTTCTTTCTTTCTTTCTTTCTTCTTTCCTTCCTTTCTCTCGGATTCTCTCACACGGTCTGGAAGCACCAGCTGTTGTTTGGATCGTGTGAGCATTTCATTATGAATGACCCATCAGAGATCATCCACACTGATGTTCCTTCTTCCACACTGTAGATCCTAATGTTCAGGTTCTAAACACACTTTGTTCAGCTGTTCTGTTACAGTAGTTCAGTAACTACTGGACGTTTATATCTAATAAATGCTGAAGAGAAATATAAACCGAAATATAATTATTAATAAATCTAATATTTCTCTTTATATAATCAAGGTAAGAATCTTCCACCCATCTCCAGTATATCCCATAATACTCATCAGCATCGTTTCATTATCTTGAGGATCTGTTATAATTTATTGGTCATTAAATGCTGTTTTCTCCATGGGAGCAGCCGTGGCCTGGTGGTTAGGGAACCTTGTGACTGGAAGGTCACCGGTTCAAATCCCTGAACTGCTCCCCGGGTGCTGAGGATAGGGCTGCCCACCGCTCCGGGCACGTGTGTTTACTGCCCCCCGGTGTGTGAAGTCACCAGTGTGTATGTGTTTCACTGTGTGTGGAGGATTAATAAGTCTGATTTTTGCTGCAGGAACGTTTCTGTGTTTTGTGGTTTCGAGAGGTTCATTATTGTGTGTGTGTGTGTGTGTGTGTGTGTGTGTGTGTGTGTGTGTGTGTACCGTACTGAAACACAATGTGGAGATTAGTGGTAATTAGGCAGCTTTGCCTCTTCACGTCACCTAGCAACCTGCTCTTGATGGTCAGATAGCTGCTCTGCTGGCAGGCTGGGGTCTCTCTGATATTTGCCTTCAGGTCATCAAAACAGGCTGAGATTCAGATCACATTACACAGTCCAGTGTCTCTGCTGGACATGAACAGGCGACGGAGCAATCCTATTAATTATGTCCATTTTCACTCCTCAGCAAGTGGACCTAATTATAGTTATAGACCTCATTCCTAATGAACTGTGATTCATCACACAACAAGTGATTAATCGTGACAACCACACAAAATAATGTCCATTAAACAGCGACAGGTGATTAATCGTGATTATAAACACAGCGAGACGTGATTCTCAGGAGAAACTACACAAGAATGGGATTCACTGTGATTATAAATCGATCAACCATAACGTTATGACCACAGGACCACCACAGAGCAGCTATGATGTGGGTGGTGGGTCGTTCTCAGCACTGCAGTCACACTGACGTGGTGGTGGTGTGTTAGTGTGTGTTGTGCTGGAGTGTTTAAACCCCTCAGTGGATGACCAACACAAACTGTGCAGAAACAGAGGAGCAACTCGGTAGGAGTGTCTGATAGAGTGGACAGTGAGTGGACACAGTGTTTAAACACTCCAGCAGCACTGCTGTGACTGATCCACTCGTACCAGCACAACTCACACTAACACACCACCACCACGTCAGTGTGACTGTAGTGCTGAGAACGACCCACCACCCACATCATATCTGCCTTGAAAAAATTCATGAAAAAATCTCACATTTTAGGAAAAAAATACTTTTATTCTTGTTCTGAACATTTTCTGACACATTTTTGTCTTTTTTTTTATTTTGAAAGAGAAACGAAAGTATACAGAATGTAAATCAAACGTGAATTCAACCGTAATTAGTGACATTATTAGAGGTGAGTATTTCAGGTCCAAAGAGCAAAGAATATCCAGGTCCACAGATATTCGCGGGTTGGTTCTGGATCATCACCTCCGGATATTATTATCAAAATACATTTGAAAAAAACATGAAACAAAGGCGATTGTTTGAGGATTTTAAGGGATGACAATAATAAAAGCAGACATACTTTAATAAAATATTGATTCTGTCAGCTTCACGGAGCTCCTCCTGAGAACGTTCTGCTCTGACTCTCTGAACATATTTAAGAACTGAAGCTGTGGTTTTCCATCAGGATCTACAGCTCAACACAAAAAGCCATGACTCATTCCCACTGAGCTTCCAGAGGAAGCTCCAGTTTGGCTCAGTTTGTATGGAATTGGCTGAACATGCCGTGCTCTGTGAAAGAAATGGATCAGGACTTCTGGAGAACCTGGTGCAGGTCACAGTTCCGCTTCATTTCATACCAAAAAACCCCCAAAACACCAGCAGGAAGGGCGTCCAGACCCTCGTGCCAGAATCGGTGAAAAACCTCCATATTAAATCTAAATTCTACTGTCACACAATAACCAATAAGGAATCGGATCATAATGTAGCGTCGGGCCGACAGTACAGTGATATTTACAGTATTTACAGGAGAAATAAACAACATCTAACTTCATCTAGAGCTTAAAGGAGAAACATAACACTTAAAGGATGAATTGTCTTCAGGTTTGAGTTGCATAGTGTCCAAGGGGTGGGACAGACTGGACCACCCTGAATCTCAGCCAGCTGTCCGAGCTTCAGTCTGGGTTTGGCCACTGATCTTCTACTACAGTGTCTCAAATGCCAGACTGTCCAGTTAACCTTTGGATTCCAAGGCTAATTTTGTGGGATTCATTTCGTGATAGATTTTGTTTGTAGTTTGACGGAATTTTATTCACCAAAACATTAGAAATGTTTTCATAGGAGACCATTTCACAACTGAATTATTCATTTTGATCAAAACATTAACCTACAATTTACAAACGTTTATTTGCTCATAAGGACTAAAACCAGTTGATCTTAGGAATCCTGTTGAATTTGATAGAATTATATCCTCCGGAGTGGGTTTGAGCTGTTATCTGTGATGATTAGATATTAATAATTATATTATTACATTAAACGGCTGATAAGCTCAGAAACCAATGGCCCAAATGGGGTCCAATGACATCATTAATGGGAGAAAACAGGTGAAAATAACATGAAAAAGTCTGTTCAAACACACACACACACGCACGCACACACACGCACACACACACACACGCACACACGCACACACACACACACACACACTTTTTAAACTTTGAAAGTAAGCATGAAATCTCACAAAGTACCAAAGTAACTACAGAGGAACTAACGGATCTCTGTAAGTACAAACACCCCAAGCGGTTTTCCGGGTTTTCCGATTTCTGATTTAATTTCACGAATTCCTTTCCCATTTCTCAGTACAGGCAGTACAGCGATCAATAATCCGTGAACAGTTTGATCAGAGGAGGAGGGGTCGGCCTTTTCAACCTGATCTTCCTGAACGGTTTCTTCCTGCAGGTCTGAGGGAGCTTTTCGTTTGGAGCGTCATGTTTTATGTGTTGTTCATATTTTGTCTTATTATTGATTGATGTTTCGCTGCTTTCAGTCAAAGAGCAAATGAATTTGATTGGATCTGATTTGCTGGATTCTTTACCACCTAAAGTGCTCAGACCCTGAAGATTCTGTAATGTGGTTAAGCTCTCAGAGCAGTGAGTCACCAGTTCTGGACTGGATCTGAATAAAATCATTAAACAAGGAAACCAAGTAGCGTGGGTTCATGGTTCTCCCTTCACTGGGAGTTCACTGGCGGTCAGTGGGGTCAGTGGGTCAGTGCCAGGCTGAATCAGGAGGTGAGTGGTTGTGAGATTCAGGGTGGTCTGTTTTGCTCCCAGGTTAAAGGTGGAGGTCGTCAGTGGCCTCTAAACGAGGGCAGACGGCGGGCCGACGGTGGGCTCAGACAGGTCGGATGAAGCGCTGGGACTCACAAGCGAAGACAAACGACATCGGAAAGAGTTGAAGAAGTCATGCGCGATAAGTGCCAACGTGGGCGACTGCCGTGACCTTGTAAGAGCTCTACTCTGTTCTTCTCGCTCCCTCTGAACCGTTTCGCCCTAACTGGGTTTCTGCTCCTTTAAGCGGCTCAGAGAGGGTATTTTTTTAGATATTAATACTTCAGCATGAATATTCATAAATGGGGGCGGTGCATTTTTCATGAGGCCTATTTTTCAAACAATGCAGCTCACAGGGCCCAAAATCAATATTTCAGATACGAGATGTTTCGTAACTTTGGCTGGGAGTGCACCAGTGAATTATTCACGCAAATGTAACGGGAGATTGTGGAGAGTGACAGCTCTGCTATCTCTTATGGTGTTCCTGGGAAGTGTGTGTGTGTGTGTGTGTGTGTGTGTGTGTGTGCGCGCGCGCGCTAACCCTAGCGTGAGTGTTTTGTGGGTGTCGAGTCTGTGCTTCTGTGAGAAATTAGGTAGGAAATTCTCTTTGCCTGCCTCTTTCCGGAGCTCCTTCCAACAGTTCTAATAAGTTATTATAAGATAATATTATATATTAAATTATAATAATAATAATTGCTTTTGAATTACCACAGCAGGAATTATCATCACTTGTGCCAGTATGTATTCCCTAGAGCACCTCTCTCTCTCTCTCTCTCTCTCTCTCTCTCTCTCTCTCTCTCTTTTTCTAATTTCACTTCACTTCCTCAGAAGAGAATTCGTTCCTCAGGCTGCGTTCACGACCAGATGGGAACGGGAAAGTTTCCGAACTAACTACATGTGGTAGGAAGTCCATTTGAACGTCCCTGCGGCTCTTAATTCTCACTCGGAACGTCAGAGTTGCTCGAGAACTCCTCTGCACTTTACACTTGCTATTCCGTGATGCCACTTCAACGTGGCCCAAGAACCAAAGAGCTGGGCCCAGTGTCCCAAAAGCATCTCAGAGTTCTTCTCAGATCGTCTTAACCGGTAGAGAAAGAGAGAGTGTGTTCAGTGTGAGGCTCACTCTACCATTAAAGAGTCGTCTTTATAACGAGGTGCTTTTGGGAAGGAGATCTGGGCACCTGAGGAACCTAAGGTTCAAAATTTTGGGAGGGTTCTATGTAATTCTGCAGCTTCTTAACCAGCATAGAGTTCAACTTCATTTGAGTTGGATGGTTTAGCTGGTTTCCTGGCAACTTGACCTATCAACCAGCATGACCATGATAGTGGCCACTGCAACCACATTAGTTGAACATCATAGCAAAGCTGGTTGACCAGTAGGACCAGAATGACCATCATGAATTTGGTTGCAAATATGATCTTTATGACCACACTGGTTTAAGACCACACAGCATTGGTTGAACAACCAACAATTTCAGTGACAATGCTGGTTGACAAGTGTGACCAGCATGACCAAACTGACCAACCATGACCAAACTGGTAAACCAGCAGTGGACTGTGAGCACCCATGGGCCTCAGACAACTGATTGTAGGAAATAAGAGATTCCAGGATGGAAAATTCCCAGCTCCCAGTTGTCAAGAACACACCATTATTCCTTCATTCTCCTTTTTGATCTATGGTTCAGTTTCATCTTTACTGTCCTCCTGCTTCTCCTCCACTTCCTCTTCTTTGCTCTCCTCTCTGTGCATCTCTTTCTCCACCCCCTCCTCCTCTCCTCCCTGCTCTTCCTCACCATTCCCTCCCTCTCTCTCCTCTGGCCTCTCCCGGTTTTCCTTCTCCTCCTCTGTTTTATTCTCTCTCCCTCTGAAGAGTTCCAGCAGCTTTTGAAACTTTGGCCCCCACTCCTTTATCTCCTCCTCCTCTGTCCCTCGCTCACCCTCACTCTCCAGCGAGCTGAGGGAGGTGGCCTGCGACCCTGCCCCTTCCAGCCCGTATGTCTGCAGCGAGTCGTACGGTGGCTGCATGGGGTCGAAGGTCACCTGAGCCAGCCGGTGCTGCAGGAAGTCGCCCATCCTGTGGGTCAGAGGGTTAGCCCCACCTCTTCCCGGCAAAGGCCCAGGCATAGGCCCAGGGCCCAGGCCCTCGCCATCTCGTCTTCCCAGGCCCCACCCACCCACGTATAGCCCCGCCCCTCCAGGGAAAGGCATGGCCAGCCTCTGAGCAAAGTCCTGCCCTGGTAGAGTGTAAACACCCGCTTTGGGATACAAACAAGTAGTTCCGGCTAAAGGTATTCCTGCGCCACCTCTCAGCAGAGTCCCCTCCATTGTTCTGAATGGTGCTGAGCTTTGGCTGGTGTTGATGGGAGCCTCTGTAGGAGTGTGTGGAGTGGATGTGTGTGTAGTGGGTGTGGCTGTGGTTTCGTCCGTGGCAACAGTGGAGACAATGGTGGAGGTGGAGGAGGCGTGTGCAGCTGAGGGGTTGTGAGCGAGTGATCCACCTGAATGACCAGCAGAGCTACTGGAGTCGCTCTGACTGGAACTCTGGAAAACTGGAACCTCCGAGTTTAGAGACTGGAAAGAGAGAAAGTTTATTAAAGTGGGAATTAAGACAAACGTACTGGTAACAACCTACCAATACCTCACCAAACACCTACAAACACCTTAGCAACCAACACTTACACCTTAGCAACTGTCTAAGAACACCCATACCATAGCCACACCCTAGCTATCACCTGTTTAAGTAACCCCATAGAAACACCTTAGAAATCACCTATACACCAGCAACACCTTAGCAACCACCTTAGTAACCACCTTTGCAACCAACCCTTACAGTTATAAACAATAAACCTCTATATCACAGCACCTCTGCTGAGCAGAAGTCGGAATAGCAACGCTCCAATAAATCTGATGGAAAGTCAGTGAAGCTGCTGAATGTAAATGAAATATAAACATAATTCTCTGCATAATTATTGATGTAATTCTGCTGTTGACTTTAAATATTGACACAATGACAGCGTCACCTCCAGACTTCTGCAATGAAACGCAGATAAACACGTCCCTGCTGACAGAACAGCGACCTTCAAACCAGTGTGAGTTACGCTCGCTCCCTTCACTGCAGATTAATTAACAACAGGAAAATAATGAGGAGTAATTATGTCATAACGAGGCTCAGATCAGATAAATGACCATCCAGTGATTCGTACACGACTCACTGATTCACTGATTCACTGATTCACTTCATTTATTCTCTCACCGATTCATTCCTCCATTTATTCATTCATTCATGTGTTAATTTATTAATTTGTCCATTTATTCATCATTTTTCATTCATTCTGTCATTTATTCATTTCACACATTATCATCCATTCATACATTCATACATTCATACATTCACACACTTTTGTTCATTCATCTGGGTGTCGAATCTTTCATTTATTCATTCGTTTATTCATCTGTTTGTTCATGTATTCCATTCATTCACTCATTTTTCCATTTACTCACTGATTCTTCACTGATTCATGGATTGATCCATCCATCCATCCATCCATCCATTTATCTAACAATTATTCATTTATTCACTCATTCATTTATATATTTTTGTCATCTGTCTGTTTATTAATACATTTTTTCTGTACATTTTAATTCATTCATTCATAAAAATTAACCATTTATTCACTCAATAGTTTCATTCATTCATTCATTCACTCTTTTGTTCGTCCACTAAAGGAATTCCTCACCTGATCCTGACTGAGATTCTGAGTTTCAGAGATGACCTCACTTCCTGTCTCACTGTCCTTCAGGTTGTTATCAGCAGAACCTTCAGTCTCTTTGTGCTCTTCCTCAGTTCTGCTGTGATCCGTACTCGGAGACAGTTCCGCCAGGCCCATGAACACGCAGCCTGGTTCCAGGGGCCCGTAGTTCTGCACCTGGCCACTGGGGAGCGTATAGGCCAGCTTGGTCAAGTCCAGCCGGGAGTCGAACGGGCCGATCCTGTCCCTCACTGCTGGCAGGGTGTGTATGCTATAGCAGAACCGTCCGTACAGTGGAGCTGAGCCGGGCCTTTGGGGGTCCACTCCGGCAGTCTGAGTCCAGCTGTACATTCTGTCCAGGTTCTCCTGGGAGTAACTGTAGGAACCAATCAGGGACATTAGTACAGCAGTGGGACGGCTAATTCACAGCTCACACTAGCCGCTGGACACCAGCCGGGTTGGGTCCAAACTGTCTAATTCACCGCTCACACTAACCGCTGGACACCAGCCCGGTCAGGTCCACAATGTCTAACTCACCGCTCACACTAACCGCTGGACACCAGCCCGGTCGGGTCCACACTGTCTAACTCACCGCTCACACTAACCGCTGGACACCAGCCCGGTCGGGTCCACACTGTCTAACTCACCGCTCACACTAACCGCTGGACACCAGCCCGGTCGGGTCCACACTGTCTAACTCACCGCTCACACTAACCGCTGGACACCAGCCCGGTCGGGTCCACACTGTCTAACTCACCGCTCACACTAACCGCTGGACACCAGCCCGGTCGGGTCCACACTGTCTAACTCACCGCTCACACTAACCGCTGGACACCAGCCCGGTCGGGTCCACACTGTCTAACTCACCGCTCACACTAACCGCTGGACACCAGCCCGGTCGGGTCCACACTGTCTAACTCACCGCTCACACTAACCGCTGGACACCAGCCCGGTCGGGTCCACACTGTCTAACTCACCGCTCACACTAACCGCTGGACACCAGCCCGGTCGGGTCCACACTGTCTAACTCACCGCTCACACTAACCGCTGGACACCAGCCCGGTCGGGTCCACACTGTCTAACTCACCGCTCACACTAACCGCTGGACACCAGCCCGGTCGGGTCCACACTGTCTAACTCACCGCTCACACTAACCGCTGGACACCAGCCCGGTCGGGTCCACACTGTCTAACTCACCGCTCACACTAACCGCTGAACACCAGCCCGGTCGGGTCCACAATGTCTAACTCACCGCATTCAGTTATGAGCAAATGTACCATCATTCCAGAGAACACAGTTCCACTGCTCCACAGCTGACCGCCAGGCTAGCCCACGCCTGGCCCAGCAGGTTAAGGCTCTGTTCCAGAGAGTCCTATTCTTTGGGCAGCAACTAGTGTAACTTAATTCAGCTGATTGCATTCGTCAGAAGGGGTGTCCACAAACTTTTGGACACACAGTACACACTGTCAGTATGATCGCATGAACACCTGCACAGCACTGATTTGATTGCTCCTGTTCAGGCCTGCAGGCGTTCTGAGCGACAGCTGTTAAAACTCCAACCTGAACACACACATTTGGGGAAACTGGGCCCAAAAACTTTTCCCCACCGATGGAATCTGAGATGTTCTGACAGCAGCCGTGAAAGACATCTGCCAAAGGTGGTTGAAACCAACCACAAAATGAACTTCTCAGCTTGTTCTCACTCATACACTGTAATGTTAATTTATTCTGTGCATCAATTAAAATCACTCCCGAGTGTAAAACTACACACTGCAGATTCATACCGGATTAACCTCGTTCCACAGTTATTACTGTCAGACTGTAAAACTACACACTGCAGATTCATACCGGATTAACATCACTGCACAGTTATTACTGTCAGACTGTAAAACTACACACTGCAGATTCATAGTGGTTTAATCATATATGTCGTCATTAATCATCTAAACGGTATGAACTGCTCAGGTAATCGAGCTGTGGTTTGTCTTAATCTAAACAGCCGAACTCGTCTCTTCTGATGACTCTGTCTGGGAGAGTCCCTCTGAATCTGCAGCGGAACTGAATGAGGGACGGTGTTCCAGTCCTTTACACACCAGACTAATTATCAGTCATTTCTCACTGCGGCTGTTAACTCGTAGTGTCTGCCTGGAAAATTCTCTATTATTGTGACTTTCTTTTCTGCCTCTGCGATGAGGAAAGACCTGATAGCACACATTTCCTCCAGGAAACCATGGAGACGACATTCAAACGACTTTATCTACTTTATTATTCATTTTCAACCAGGTCCCAAACTCTGTTAAACCTCCCTCACAACAAAACCTCAACCGTATGTCTGAGTGTTGGGTCTAATGGACGAGTCCTGTGTATTATTTACACCATGTAAATTATAAATATAGTATATTTATAAGTAGACATATGTAATAATATTATCTTTATTATCTTTATTATCCATATGTGTGTGTGTATGTGTGTGTGTGTGTGTGTGTGTGTGTGTGTGTCTTTATGCAGTAACAAGTATCAAGTGTGTTTGGAGTTGACATTAACGCGTGTGTTCAGTGATGATCTCAGATGGTGACGTGGACTTTAATCATTGTAACATAAACAGAAGATCTCGGTTAATAACGAAAGCCATTTGTCTGCCAGGTGGTCAATTAGTGTGGCATTAGGACGGAAGGCTCTCCGTCTGACAGCGTAGCTCCTACACGTGGTTGAGATGTCTGTTAACTGATTACAATGAGCTGTCAGAGCAGTGGGTGGGCTGTCAGTCCAGGGTGGTCAGTAAACTGGGTCAGTGCTGCAGTAGATTCTGAGCTCACTTCGCTGCTGAAACGTCTGCTATTGATTTGACACATCAAAGTCCTGATTAAAGTGTTAATTAAACACAACAGCGCTGAGAGATCAGCACATCAAAGAGACAACAGTCACTGTCTGCGTTTCAGGATCACAATCACAATCGGAGTTACTTTATGAATCCCAGCAGGATTACAAACAGCTGCACTCATCTATAAAAAACACAACAATATAGAACCATCATAAAAAAACAAATAAAAATAAAAAGAATAAGCAGAATTAACTCTTTCAATCAATCAAAGCTCCATGCTGACCAGGGTACTGACCGGGGTACTGACCACGGTACTGACCGAGGTACTGACCACAGTACTGACCAAGGTACTGAGTAGGGTACTGCTTGGGGTACTGACCGAGGTACTGATCAGGGTATTGACCGGGGCACTGACCAGGGTACTGACCGGGGTACTGACCACAGTACTGACCGAGGTACTGACCACAGTACTGACCAAGGTACTGAGCAGGGTACTGCTTGGGGTACTGACCAAGGTACTGATCAGGGTATTGACTGGGGTACTGACCAGGGTACAGACCGAGGTACTGACCAGGGTATTGACTGGGGTACTGACCACAGTACTGAACGAGGTACTGACCAGGGTACTGACCAAGGTACTGACCAGGGTACTGACCAGATTAGGGTCAGGATGTGGGTGTGGATTAGGTTTTGGATTGAGGTTGAGGTTGATGTCAGGGTGAGGATTAGGGTCAGGATGAGGGTGTGGATTAGGTTTTGGATTGAGGTTGAGGTCAGGGTGAGGATTAGGGTCAGGATGAGGGTGTGGATTAGGTTTTGGATTGAGGTTGAGGTCAGGGTGAGGATTAGGGTCAGGATGAGGGTGTGGATTAGGTTTTGGATTGAGGTTGAGGTCAGGGTGAGGATTAGGGTCAGGATGAGGGTGTGGATTAGGTTTTGGATTGAGGTTGAGGTCAGGGTGAGGATTAGGAGGTCGGGGTGAGTCAGTCCTTGTGAGTTTATTGTGGAGGAAGGTGGCGTATGAAAATCAGTGACTGCCTCCTAATAATGGCAGACGTTCTCACTCATGCGACTCTCAGAGCAGAGCTGTGCATGCTGTGGGGGGCGCTCTTGAGCGCGGCAATGTCGAAGGCGGCCGTGTCAGCTTCTCCACCTCCTTCATCATCATATGTGATGATATTCTCTCTGATCTCATCGTCCTCCAGCGGAGAGAGGGAGTCCTCTTCTGCCTCTGGGCGAGAGAGCTAGTGCTGTCACCACTGAGAGAGAGAGAGAGAGAGAGATGGACAAAAAGAGGAAAGGATTCACTAAGAGAAGAGATGGACAGAAACTCATTTGATTACCTCCTCGTCCACTAGCCTGCACCATTCCCCCTCAGGGACCCCCGATGCGTTTCTTAAAGGCCGTTTCATTACTTTATTAGCTGGGTGGACTTTATTAGATGAGCCCCTCGGGGGGACAGAAGAGCAGTCAGCTACCATCGACCTCAGCAGCAGATTTAACCCAGAGGCCTCACGGTCAGATTCACTTTTCCTGCCCAAAATCGGATGGAGATGTTTCTAAACTACGGAAATAATTCCCCCTCTCCATACTCAAGCAGGCTCCTCCCGCCATGCTGTGGCCGATTAATCCCACCAGCAACATTCCTGCTTCCACCAGTCTACGACAATACTACAAACAAGCCCCTCCCCCAAACCACTACGGCTGCTGTGGTCCTTCATGACTTCAGTGCTTCTGGAGGAAAAGACTGTCCTTCATCTAATATAACAGTTACACATTTGGCCCCGCCCATTCTCTTTACCTATACACCAATCACCCTGCAAGCTCTTCACAGGGGTCTTCAGGTGGGCGCCCTCCTTCCGTATTATAAATATCCCTGTCACACATTCTTACCGGATTTCTCAGAAATAAAGTGATTTTAGACTCAAAAACAAAAAACAAAAACAAAATAAAACAAAACAATAGTGCAAATTAAGGCACGTTCGATCAAAACTGATGAAACATTTATACAAAGAAATATTAGAGAAATCTCGAAAATATTCATATCTGATATGCGTGACTGTCTCCTATTAATACTGTTCTAATGTTTTGGGGAAAAAATGTACGTCAATGAAAACGTCCTGCAAATTTAGCCTAGAATTGTAATGGTTAAGCCAACCTTTCGTTACCATGGTTTCACTGACTTCAAAAAGAATGTCAGGCAGGTGGCGTGCTTTACTGACTTCACACACGGCATTCACACGCCTTCCTTTCACTTTCTTTCATTTTAACCACTAATTAAACGTGATCCACTAATCAGACTTTTAATCTGCTCATCTGAGACCACACAATGAACAGCCAGGAGCTGTATTTCCAGAGTTATGACTGAGGGAGTTAGTCAAAGAAAGTGAGAAAGTAGAGAAGAGTGCGTGCGTGTATGTGTGTGTGTGTGTGTGTGTGTGTGTGTGTGTGTCCATTCTATAATGAATGTAGCTTAGTTGACAGTTCTAGCCGTGCGGCCCTCAGTCTGTCTGTCCTGAGTCCATCTGGGCCCTCCTCTTGGCGTCAGTGGACATTTCTGTGTGTGCATGCGTATGCACGTGCGTGTGTGTGTTTTTGTTTGTGTGTGTGCGTGTGCATGTGTGCGTGTGTGCGTGTGTGTGTGTGTGTGTGTGTGCGTGCGTGTGTGTGCGTTGTAAAATGCCATCCGCTGCCCTCAGCATTGCAGCTCACGGCTCAGATGCTGCATTAGCAAACCAAACATGTTCATTACAAACACAGCTGGCCTCACACACACACACACACACACACACACACACACACACACACACACACACACAGAAATGTCCACTGATGCCAAGAGGAGGGCCCAGATGGACTCAGGACAGACAGACTGAGGGCCGCACGGCTTGAACTGTCAACTAAGCTACATTCATTATAGAATGGACACACACACACACACACACACACACACACACGTGCATGTGCACATGTTGGTTAGACGTTAACTCCTCTAACTGATGTTGGGTAGATGTTAACTCCTCTAACTGATGTTGGGTAGATGTTGACTCCTCTAACTGATGTTGGGTAGATGTTAACTCCTCTAACTGATGTTGGCTAGATGTTAGCTTTCAAAGA
Source organism: Acestrorhynchus altus (assembly GCA_034509495.1). Lineage (NCBI taxonomy): Eukaryota > Metazoa > Chordata > Actinopteri > Characiformes > Acestrorhynchidae > Acestrorhynchus > Acestrorhynchus altus. The sequence goes on along the minus strand of CM067518.1, from coordinate 623,688 downwards.
AGCCAAACTTTGCTCCACTGCTCAGCTGTGTTTGGGGTCAGATGTGAAACTGTTTGGTTGAAGTTTAATGTCATCAATCCTGCAGGACCGTAGTGTTTACCCAGCAGAGTGGACGAGCAGGCCAGTACAGCCAGCATGGCAGCAGAGCTGAGGCCCAGGAGGGCAGAGGCAGAGGGCAGTGACACGCACACAGCATGTCTCTCCCATTCCATCACCGTCTGACCGTCCTCACTCCTCCCTCTGTCCGTTGCTCTCTTCCTCTCTTCTGCCCACATCCCTCCGTTCTGGCAGGGGCACAGGGTCAGGGTGACCGTCCCCGTACTGCTCAGCTCTGATGCCCCGTCCCGCAGGAGTATGGGTAGTTTCACAGTGTGTAGAGAAGACGAGGCAGAGCGAGGAAGGGGCTTCAGAGGCGACAGAAGAATCAGACTGGCCGTGTGGTCTGTGGGGGAGGGGGAGGAGTCATTCTGTCAATCATTCTCCGTTATACAATGCAATTAGATTAATACGTCCAAAAGTATCTGGACATAACAAGTGAGTTAAGCTTCCTGTGTCTGAGAAAGGTGTTGGATATCTAGTTGGGTCTAGCGCCTCCTGGTGGATATTCCTCTCTAACTGTAACTGTGTTAACAAGTGAACAAGTGTGGGTCACCTCCTCTCTCCTGGATGGTGATGTTGAGAGCGAGGCTGCTGTGCAGGGACAGACTGAAGTGAATGGGTGAAGTAGAGCTGCTCTGATCTCTGTCGATCGCCCGGATAACCTGTACAACCTGACACACACACACACACACACACACACACACACACACACACACACACACACACACACACCATATATGAGATCCACGTTTGTAAAACCAAAGGAGGCGTGAAGAACCTTTAAACTAAAAAAGTTCTGCCAATAGAATAGGACATGGACTAGAGGGTATGAAGCTCCCCAGCATTGAGCTGTGGAGCAGTGGAACTGTGTTCTCTGGAATGATGGAGCTCCATCCAGTACTTTTGGGATGAGTGGGCGAGTTGGGGGTGAGGTGTGGTGGTGATCGTCCAACATCCTGACCTCACTAATGCTGTTGTTGCTGAGTACAATCAAATCCTCACAGCAATATTCCAGAGTGGATTTTCTACACATGTCTGAACTGTTGCTTTAATGTGTGTTTGGGTCAGCGGTGTGACGGACAGGTCGAAAGTTCACAGGAAAGGTCAGACCTGCCCGGTGCTGCTGGAGTCGCACACGGCCGTGCTGTACTGTCTGTCCAGCTCTGGGGCGTTGTCGTTCAGGTCCAGCGTCTCTATGGCAACCGCTACCCTGGTAACCTGGTTGGGGCTATCTGCGAGATGAAACAGAAAAGGCAATCAGACAGACAGACAGACAGCTTCACTACTGGAATAGAGATTCCGAGATTAGACTTATGATTCCCACTGAAGCAGGGCGGATCATTCCCGCGGCCTGTATTGAGTTATTCTGCATGAAATGATTTCTTTTTTTTTCCAATATGTTTTTCATTACAGTCCAGACATGTGCATCTGAAACAGGCCTCCGAGGTGAATGCTCTGGGGTGTGTGTGTGTGTGTGTGTGTGTGTGTGTGTGTTTGTGTTTATTTCACACATTTATTTGGCTGCAAAACAAGCCGCAGGTTTTTGCAGGACAGCAGAATGAAGCTTAAAGCATTAAGTTGATTTTCTCTTCTTCTCGCGCTCCAACACCGCCATCAGAACAGCGACTGTTCCTCAGGGATCCCCAGAGCGTCTGCATGGTTGCTCCATCAGTTATCAGGCTGTAGTTCTGGAGTTCCTTGAGGACTAGTTGTGAGAAGAATCAGTGCTCTAAAGAAGCCTGTTTCAACATGAACTGTTTTGTAGGAAGTGAGAGAACTGACACATGTAGAGTTTCCAGTTTAACCAGTTCTATACCAGTTTAAGGGTTTTTCATTTTGAAATGTGTGTGTGTCTGTGTGTGTGTGTGTGTGTGTGTGTGTGTGTTCACTGCATGGATGGGTTAAATAGAACCTTTATGAACCTGAGGACCAGTTTGAGAACCAATACCCTAAACAACCTTTCAATTAGTGGTTCTTTAGGCCATGATTCTCAAGAACCACCCCTTGAATGAACCTGGTTTTGATGCCTTTACTCTGTATAGGTGTATATATTTATATATCTGCTCTGTGGTGGTCCTGTGGGGTCCTGATCATTGAAGATCAGGGAGAAAGGAGGAGAATAAAGTCTGCAGAGACACAGATAGAGCTGATAGAGTGGACAAAGAATGTCAAACAAGGAGAAACGAGGAGATGGTCATAATGTTATGGTTGATTGGTGTGTAACAGTCATGTTGACAGCGTGCTGGAACACACAGTACGTGCTCCTCATCACTGTGTTCAGATCTCCTGACAGGCTTTGACACAGCTTGTTATGCCAAGACGTCTCAAGACACCTGAAGACTGATCTTTAAAGACATCGTTTCTGTCTGTAGACATGAACACAGTCTTGGAATTGTCCCATTTGTCTGGTGCCCACAACCATGCCTCACTCGAACGCCGATAATTCCCGTCTCGTTGCCATGACCACACTGGTCAGTGTTCGACCTCACAACTTACACAGGTACGGGCATTCACTGAGGTAGCACCTCTTCACAACTAATTTACATACTGAAATCACATGACTTCCAGCAGGTCAGTGTATGAACTCAGTCCAGACTAAACGAGGAGAACTGTCAAAGTTCCTGCCTGCACAGGGGCTGAACCTGACTGACCCCAACTGCAGCAGCTTCTGCTCCCTTTGAAGGTCTTGGACCGTAATGTTACATCATACGCAGGAGAGCACCTACGCTCCCTCATCAGCTTCCTTTCATCTCACGCCCTGATCACACACTTATATAAGACTGGAAGGCTTGATCACTGCCGCCGGCGCCGGCGCTGCCGCTGCCGCCGATTACAGGTTGGTTTGAGGGTATCGGAGAGGTTTGGTTCAGGGTCAGGACTCACACAACCTTTCCAAAAGGGACAAGCTGAAGATCCCAGTGTTATTCCCAGCCTTGTGAAGATACACAAATGCTGTGTCTTTTCAGACACTGAAAATGCATCATGTGGGAGGACTGGGACACCTGCTCACTCCCTGCTTTTGTTGGAGTAACTGTCTCTACATTCTTCTAGATGTTGGACCATTGCTGTAAGGATCTGACTGCATTCAGTGACAAGAGAGACCAACTCATCCCCAATTCCCCAACTCATCCCAAAAGTACTGGATGGAGCTCCATCATTCCAGAGAACACAGTTCCACAGCTCCACAGCTCAATGCTGGGGGTCTTTATACCCTCTAGACTAAACATGATAGTCCTCTCCAGAGAGTCCTATTCTATTGGCAGTACTTTTCTACAGGGACTAGACAAGCTGTATGTGCATTTGGCCATTTGTGACAGCAAAGGATGCAACTTAAAAGAGCTGAATGCATTCATTAAAAGGGGTGTCCACAAACTTTTGGACAAAGTGTCTCACAATTGGATATCGGCCACAAAACCAGTCCAGTTGCTTTTCCAATACACTGACAGCCCTTCGAAGGAATGCATTCAGCTACTTTAGGTTGCACCGATTGCTGACACAGATGTGCAAATGCACAAACAGCTCATCTAATCCCTGTCAAGAATTCCTGCCAATAGAATTGAACTCAGACGTGAGAGTAAATATGATCCACCAACATCCTGACCTGACTAATGCTCTTGTCACTGAATGCAATCAAATCCTCACAGCAATGGTAGCTTTCTCTGGAGTCTAGGAGATGGTCCATTCTAGACATTAAGAACCATAATATCAGAAGAAACCGTGAACGAGCAGGTTTGGACATAAAGTCTACCTTCACCATGCTTGACAGATGAGTCTGCAGTGGGCGGATACGTCCCCCACAGTTTGGTTTCGGTTTCATAAATCTTCCCTGGAATCTCAAATCTGTTTTCCGAATTCCGATCTGACCTTCCAATTTTAAAATCGGGTCTCTGTATCTGTTTGTTTCACAATTCCGCTGGGATTCTGGCTCCGGGAATGAGGAAAACAGCACTACAAATCCAGGTCATGAAAACCAACACACATGAACGCTGTTCCCGAATCAGACAATGCGGTGTGATGTGCAAGGTGTCGCTAGTGTGGGAATTCAAAGCTTGTTTATGCCAGTGGCCTCCCTTTCATACCAAAGCCGTCTCAATTTGTAGGATAAGCCGTTCTGAAGACGCAGCACAAAAGTTGTCATCGGAATGCCGTTAAGACTGAGCGGAAGATTCCGCTGTCTTCCATCAACAAACAGCAAAATATCAAGGTTTAGGATTTCAAAGGCGCTCTGGGGACTGATGTGTCTTCTGATGTGTTCCTCCAACGTTGCGCCAGAAACTTTTGATTCCTGACAGAAGCCTCGCGTTGCCTTTACAGTATCAAGCTGTTTGTTAGAGGAGTCACTTTATTTCTGTAAGGATGATCCGCAGTGTTACTGCTCTCTCCTGGGAGTTCATCTCCTGAAACCATCATGCAGCTCAGAGAATTAGTAGTCTCGGTTTGAGACAGACTGGAACAGGGATCGGACGGATAATGAGCCGCTGTGCTGGATCTGATGAAGTTTGTGGGACTGCGAATGCAGCTGCAGCTGAAGGCCTGTATGCTGGTTGGAAGCCCTGCTGTTTAAAAAGGAATGACGATTATACAACTGCGAGAACTCAGCAGCTACGGGACGCGCGCTGTGGCTGCTATGCATGTTCGAATTTTTCCATTCCACCTTAAATGGAACAGCCTTAGCTGCCAGCATTTAGGACATTTCTTGTTCAAATATTTCCATTCCACCTTTAACGGTGCAGCCTGAGGAGCCACACTGGAGCTACTGGACTTGTTCGAATTTTTAATTGATATCTAAATGATGCCTGAAAATAACGACTGCATTTCACATCGTCCTGTTCTACCTTAAATGCTGGAAATCTGAGATTTCTTTGGTCTGGTCCTTTACACAGTGGGAGGTGATTGGTGGCGGTGGGGGGATGGGGTCTGGGGTCTGGGAACTGGGACATGGACATATCATGATACCTCTCTGTGTGGCAATGACCGTGATGTTGTGCCACTGCTCATGCTCGCGGTCCAGCTCCTTCACCGTGGTGATCAGGCCGTTGTCAGGGGCAATCCGGAACAAAGCCTCGGGGTCCGACTCGGGGTCAATAGAGTACCTAGACCAAAGAGAGAGAGAGATAGAGAGAAATAGAGAGAGAGATAGAGAGAGAGAGAGAGAGAGAGAGAGAGAGAGAGAGAGAGATAGAGAGAGAGATATATATATAGAAAGAGAGAGATAGAGAGAGAGATATATATATATAGAGAGAGAGATAGAGAGAGAGAGAGAGATGGAAGGAGAGGGATAGACAGTGAGGGAGATGGAAGGGAAGACGGATTAAAGCAGACAGGCGGACAGAGAGTGAGTCATCGTTAAAAGGAAAGGACGAACGACAGATAGAGAAAAGAGAGCATAAAGACGAGCTCGTTATCTAATCTTATAATCAAGAGCAGTCAGTGAATCAGAGTTTATATTTAGTAACACATGAAAAACATTTTCATCATAAAGAACATTTAAAACAACACAAATATGGACATCAAATACCCCCCTCTGTGTGTGTGTGTGTGTGTGTGTGTGTGTGTGTGTGTGTGTGTGTGTATAAATATAATTTGAAGTTGAAGTTAGAACTCCTCATGAACAGCTTTGTATTAGAAATGTCCTTTTCTTGTGAGGACAGTTTCCTCTAATAGCTGCTATTCAGAGCAGCTGTTATGTGGGTGGTGGGTCATTCTCAGCACTACAGTCACACTGACGTGGTGATGGTGTGTGTGTGTGTGTTGCGCTGGTACCAGTGGATCAGAGACCGCAGTGCTGCTCCAAAATGACCCGAAATAAAACCCCTTTACTTTGACTTTCGTTGAAAGTGAAGTTGTTGTTTGTTTCATGTTTGATGATCCTTGTTTACTGTGTTTTACTTGCATCTATTATAAAGATTGAACATCTTTCAAAAACAATCTCACTGTCCAGATTTCTGGACACCAACAGTCTACGTTTATGGATCTGCAGTGACGGACGAGATAATCAATAATCAATAATAATGATAATCAATATTATCATCGAGCACGTTTATATTAAATCACTGTACTGACAACATCCCTTAAAGGTCAACTAGGGCCTTATCTTTACACTGTGTGTGTGTGTGTGTGTGTGTGTGTGTGTGTGTGTGTGTGTGTGTGTGTGTGTGTGTGTGTGAGTGTGTGTGTGAGTGTGTGTGTGTGTGTGTGTGTGTGGAGTAAGTCTTCATACTTTATATTGCTGCTGAGTCCAGTATCAGGGTCCACAGCAGCGACTCGCCCCACGGCGCACGCAGGCGGGCAGTTTTCGGACACGTCCAGCCGGTACCGGGAGCGTGAGAACCGTGGCGGTTCATCAGCATTCAGTACAGTGATCCGGACTGTTGCTCGGTCTTTAAACGGCCCACGTCGGATAAATCGAGGGTCCACTGTTGGGTTCTGCACCTCCACTGAGAGAGTGTAGGAGCTGCGCCGCTCATAGTCCACCACCTGGGGGAGCAAACGGAAGGGTGGAGATCAGTCAGCGAACTTAAAGCGACGGATTGAGCAGCGCGTGATGCTGATGCAGGTACATGTAGATCAGGGGTCACCAGCTCTGCGCCTGTCTTCTGCTAGAATTCAACACCTGAACTAATTACGGCCTTCAGGAGTTGCTGATTGGCTGAATGGTGTGGTAGGTTTGGGTTAGAGTTGAAACCTGCAGCTTGTTCAGTGGAGTGTTCAGTAGAGTGTTTAGTAGACTGTTCAGTGGAGTGTTCAGTAGAGTGTTCTGAGGGTGTTGTGTATGGTCTTCTGTACGATGATCAGTATGATGTTCAGTAGAGTGTTCACTGGAGTGTTACGTAGAGTGTTCAGTATAGTGGTTAGTAGTGTCAGTATAGTGTTTAATATGATGTTCTGTAGGATGATCAGTATCGTGTTCAGTACAGTGTAGAGTAGAGTGTTCAGTGGAGTGTTCAGTATAGTGGTTAATAGTGTTCAGTAGAGTGTTTAGTAGTGTTCAGTAGAGTGTTCTGTATGGTGTACTGTAGGATGATCAGTAAATTGTTCAGTAGAGTGTTCAGTGGAGTGTTCAGTAGAGTGGTTAGTAGTGTTCAGTAGAGTATTCTGTATGGTGTACTGTAGGATGATCAGTATAGTGTTCAGTAAAGTGTTTAGTAGTGTTGAGTAGGGTGTTCAGTGGAGTGTTGAGTAGGGTGTTCAGTATAGTGTTTAGTAATGTTCAGTAGAGTGTTCTGTATGATGTTCTGTAGGATGATCAGTAAATTGTTTAGTAGAGTGTTCAGTGGAGTGTTCAGTATAGTGGTTAGTAATTTTCAGTAGAGTGTTCTGTAGGATGTTCTGTAGGATGATCAGTAAATTGTTTAGTAGAGTGTTCAGTGGAGTGTTCAGTATAGTGGTTAGTAGTGTTCAGTAGAGTATTCTGTATGGTGTACTGTAGGATGATCAGTATAGTGTTCAGTAAAGTGTTCAGTAGGGTGTTCAGTGGAGTGTTTAGTAGTGTTCAGTAGAGTATTCTGTATGGTGTACTGTAGGATGATCAGTATAGTGTTCAGTAAAGTGTTCAGTAGGGTGTTCAGTGGAGTGTTCAGTAGAGTGTTTAGTAGTGTTCAATAGAGTGTTCTGTATGGTGTACTGTAGGATGATCAGTATAGTGTTTAGTAGAGTGTTCAGTGGAGTGTTCAGTAGTGATTGACGTAAAGGCAGTGAGTTTCAGAGTCAGACTGGCAGAGAAACAGTGAAGATGGTAATGGGACTTTCTGTCAGTCTCTGCAGCACCAAGTGCTAATCATAGTCTCCTTTTATCCCCCCTCCCTCTCCCTCCCTCTGTCTCTGTCTGTCTGTCTATCAATCCATCCTGTCTCCCGTCTCTTTCACACCCGCATTCTCTCCCTCACTCCCTTTCATCTGCTCTCGCTCACTCTCGCGCTCTCCTTCTCCCTCTCCCTGCTCTTATCAGTCACTCTGTGTTTACGCTTTATCACCAACTCTACCACTACCTTCTGATACCAAAGTGTTTAACACACACACACACACACACACACACACACACACACACACACACACACACACACACACACACACACACACACAGAGAGAAAGAGACAGCTTTCTCTACAGGCACTTATCAGGACAGAAAATTGCTCGCTGTTCATTTTCCGCTTTGCTTATTTCCGGACCGCTGAAAGGTGGAATCTGTCCAACTTTTTCAATTAGTTCCAACCGAATTATGGCCACATTACGTCCCTTCGTGTGAGCGGCAGATTCGCGCGTGTGGGCGTAAAGGCCTGTGTTTTAAATAAAGGGGAGTTGCCTGCAGGCGCACTGGAGGCGGATAACGGAGGCGCACCTCGCAAACCCACCTCCATTTACATTCAGGCCTCGATTTCAATTAAACAAATTAAACGTATCCGCCTGTATCTGATCTCGCCGTCCCAATTTAGCACTCCGCCTCTCACTCGTCCTCTGCTTGCGGAGTGCTCTGACAGCACACTATATGTCCAAAGGTTTGTGGACATCCCTTCTAATTAACACATTCAACTAGTTCTAAGCTCCACTTATTGCTGACACAGATGTGCAAGTGCACACACAGCTTGCGTCGTCCTTGTAGAGAAGTTCTGACAATAGAACAGGACTCTCTGGAGCAGATTAACGTGGACCTATTGGCAGCATGTCTGGAGGGGTTTAAAGCCCCCCAGCACTGAGCTGTGGAGCAGTGGAACTGTGTTCTCTGGAATGATGGAGCTCCATCCAGCACTTTTGGGATGAGTTGGGGACGAGGTGTGGTGGTGATCATCCAACATCCTGAGCTCACTAACATTTATCTTGTTGCTGAATGCAATCAGCTCCTCACAGCAGTGTTCCTGGACAGTTGAGACAGTTACTCCAACAAAAGCAGGATCAACTCTTTAATACCCTTGATTTCAGAAGAAACAAAGTGCAGGTGTCCCAATACTTTTGTCCTTACAGTGTAGATGGGTTTCAAAGCTCTTTCACTCTCTCTCCCCCTATTTCTTTCTGACGAGTGCAATGTGACAGTGAAGGACATTCTACAGCTCTCTCTATCTTCCTCTTCTTCCTCTCTCTTCCTCCAGGGGCGGTGGTGATGGATTAGGACTCTCCCAGGGGCTCTGAAGAGACGGCGTCCCACCATGATTGTACTTCTTTCATGAAGTAATAATTAAAGAGTTGATTCACCCTCAGTATCAGTGGGTCCCCTCAGCTCTCTGGACTTTCACATTATGAAGTCTGTAACAATCTCGTGGACTTAGTGAGGTGAACGCTCTACCCAACGTTCTAGAGTTACAGAACCAACAGCAATGCACCCTACGTGTGTCCAGTGGTTTAGTCTGGAAACAGTCTCTCAGGCTATGTTCGCCCAATGGAGTTTTTCCACTGCATGGTATCTACACTCCTTGAACACACACACACACACACACACAGACACACACACACATGCCTTGTTGAGTAGTATGATCCCCTCCTGGTGGAGTGCTGTGATGTTGAAGGTGCCTCCCCCTTCTCCGTCTGTGATGGTAAATTCCAGCCTAGCGTTCTCCCCCAGGTCAGCATCCGTTGCTGACAGGCGGCCTATCTCGACCCCTGGAAGAGCCAGCTCTGATACAGAGAATGACCACATACCTAGAGAGAGAGAGAGAGAGAGAGAGAGAGAGAGAGAGAGAGAGAGAGAGAGAGAGAGAGAGAAAGAGAGAGAGAGAGAGAGGTTACCCCTGAACAGAGAACACTTTGATCTGTGGGGAACCCTCACAGAAGTTCCAAACTTTCACCCGAACCACATCGATGTATCTGTTAGGCTGAACATCTCAAGCACTGCAGGCTTCACCTGTAAATGGTCATCCACCAATCAGCCATAACATCATGGTCATCTCCTTGTTCCTCCTCTCACTGTCCACTCTATCAGCTCCTCTGATCACACAGGAGCTCTTTGTGGTTCTATAATTCAGACTGTAGTTCATCTGTTTCTCTGCAGACTTTTTTCTCCTCCTTTCACCCTGATCTCCAGTGATGAGGACCCCACAGGACCACCACAGAGCAGGTGTAGTATATGATGTTTATTATCACTGCTGGAATCTAAATCCATCTACCTGATGTTGCACTTTAAGTTCTAAACAAACACGAATCAAACTCTTCAAAGTGCTGGAATAAGGTGATGCTGTATAAACACACAGAACACTGGCATCATCATCACTGTGGGAATCTCCACCTTAACAATGTGAAAGTGGACCAAAATGAGCTGGAATTAAATTCATATCTATTATTATTATTTACATGAACTTCCACTGAAGGTTAAGACCTTCCTGCTCTTCTCCTGTAAAGAGACTGTTTTTGGAATACAAGGTTATATATATGCAGATTTATACACAGAGAAACAGTGTGTGTGTGTGGAGTGTGTGTGTGGAGTGTGTGTGTGGAGTGTGTGTGGAGTGTGTGTGGAGTGTGTGTGTGGAGTGTATGTGGAGTGTGTGTGGAGCAGCTGAACAGAATGATATCAAATCAGACTGAATTAAAACTGACAGCGAGGAAGAAAAACACCTGCGATATAAACATTCCAGTCCAAACACACACACACACACAAACACACACACACACACACACACAAACACACACACACTCTCTCTCTCACTCTCTCTCTCTCTCTCTCTCTCTCTCT
>CM067518.1:584326-609973 GCA_034509495.1 Acestrorhynchus altus | reverse complement strand
TCTCTCTCTCTCTCTCTCTCTCTCTCTCTCTCTCACACACACACACACACACACACACACACACACACACACACACACACACAATCTAACACAGACAGGATTTAACCCCTCAACCCCAAAACAATCAGCACTGAGAACCAGTTTACCATCATTCACCCTCTACACTCATTATTTACTTCATTTATTGAAAATTCATGTAATAGTAATGATATTTTATTAAATTATTCAGAATCCACTATGAATTACTCAGTGCCTGCTGTGGATTATTCAGAATCCACTATGAATTATTCTGAATCCACTGTGGATTATTCAGAATCCACTATGAATTATTCTGAATCCACTGTGGATTATTCAGTATCCACTATGAATTATTTACTGTCTACTAAGAATTTTTCTGTATCCACTATGATTCCATATGTACTGTTAAACTGAAGTTGGACCCACATTCATAAACACAGAAGGGCTTTAAGGAGGTAAGGAAATCGTTTTATCAGCAGTGTCTCTATTTCTTATCTCTGCTGTTTGCTGTCGGATAATAAAACACACTGCTCTGCGTCGTCCTGCACCGGACAGGGCTTTGTGGCTCACTTGTCAAGCTGTCCAAACCTGCCGACTGCACCATCCGTCACTACTCCTCCTTTTCTTCCTTGTGGAGGCTGTTGTCCTTTGGGCTGAGAACCTGCCGAGTGTGAATTCTTCAACCTGGCAGATATGAGCAGATAAAAGATGCTCAGAGAGATCACCACGGCATAAACCGATGTCCTGCAGAATTAAAGTTGACCTGATTAGTCCAAAGGTTTGGAGTCCGATCTAAGCGTAAACACTTGATGGAATCTAACAGGCGCTGCAGAGAAACTGCCCGGCTCTGATTTCTCTACAGTGGTGGTGAAGGGAAGCAGGCATTACCATGAAGACAACACAAATGTAGCCTTTTCATTTACTGTTCTAACCCGTGAGTGGACATACATGTGTCTTCTCAGATTTTAACTGAATGTTGATGATCCTCAGGAACACATGATCTTTGGGTTTTCTTTGGGAACCATTTTTTCCTACATTATGCCCTCTGGGTATCCCTCCACTAACCTCCTTTGAAGTGGCTGAACAGAAGGACAGTGCGAATGGAAAAACACTTCCAAAGAGATACAAGCTGGACTGCAACGTCAACGTACATCAATGTCAGATCACACCATCCTTTTGAGCTACAGTGGTCTCTGAAGAAGACCACTCAGGATTGCACTTTTGAAAGACAGGGCACGCTGTAATCTCAGTAATCTCAAAACCACCAAGACCAAAGTATTCTGGAGCAAAGTGTTATGACCAGTGTCAGAAAGCACGGTCTCAGTTGCAGGTCTCGGGGTCTCTAACAGGATAACAACCCCAAAGCATATCCTGAAACACCCAAAGAAGGTGAAAACAAAACATTCTGAAGCCATGTTCTAATGTGGCTTCTGTAAGCTATGATCTGAGTCCTGTAGAACATCTGGGGAAATAGTCTGAAGCAGTCTGGAGAACCGAGACATCCTTTGTTGAAGACGAGTGGGACAAACTGGCTGTCATGTACAGAGGGCTAATGAACAGCTCTAAAATGGCTTGTTTGATTTTTATTAAATATAGAACAGGTAATGATGGATTTCGAGGAATTTGTCCATGTCTGTATGGATGGTACAGACTCCAACAGTTTGACAGCCTTCACTCTAATCTACGGGAGCTGAATTTTAGTTCTGCAATAGTGGAACCCTTTATGATGCTATGTATATGCGAGAACACGTGCAAGTCTGTTGGAGGAATGCTGATGTTTTTGTTTTTCTGTAAGCAAAGCAGGACTTGTTTGTTTCTAACCCTGCATGTTGGGTACTTTTTCCCCATCATTTCACCTCCTGGGACACTTCGTGCAGAGGCGATGGAGTTCAGCTGGAGTTGACTGAGCCGTGAGCAGGGACTTTTGCCCATGGTAATGAAGATTGGCTGAGCTGCAGGTCGGAGTTCTGGCTAGGTTGTGAGCCTGCATCTTTCTTGGACAGGGTTTGAGTAGACTAGAATAGAGTTGGGCTTTGAGCCAGGGACATTCATGCCGACGTAGTAGAGTATTGCTGGGCTGTAAGCCTGGGACTTTCTGGATGAGGCTGTAGAGTATAGCTGGACTGTCAGTTTGGGACTTACTTGCTGAGGCAAATTTTGGTTGGGCCTTGAGTCTAGACTTGCTCACCAAAGTAGGAGAGTTGGAGAGCACAGTGAGTGAGTTTTAGTTCTTGCCAAAACGGTAGAGTTCGGCTGGTGGTGTGCAGAGACTTTCTCTCCAAGGCAGGAGAGTTTGACTCGGCTGAGAGTGTGGAGCTTTCTACAGATACAATATCATTAATTATGATTATATAGAACTATGCAGAACTACAACATGGTTCCTTGCATATAAAGAACCTTTAAAATTCTGCCTTTAATACAGAACCCATGAAGGGTGTAGACTTCCTTTGTAGCTCCAAAACGTAACACTCAAGCTTAATTGTTCCACTGCAATCAGAATAAGGAACGATCTGCATTTTGTTCAAATGATCAGCAGGAGATGTCTGATCTCTGTAACTGTCCCACTGATCTTCAGTGTTGGACTCGGGATGCGGAGCAGAAATGTTGTACTTCAAGCCTGTGCACAAATGTATTCACTTCATCCTTATTCATAGGGCTTAAAGATCTACGCTTGAAACGTTTTGGAACGAAACGGTCTGCAGGCTCTCCTATCTGAAGCGAAGGCGATACTGCAGAGCTGGTTTCGCATAGTCTTCTGCACGCCTTGTTGAGAACAGGCTCTGTCGATGTATCTGATGCCGTGAGCATTCTTCTCCCACTCTTCCAGCTGCTTCTCTGCTTTGACTGATGACTCTCTGCTGCAGCTTTGTGTCTCGTGCAGGATCCATCTTCACTGTACTGACAGCTGAAAAAAGAAGATGATGTGAAAGACATGTCTTTACGATTCACTTCAGCTCAAACATGGGCTTCTGACTTTATTGATCTCTGTGTTGCAAGAGCGATGATCTGCCAGGTCCTGACAGTGTCTGGAAGATGTCTGATGTTAGTCAGTGGTCCTGTCCTCTGTCAATCCAGTGGTCAACCTTCACATCAAGTGCTTCACTTAACACAAAGATAGTCCTTTAGAAAAGTGTCCTTTAGAATTCTGTCAGAATAACATGGAGTCTTACTCTGTAAACGTTCTTCTGCAGTGGGTTTCTTACTGTGCCAGATTTGTACCTCCTACATAAGTTCTGCCAGGATCTGAAGGAGCATAGAGCTGTTCAGAGACTTGTGCTTATACCTTTTAAACAGTATCAGTGCATGTTTTGTGCAATTTCTTGTCCAACTTCTACAGTTATGCTGACCTTTAGGTGGCGTAGTCGACCATGAGCACCACCAAAACAAGAAACAACAAATCTTTACAGCCCTTTGTGAAATTTTTATAGTTGTGCTGTTTGTAGTTCAGAGACGCCAGGCAGGACAACTAGTGACCACCTGATGAGGGCTGAAGTCTCTATACCACCCAGATGACATCCACCGTACATCTGGGAGTGCAAACACCGCAGACAGTTCTGCAAGAGTGCAGTGCAGAACTGTTTTCCATACCGGCTTTGTTTTTTAGAAAAGCTGTGTGTTGTGATGGGGCTGCCAGATGTTTCCAGTCCCTGCCCACCCATGCCAACTGAACAGACATTGTTTATGCATCACTGTTTATTCAATAAACCCTTTTCCATCACTCTTTTTCACAGTTTAACTTTCCCACCTCATCCTACCACAAATATTGTTTTGTGTTATTTGGGTGTTTTTTTCTGGATTGTTGTTGTTTGTTTGTTTGTTTGTTTTTTGCTAAATCTCTAAAAGTGGTTATTCTACAGCACTGGTAATGAACCCTTTAGGACCCTATGGCAGGTTTATTTATTAAGAGTGCACTGGTGCAAATGTAAAGATAGGTACTGTGAAGATCTAAGACTCAGATGAGGAACCCACACCCCTCCTCTGGGTTATCTAGAGATTTATCAACTTCTTCGTATGCGAGACAGACGCTGCACAAAATTGGACACCATGCCAAGCTTAGCTTCTATTTTTCTCGAGCAAATAAGCATATGGCAGATATATTTTTGGATTCTGAACAGGGATGCTTATGTGTGTGTGTGTGTGTGTGTGTGTGTGTGTGTGTGTGTGTGTGTGTTTCTCTGCTCGCTGAAGACTCTGCCGCTGTTTGTTTCTCAGAGAAACTTCCTCCCAGTCCACACCATTGCTCACACTGCTGCTGATTATACTGGTGTTTGTACCCAGCATCTCCTCCTGCTTTAGCTCCATTCCTTCATTAGTGTGTGTACGCTGCACTCTGCACATCTGAAATCTGATAGCACTATATAGATTTCAAATATACGACGATTAGATTACGTGTAATTCCCTTATATCCAACTTCTATTTGACACATATTGAAAACTCTCCCTATCCATGTTATCAGCTCCACTGACCACACCGGAGCACTGACCACCACAGAGCAGCTATGATGTGGGTGGTGGGTCATTCTCAGCACTGCAGTGACACTGACATGGTGGTGGTGTGTTAGTGTGTGTTGTGCTGGTACGAGTGGATCAGACACAGCAGTGCTGCACACCTATACCAAGTCAGTGTGACTGCAGTGCTGATAATACCTGCTCATAGCTGGTCCTGTGGGGTCCTGACCAATGAAGGACCAATCCCTGAAAATGTGTGGACGCTATTGGACGCTCTATCAACACTCCACCCCTACCACACCATCTGCAGAACTGAGTGAGAACATTCAAGCTGCATGGGATGGATCATCACAGGACACCATTAGGAATCTCTACACCTCCATGCAGAGACGTCTGGCGTGTTGCGTTAAACTCGACGCCGTCCTGAGAGACACCACTTCTGTATGAGTAGATCAATAAATATTGATCAGATCAGACTACAGTTATCATCAGTTATTGATCCTGATCACCTTCATCTTCCATCCCAATAGAACTGCAATCCCACATGCATTTGTGAAGAGGTCAGTTTATCAGGAGTCTAATTTTATGTCCATGTCTGAATATGTTCTTCTTCTATGTCTTTATTTCACTGTGCCAGATTTGTTCCTCCTACATAAGCTCTGCTGCCTGGATCTGCAGAAGCTTAGAGCTGTTCAGAGACTTGTGCTTATACCTATAAAACTGTGTGTGTGTGTGTGTGTGTATGTGTGTGTGTGTGTGTGTGTGTGTGTGTGTGTGTACACCGTGCCCCAGTTTAGCTCACCCTACCCTTCCCTGTGTGTCCTATTGTTACCAGGTGTTTGGTGACAGGAGCACAGAGAAAACGCTGACAATGGAAATGAGTGGAGAAAGGAGGTGAACACAGCGTTGGGAGCAGAGAGGAAGGGGAAAAGAGGGAGTGGAGAGAAAGGGACGTTCCGACAGGTTCTGGCAGGTTCTGACAGGCTCCGGCAGGTTCCTGCAGGTCCTGACAGGTTCTGGCAAGTTACAGCATGTTCCTGTGCTCGTCTCATTAAAGAGCGTCAACCTTTAGGGCGCTGAGTAAAACAGCTGATGAGAAGAGCAATACCAGATCTTCCGGAGCACCTTGGAGAACCGACAATGTTCACAAAAGAAGCATCTGGGTCTCCCATGACCTGAATCAAAGGTCAGGAGTCACAATGCTGTGAGGGGAGGACAGAGGCTGGTCCAAATTGAGTGTGACTGGCCGGCTCGGGGGAATCGGGTCGGTGAATTATCGGAGGAAATCGTTGGAATGCCGATGTATTCCCTACACACTCATCACGCGATATTGGCTAAAGGAACTTGGTACCCAGTCGGTTTAGTCAGTTATTGGCAATGCTTGTAATGGCCTGAAACATACCTCATACTGAGTCTCACACAGTTACGTCCAAAAACCCTCTCTCACACACACACACACACACACACACACACACACTAGGGGGCAGTGAGCACACGTGCCCAGAGCGGTGGGCAGCCCTATCCACGGTGCACGGGAGTTAAGTCCCTTGATCAAGGGCACTTCAGTCATGTCCTGACAGTTCAGAGATTTGAACCTTCCAGTCACACGGCTGGTTCCTGAACCACCAGGCCACGGCTGCCCCAATGACTGATGGGAAAATCGTGATGAAGCGTTAGTCACTGCCCCTACACAGAAATTCCCTTCCAACTGGACGCTTTCACTCCCCATAGCTTGGAATCTCACTGAATTCTCTGTGTAGTGACGTCCACACTCAGGTATTAATCACGGGTCAAAAATCTACTCATTATGTTGAGACTAATGAGCCGACAATTATCTCCATTTAGTCGTCTGACATTCGAGATGAATGTTTTCATACATCGCTGTTCGTTTCAGGAGATTTTGGGATTTCACCCCGGAACGCCGAGGAACTCATTTGTTCTGAAGGTATTAAAACACGTTGAGTGAAAATACATGATATTACTTCAAGATGCAAAGCTCAGGCTTTATTCCAGTTCTGCTGTTCTAGCTCTGCGGAACCCACCCTCAGAAGAGTGCGGGGTTTAAGTGATTCTCTGAGAAAATAAGACGCACTCGATTAACCGCCACGTTTAAGAAAACATTCCGAGGCGTTTTTAGAGCAGCGTTTGCTAATCCTGCTCGTGGTGTTTTCCTGCTCCAGCATCCCTGACTCATCAGCTCAGTCTCAGGGGGCAGAGCAGGAGAACACTGATGTGCAGTGCAGGGCCTGGGAGAACACTGGGTTCTACTCATGCGAAATGAAACACTTCCCCCTAGAGGACATGCAGAGCACAGCACGTGCTTACCAGTCTGTCAGCACTGTGCCTCCAACTGCTTCTCTTCTCTTCTCTTCTCTTCTCTTCTCTTCTCTTCTCTTCTCTTCGGTATTACCTCTTTCAGTTTTTACATCATTTTGTCAAAGGAGTAAGTATGTGTCTCTTCCTGTACTTTCTGAAGAAGAATTGTCCCTAAAATCACTAAAGAATTGATATTAGATCATTCCGATGTTTCCTACCTCAGCCGACGTCTCTAAGACAACGTCTAAGACATGAAACAAGGGCTGTGTTTCAGCTGTGTTTGATCAACTGGTGGAAAAGCTGTTTTACACTGAATGTTCCAGTGGTGGGACCATAACGACCAGCGTCCAGTCATTAGCTTCTCTTTAATGGTGGTGGTGGTGTGTTAGTGGGTGTTGTGCTGATATGAGTGGATCTGACACAGCAGTGCTGCTGGAGTGTTTAAACCCCTCAGTGTCACTGCTGGACCGAGAACAGTCCACCAATCAGAAATATCCAGTCGACAGCGTCCTGTGGGCAGCGTCCTGTGAGCACTGATGAAGGACTAGAGGACGACCAACACAAACTGTGCAGAAATAGATGAGCTTCTGTCTCTGATTTTACATCTACAAGGTGGAGACACTCGGTAGGAGTGTCTGATAGAGTGGGCAGTGAGTGGACACAGTGTTTAAACACTACAGCAGTACTGCTGTGTCTGATCCACTGGTACCAGCGCAACACACACTAACACACCACCACCATGTCAGTGTGACTGCAGTGCTGAGAATGACCCACCACCCACATCATAGCTGCTCTGTGGTGGTCCTGTGGGGTCCTGATCACTGAAGATCAGGGTGAAAGGAGGAGAATAAAGTCTGCAAAGAAACAGATGAACTACAGTCCGAAATATAGAAACACAAAGAGCTCCTGTGATGATGGATAAGTGGCTCATTGGTGCATTTATAGATGGGGTTCTGAGTAGTGTCGTCACAAAGACCACAGACACCCCTTCAGAAGCTGACCTCAGACTCCTCTGCCACCTTTTCAGAGGCTGACCACAGACTCCCCCGCCACCCCTTCAGAGGCTGACCACAGACACCCCAGACACCCCTTCAGAAGCTGACTTCAGACTCCTTCGCCAACGCTTCAGGGGCCCTCAGACTCCCCGGGTGAAGGGGCGGGGCGGCGGTCGGTGGGTGGATCTTAGTCTGGACTGATGGATGCTGGGAGGACGGGACTCAGATCAAAGGCGCGCGCTGTGTGACTCACCGCCGCTGCGCATTAACCTGTTCCGTCACTGAGCGGACAGGACAGTGGGGACAGAGCGGCGAGGACAGAGCGGACAGGATGAGCGGAGCCTGAGCGGAGCCTGAGCGCTGTTTATTCAGGTAAACAGAGCTAACGGCTAACGGACAACCGTTACCAAACAGACAGATTTACACCCAACTGACACCACACACACACACACACACACACAGACACAGAGGGAGAGAGAGAGAGAGCGAGAGAGAGACGGACTGAGACAGGCCGCAACTGGGTTAGCGTTAGCATTAGCATTAGCAAAGACCTGAGGCCTGTTTATGAACTGATCTCTGATCGTTTTCTGATCCTCTGCCGTTTCAGACTCTGTTTATGAACTGATCTCTGATCGTTTTCTGATCCTCTGCCGTTTCAGACTCTGTTTATGAACTGATCTCTGATCGTTTTCTGATCCTCTGCCGTTTCAGACTCTGTTTATAAACTGATCTCTGATCGTTTTCTGATCCTCTGCCGTTTCAGACTCTGTTTATAAACTGATCTCTGATCGTTTTCTGATTCTCTGCCGTTTCAGACTCTGTTTATGAACTGATCTCTGATCGGTTTCTGATCCTCTGCCATTTCAGACTCTGTGTTTATGAACTGATCTCTGATCGGTTTCTGATCCTCTGCCGTTTCAGACTCTGTTTATGAACTGATCTCTGATCGGTTTCTGATCCTCCACCGTTTCAGACTCTGTGTTTATGAACTGATCTCTGATCGGTTTCTGATCCTCCACCGTTTCAGACTCTGTTTATGAACTGATCTCTGATCATTTTCAGACTCTATATAAGAGAATGCAGTAGATTTTATTCTTTATTCCAACTTTCCTCATTTTTATAGACTTTTTAGGTAAAAATGTCAGAGGAGGACAACTTTTAGATTGTTGTGAAATGTCAACCAGAGAACCAGTGACAATGAACAATAGAGACAAACAGCTTCTGTTTTAGTGGGAATGTGGTACAGGAGGTCCTGTTGGACCTGTTTGTGCAGTCTGGTCATTTTTAAAGGCTCTAAAGTGATCGATATGGGCGAAATGGTATTTATTTATTGTAATAAATTTGATTACAGTTGACTTTCTACACCTTTTGTTTTATAGTTGAATCTGACATAACATTTTGTAAACGTGAAACTTCAGTAAATGAACAGTAATCATGTTTTAAAATATGCAGAAGCGTGTCTGTAGAATTAGATCTCCTGCACTACATGTAATTTGACCTTGGGTCATGTAAATTGCATAGCGCTGTATGTCGTGTTTGTGTCCTGTCTCCGTCATGCGTGGTGAAATTCACCCATATTCCTGTCCTGTCTTTTCTCCAGAATGGCTAGCTGTGGTGAAGTTGATCACTCCGTGGACGCACTGGCCTCAGGCAAGAAGGTTGCCGGAGACTCTGTGACGGGTAGCAGTGGAAGCCCCTCCCCTTCTCCTCCCGCACTGCCAGTCCTGGAGTGTGCCATCTGCCTGCAGAGCTGTGTCCACCCTGTGCGCCTGCCCTGCCGCCATGTCTTCTGCTTCCTATGTGTGAAGGGTGCCTCCTGGCACAGCAAGCGCTGTGCCCTCTGCAGGCAGGAGGTGCCTGAGGACTTCCTGGAGCGACCCACACTGTTGTCGCCCGAGGAGCTGAAGGCGTCTGCGTCTGGCAGCCGTGGGACAGGAGCTGGAGACCACGCATGGTACTATGAGGGGCGCAATGGCTGGTGGCAGTATGATGAGCGCACCAGCCGTGAGCTGGAGGATGCCTACAACAAAGGCAAGAAGAGCGCCGAGATGCTGATTGCAGGCTTCCTGTATGTGGCCGACCTGGAGAACATGGTGCAGTACCGAAGGAATGAGCATGGCCGCCGGAGGAGAATGAAGAGGGATGTGGTGGACATCCCCAAGAAAGGGGTGGCTGGCCTGAGGTTGGATCCTGAGCCTGGACCTGCACCTGGTGCGGCAAGTGGATCTGGATCTACACCATCAGGGTCAACGGGTGTCGGTGTTCCTGCAAGTGGTGATTCGTTGAACAATATGGAGGGAGGTGTGCCAGAGAGAGAGAGTTCAGCAGATGGGGCAGACACAGCAAACAGCGGGGGGCGCCCTCAGGTGGGATTCGCTCTGCCTCCTGTCCGGCCACCCACCATGCTGGGCGGTCATCCCAGCAGCCCTGCGGCCTCTGCACCCTTGTCGCTCGTCCAGGCACTTGCCCAACTCAATATAGGCCACCCTGGACCTGAGGAGGAGGACGATGATGAGGGCGACGAAGACGAAGACGATTCGGTTGCTCCCGATGCTTCGGGATATGAGTCAGAATCCGGCACAAGCGAGGATGGAGATGACGAGGATGACCACAGTGGTGAGGAAGGTGGCGGGGAGCGGGCAGATGGAGCTCAGGGTAGGCATAGACTGCAGCAGCTGGACAGACTGCCCCCTGGTGGTGGAGTCGGTGACGATGGCAGTGTGCGCTCACGCAGCCCAGACGGCCAGTGCACAGTAACTGAAGTGTAACCCCCCACCTGCTACCGCCGCTGTACTGTTGCCTTGGTAACACACTGGCCAACCGAACACCCACCCGCCAGGGTACTTCTAACAAATGTCAGAAAAAGCAAAAAATTGATAAAGAATTAATCGCATTTCAGCCAGTAGAACTGGGTAAAGACGGGGACAGTTTAAGGATAAGGTTGTGATGAACGCAGACTAATCTCGAACAGTAGATATCAAACGCTCCTCCTGAAGATCTTCCTTTATGCAGATTTCATGTTGAACACACCTCATTCAGCTGATCAGACTCTTCCAAAGGCAATAATAATTTGATGGGTCAGGTGGGACAGATCTAGGTTGAAGTTCAAGTTTCCCTGAATGTGGATGTCCAGGGTTGGGCCCACTGTTCAGAAACAGGGATTAGAAGCTTGGAAACCTCAGCGCTGTTGAGTATTTCACAAAGCAGTTTAACTGGATAACTTAAGCCCAAAGACCAAATCTGTCCAATCAGAAAAGAGCTGAGGGACTGTTGGACAGGAATGGTTAATAGCCTGGTTGAGAACCCTACTTTGTGAAATACCCCCAGGATTCCTTAGTTAACCAGATCATCTGCCAAGAACCAATTTGCTCCCTTAAAAACCCCTAGAACACTAAAGAACACTCTGTGAACCAGATCCAGCCCCATAGCTGGATCCACTCGTACCTCCATAGTTTTAAAACTTACAGAACCACTGGAACCCTCCAGAATAAGAAGGTTCTGGGAAAAATCCTTAGATAGAAATAGAACCTTTTCACTTAAAGGTGCTCCAGAACAGTTCTATGTGTGATGCCATGGCAGAACCACTTTTGTTTCCTTGAAGAAACATGATTGGGAAAAGGAAATTTGAGAGGTTCTGTGTCCAATTTAAGGTTTGTTCTTAAACAGATTATACTTTAGGTAACCAAAGGGTGGTTCTCCAGCATTGCTCAGAGAACCCTTGGTGGTGGCTCAACTTTTACAATTAAAGGTTTAAAGGTTCTTTACACTCACTTTCTCAAACAGGTTTCAGGGAATCATTGAGTGGCTGATGTTAAGATTGTGGGGGGATTGTAGATATAGACCCTTTATTTTTGTATGAAGGGTCTTTAAGTTCTCACATCTCATTTAAATGTAGTGTTTCTTTGAAGAACCATCTATTGAAGAGTTCTGTAGGCAAACGTGAGCAGTCCTTCTTTCTCATCTGGAACAAAGCCTTTATTTTGGGAGCGTAAAGAAGTGCTGCTCTCAGCTTCTCGTTTTCTGAGGAATCCTTCGTGGAGATCCCCGTTTAGTCTGCTTGAAATTCGAATGACCCAAACCCACATTTCGGTTTTCTTTTCTTCTTTTTTTTTTTCATCGGTTCTCATCTTTCTCTAACAGGGCTGAGCTCCGTTATTCTGCCATCAGGCACAGCAGTTACAACCCTCAGCTGACATTTACTTCTCATAGTGTTTAATAATGTGAGGTTTAGAGTCACAGCCGTGTGTGTGTGTGTGTGTGTGTGTGTGTGTGTGTGTGTGTGTGTGTGTGTGTGTGTGTGTGCGTGTGCGTGTGCGTGCGCTTCTCTTCCCCGGTCTATCTGCGTGAGCCTGTCTCATGACTTCTACATGTGTTGCTGTGAATGAGGCATCTTGAAGGAAATGACCCCTCGGCTGAAACGCTATGAACTCTGGGAAATGGAGTTTTATTTCAGATTTTACTCATAGTTGTAGTTTTCTGTTCCTGGTGTCCAGTTTGAAATTTTAAACTGATATTTTTTCGGTCATGTCCGTTTGTTGAGATTCTTTGTCGTCAACAAAAAACAGAAAAGTAAATAACTGTAACTTCTTTTGGTGTATTTTGGTTTTATTGTGTTTTTCTTTTGTTACTAAGTTGATCAGATTAATAAAGTGTTGTCTATTATTTGTCTCGAATGAAATGGTCTTGTTTTCATGTCTCTGAAGCAGATGCTGAGATTTTAAGGGCTCTGTTTAAGCCTGTGTTCTAGGGGTGTAGAAAGTAGGGTTACACTATCACGATACTGTGTAGATTCTTAAATGATTGATTTTTTAAATCAGCGCTTTAAACACCACACTTACACTTCGCAGGCTGTGGGTTCTAGCTAAATTCTGATGTTCTGTGATTTGTAAGTCTACAGACATTATGCATGTATCATTATCCCTATCTAACCAGCATGCCATCCAGGGGATGGTAGGTGCCTTCGATCATCCAGCCATCCGAAAAATGAATTCGGCAACCGCTCATCACAAAGGTTCTGCACACAGAAGAACGTGTGTGATTGCGGTGCTTTTGGGAAGGAAGGTGAAGGTGATCAGCATCAATAAATTATAAATGTAATATATTAATGTGGTGCTAGATAGTTATTGTGAATATCATGAGAGGAGGGTCTTACTAAGTTATATTAAAAGACAAACAAGGCCTAGATTTTAACTGGGGAGTGTCAGGTACTAGATAATTGAGAGAGAGACACGATAAATATTTTTGGGATTATTCAGAGGGTCTTTATGAAATGCCAACCAGTTGAAATGACTGACTCACACTTAAATGTTTAACTGGTTCTATCTGTTCACTAATTAACGAAGGATCATTTGAAATAAATACAAGACATGGCCAAAAGTTTGTGGACACGTGCCCTTCCAATGTTTTATATAAAGTCAAAGCGTATTAAATATGAGTGCTGCAGTAAGAGCCTCAACTCTTCGTGGAAGGCTTTACACAAGATATTGGAACTATCTGTGAGGAGAATTTGATTGTGTTCAGTCCCACGAGAGCATCATGAGGTCAGGTTCTGATGGTGGATAATTAGTTCTGCCACTCCAGCTCATCCCAGACGTATTGGATGGATCTCCAACATTGCTCCAGAGACCCCCACAGCACCATGCTGGAGGGTTTTATAGCCCTGTAGGTAATAAGTATTCCTGGCCCGTACTCGGTTCCATCCCAACCCTGCTTGTTTACGTGTTCATTCCGGAACTTCTCATTGCAACGATTTCGCAATGATGTTTCGAATGAGGGATGATGAAAAATAGTAATCAGTATCACACGTGCTGACTCGAGACCAACTCTGGATCTAATCAGAACGTGCTCAACGTCCTGGAAGAGCGGAGAAAGAAAGAGAACCTCCAGATTGCTTTGTTGAGAAAACGCAAGGAAATGGAATCATGCTGGATTAGCGTCTTATCCAGGCCCCGGCGCCACCGGGGATTTTCTAACAGACGGTGTTATTATGTGTGATTTATGTGAATGTGGAAGTGTGGAGCTTTGCACGTAGCAGATTTGCCAAGTTTGGTCCCAGACAGAAGTGTAGATACCTGTACTGCGGAATCAAGACGTTCTACAGAACTACAGCGTAAGCTGTGATGTCCTTACTGTGCGCTTTTTCCTGCAAGGAGTGAGAAGTGATGTTCTCATCAGTCGGAAGTTTACCAGCTGCTCAGCACTGACATTACGTTTAGGCTTAAAGCCGGACTTTAAGGTCACGACCTCAGTGGTGAAGAGGAGACGGTAGAGCTGGGTGATGTGACTTCTGATCAAGATCATGATTATTTGAACATTTTATCTCGATGATGGTAAACAAGCGATTATTTCTAATGATCAGTGGACAAACTAGAAATGTCCCAGTCAAGTGCTGTTGTCTCCTGAATCTGATCCGAGTACCTTATTGCTGACGATATTGATCTGATCCGATCTTTGTGTTTGTATTAATAATACAGCCCCTTGGGTTTGATAAACTGGAGTAAAATCTGCTTATTTTTAAGGAACAGTTGATATAACAGGACTTGTTTATTCAGTTCAGCTCAGTAAGGACGCTAATAGTTCATTATCTGGATCCTGTGTTGGAATTCGGGGAATCTACTGCAATATCTTTGTTGTTGCACAAGTAGAAAGAAACTGGGTGGTGTTGGTAGAAAATAGACAAATGTTAAATTGAGTGGTTTAAACAACGTCAAAGCAAGAGAACCACTGATAATCTGGGTTTTCATGATCCACTATAAAGTAGTTCTGTTACCTTCTGAGAAGCTCTTCACTGCAGCAGCTGAGAATCACATCTGTTGATGGCATTTAGAGGATGCCCACAAAAGATGGGAGCTGGATCAGAAACGAAAAATCAGATCAAATCAGGTGTTTTATTATTTTGGACTTTTTTATGCACTTTTTCAAATTTTGCTAAATCTCGTTGAATGGAAAACCTACAAGATGTTTTGACAACAACCAAAATGTGATGTTCTAGATGACTCAGTCAGAACATCTCCAAGGACCAGGAAGGTCTTGTGAAGTGTTCCTGGTATGCAGTGGACAGTATCAGAGCCTCAGCGGGTCAGAGCTCTTCTGGACCTACTGAATATTGGGGAGGTGGTTTTAATGATCTGGCTGATCAGTCTGTAATGACAAATTGTGAGCAGCTTCAAAAGCAACGAGAAACGGCAATTAGTCTGGGCTGTTAAATAAAATGAATCACGTCCGGGACGCCTCTGTGAGCCACTGGCTGTCTGACCTCCCCGCAGTCGTTCACGAACACATTCTTCAGTGTGATTAAGTCTTTCGTTTTTGAATGTCAGGAGTGTTTTCATAGTGTTTTGTGTTTTTAATTGAAATGAAAAAGCCTCTAAAAGCCTTTAGCTTTTTAAGTGCCGAGTTTCTCCTACTGTAACTTTTTAATGGTCACCTTGAGAAGCGTTCTGTTCTGTGAAAGGACGATTTTCTCCTTACAAGCTGAGGCTGAATGAAAATTCACGGACTTTGACAGCATGTACAGAATTAGTGATGAGCGACCTGGTGGCGCGGCCGGCTCAGCGCTCTCAGCACGCCGTACTTACTGCTCTTCCTTCTCCATATTAATCAGGCCAGTTAATGGCCAAATTAAATCAGGTTCAGAGCAAGGCCTGGACTCCTGAGGCGAGGCTGGACTTCAGATAGAGACACAACAAAATTGTCACCTTGCCTGTGAACGTGGTAGTGATTTCAGGCTTGAGTACAATCGGCGTATAAATACCTGCGTGGTGACGGAGCGTGGTAAGGGTCACATTGGCTAAAAGGAGGGATTGCAGACTTATGGACTGGGACTGGCGATGTGTTTCTTGGCTTCCAGGCCAGAACTTCTTCTACAAGTCAATGCAGGTTCTGGTGAGTGGTGGGGATCTGTGATGGTCAGTATAGGGTCTGTGCTGGGCGGTCAGTGTGAGCACTCAGATGGCGTGAAGCCCATTAGCTTGTCGAGCTGCAGCACTGCTGAATGTAGAACATGTCTCTAATGACCTCAGCCCCCCCACACACACACTTAATAGCCTCTGCAATGAAAATAGAAGCCGCAAATACTGCAGTACACACTCTCGCTCTGTGTGTGTGTGTGTGTGTGTGTGTGTGTGTGTGTGTGTGTGTGTGTTTGTTGTAAACTGAAGTGTAAATCAGAGGACAGTAGTAACTCAGTTGCAAGGGGAGTCATACACAATGCTCAAATGACCCAGCACTCCCCACACCTTGAACACCTTCTATGCTTGCTTTGAGGCCTCCAACTCTACCATCCCCTCCTGGCTGCCCCCCTCCCTGGATGAGCCACCAACCATCACAGTAACAACAGCAGAGGTGAAGAGCACAATGCAGAGGATCAACCCCCGGATACCAGGCAGAGTTCTGAGGGACTGTGCATTTACAACTTTGTTGGGTTCTGACGGACATATTCAACATCTCACTGTCCCACCTCTGTCCCAGGCCAGAGTTCCACCATGCTCCAGGACCTCCACAATCATCCCTGTGCCAAAATGCTCTTCAGGGTTGTGCCTCAATGATTACCACTCCATTACCCTGTCATCATGAGATCACTGAGAGATTGGTGATGAGGCACCTGAAGCAGACCAACAACATGACTGAGGACTCTTACCAGTATACGTAACTCCATCACAGTTAGGGTAAGTCTTGAAGTGTCTTCTGTGTATCATCTGTAGCTTATGATCCTAAGTTATGAACCCTAGATAACTGTAAAATACAGATCTTAATTTCCCTGAGGGAACCCTCCCAAGGGATCAATAAAGTTCTATCCTATCCTATTTTGGGTTCTAAGAGTTCCCCTTCCACTGTTCTGTGCATGAGGTGTATATTTAAGCCCAGTGAGGTCTGTACAGGCTGTAACCCCCGCAGCTGACGGGCAGTCGCTGGCCAGGATGACCTCACCCAGTAATGATTGTGTGATGCTTGCAGCACCCAGCTTGCAGTCCAATCTCTCTGCTCACTGTACACGCGGCGCCTGCGGGCATGCACAGGCTTCTGTCCAGCATCAGATCACCCCACCGAACTGACCACACGCACACCCACACACACACACACACACACACACACACACACACACACACACTCTCTGAGAATGCAACCCAGCCACATTGCTTGCAGGGATCACGCCTTACTGACATTTATACTGCAGCAGTCCGGAAAAAATGGGCCTGCCAGGGGCGCACGCTGCCACTGTGGGTGTGTGTGTGTGTATTTTGGAGCTAGATAGGCTCTTGGCTGTGAAGACGAAGCAGATGGGGAAAAGGTGTGTGTGTGTGTGTGGGGCTCATAGCGTGAGTTCTTATTTAAATGTCAGGATATGTAATGTTATCATTGTCTGTAGAATTGGCAAACAGTATTCCGGCCCTGCAGCTTGGTTTCACACTTAAAGGGCCCGTATATCATTTTCTACCATGTTTAATGAGCTGTTTTAACGTTATCACAACACATTCACAGCAGTACTGGACTCACTGCCCTGTCCGCACCGTCCATATATGGAGAAGAAGCTGCAAAACAACCCATTACGGATTCATCATGGCTGTGATGTCACAACCATATTTATAGATCATTTGCATACAAGGCTGCAGGTAACACGAGCGGTGTCCAACACTGTGCTCTGTTCACTCTGTTCATAGTGCACCACTTTTGGGTGCCAGCATTGTGTAGTGGTGTCCCAAAATACACTGTAATCCCATAATGTATAGCCCTATTCACTGTATAGTGCACTACCCTGGTATCGTTCATAGTACTTTTTTAATGCATTTATTAGAGAGGGTGTCCATATACTTTTGAGCATATATCGGTGTATGGGTGCTTTAACTCAGTGGAGACAGGGTCCGGTCTCCAGGGGTCAATGTGAGCTGCCCATGTGCCAAGCTGTGGTCTGGGATCGGGTGATAATATGTGCTGCAGCTGCTGGTTTACAACTTTCTCCTCATGTCACACACAGACACACAAACGCAAGAATACACACACACACACACACACACACATGGGAAGTGTTGTTTTCACACCTTCCACAGACATGCTATTCTTCACTGTCTCCTTACAAACACACACACACACACACACACACACACACACACACACACACAAAGGGTGTCTCAGTGTTGATGATTGGCTGTTTGCTGAACAGATGCACTTTGTTGCTGCCTTGGTTCTGTATGTGACGGCAGAACCGCAGTCAGGCCTTAAATATAACCCCAGCTGCCCTTCAGCACAGAATGAGGTGTTTAGCTTCCTCCTCTTACCTCAGAACCGGTCGCATAGTTGAGGCATGAGGAGAAATCAAACCAGCCCATCTCTCAAACAAGACCAGACTCGGCCCTGTTTGGGCACGTGTGGAAATGCCCTCAGTCTGAAGAACTAATCGGAATTCATCAGACTTTTATATCACTCCACTTTGGCATTCCTCATGAATGTGCTCTGAAGAAAAGGGTAAATGGACAACAGCTGTGAGGTGTTCAGTGGGACAGAGAGGTAACAAGGATAGCCGGTTCAAATCCCAGGACACCCTGTTTGCCTTTGGCATCCGGAGTACGAGAGAGCAATGTGTTCCCTGGGTCGGTAGATGGTGCTCTCTCCCCACACCCACTGCAATGCTGGCCGGCACAGGCGTCTGTTACTCATTGTATCAGAGCTTCTTAATGGGATTGAGTAATTGGCACCAATTCAATGACCAAACGACGGTATGAAGAGCAGGTTTAGTCTAAATACCCATTTTACAGTTGTCCTTTCCAGGCTGATGTCTGAGGCTCTTTTTTACCCAGCAGTTATTTAAACACATGACAGGTTTGAGGGCTGATGTCGTTGTAGCTGTCATTTCCATAAACGAGGGCACTGGAGGAACATGGACATCCATCATGGTTGGGATGATGGAGGGATATTGCATCATCTATGCATGATGTAATTCCAGTAAAATGGGTTCTCTGTATGGAAATGCTTTAGTTACCGGAGGGACGAAGTTCTACACAATAAAGTGTTGTTCAGATTCTGTGGTAGAAACATCACGATTAAAGAAGCAGTGCGACGACTTTATACACATATTCAACCAGTGTAATCCTGTGCAGTCAGTTGAGCTTCAACCCAGCTGTTGGCATCTCTGCTAACCTGCACCAACCCAGGTAGTCCTTCATCAGTGCTCACAGGACGCTGCCCACAGGACACTGGTAATTCCTGGTTGGTGGACTCTTCTCAGCCCCTGACATTTTACTCAAATTTAGAAATCCTGTGTGTTTTTGTTACCAGCAAAAAAGAGAGTAAGGACTTTTTCACAAACTGAACCATTAAACTCAGGTCAAAAAGGCCTCCCTGGGTTGACGAAAGGACAGACAGTTTATATGCTTGCTATGTTTGTCCTCGCAGCATCAAATACAGACCTGACAGCCATCGTGACAAGACATCTAAGGTAAAGCATCATGTCGGCTCTCCGAACCTGTCTGAACCTGCAATTTTAGAAGTGCAGTCATCGGACAGCGAGTGTGAAAAGCGTCGTTACGTCTGCCACCTCGGCCGAAGCCTGCGACTGATATATATCGAATGTGTGGACAGTTAGCAGAATATAACCAGGCCTCTGGCAACCGCAGCTGACCCGGCAGTGCTAACCACACCGCTGAAGCATCTGAAGTGTTTGGGAGTTCAGGGTCTCTTCACGGCCTCTCTGACCCCTCAGGACAGCTGTGTGTCTGTCTACATACGCCAGCCCTGACCTGCTGCAGTGCTGCAGAGAATGCCAGTGGTTTAAAGGAGGGCTCGGGTTAGCGATTACACCCAGCTGTTTTTACCTCCTGACCCCAAATGTGATCAATCAGCGAGACAGATCTGCTGTCCAGAGTGGTGAGACTGATGTCCTAACAAGCAATGAAAGCTTACACCCCACAAATTATTATGGTGCTAACTGCACTCTCCTCAGAGTGTGTGGACATGTCCAGTAATCTCTAACAGACTGGTCTCACTGTTGTCTATGGACTAAAGTACATTGGGAGGGTCATAAAGAATTGGGTCCACAGTTCAGTCCACGTTAATGGACAACAGTCCTGTGAAAGGATAGAGGACCATTCTGCTCCACTGACAGCTCAGCTGGTGGTCCCCTGGCATACTGATCAGCTGGAGGTTGAACAGAGTATTAAACAAAATGCCACTTTTCCATCCACTCCAATTGACTTCAATTTCATTTGACCCCACATGACCACCACAGTGTCCTGTGGGCAGCGTCCTGTGAACACTGATGAAGGACTAGAGGACGACCAACACAAACTGTGCAGAAACAGATGAGCTTCTGTCTCTGACTTTACATCTACAAGGTGGAGACACTCTGTAGGAGTGTCTAATAGTGTGGACAGTGAGTGGACACAGTGTTTAAACACTCCAGCAGCACTGATTTATCTAAACGTGTAGATGCTATTGGACACTCTATCAACACTCCACCCCTACCACACCATCTGCAGAACTGAGGGAGAACATTCAAGCTGCATGGGATGGATCATCACAGGACACCATTAGGAACCTTTACAACTCCATGCAGAGACGTGTGGCGTGTTGCGTTAAACCCGACGGCGTCCTGAGAGACACCACTTCTGTATGAGTAGATCAATAAATATTGATCAGATCAGACTACAGTTATCATCAGTTATTGATCCTGATCACCTTCATCTTCCTTCCCAACAGCATTGTTTACTGTAAGACCCAAATATTTTCATTTTAAGATCTTAAGTTTTAAAGTGCCGTAAAATCGGAGTGAACTGAGATGATGGTGGACTTGTACCTGTCAGCATCTATAATGCTCACCCCGGATCAGCTCCGAGCTTTAATAAGGTAATAAATCTGAGCGTGAGCTTTCTCAGCAGAGCAGGTGCTAAAACCCAGCCCGGTTCAGCCACACTGCCGGCAGCTGTAATGGAGACGGACACAAAAGGTGGCATGAATTTCACAGCATGGCACCGTCTGAGCACTGAAATAGAGGATGACCTCATCAGATCGGGTTGTGGAGGGAGGTGCAGGCCGGGGCTGATCCTGCTCTGCCTTCCATCACTGAGCGGCGGGATAGAGATGGAGGTGGGACACAGACACCACCCCTATATCCAACCATTACAACTAACCCTACCTCAAAACTCAGAACTTTGAAAATGCCTTCTTTACATTGTAGGACCTTCAGGATCAGTGGACCAATAGAAAAAGTATGAAAGGGAAATTCCACCCATTTTCCAAAATCCCTTCATTCGGTTGCTAAGATGTGAACTATCATTTAAGTTGGGTTTGGTGTGAAACTGAGCATCACCTCAGAGAAACGTACCAGCTCTGATTTCTGTGCAGTGGTGGTAAATTGAAGCAGCCGACAGTCGCCATGACAACACAGGTATCTGTTTTATTTACTATCCAAACCCAACAGTGAAGCTGGTTTTATATGAATGCTGATGATGGGAAGAAAGTGGAGAATCTGAACAAATACAGTTTTCTGTAGGGACTACTTTTTGCCGCACTGCACCCTGCATGATGTATCCCTCCACCGGTTTAATGATATGCAATTTTAAAAACCCATTTCAGATCCAGAATCATCTCCAGACAGTGTTTATTCATAAGCATTGGGTGGAACAACGTTCTGTGAGGAGCTTTTAGAGGTTCTGCTTCCCTTCACCACCACTTATTATCTAGAACTGAGAGCCGTTTCACACCAAACCCGCTCTGAATGACTCTGTTCACATCAGAACCAGATAATGGTTCAGTAAACTGTGGTAAAGCTCCTTTAGACTGTTCTCCTGTAACAGTGGGTTATTGATCAGACAGATTGGACTGATTCCCATCAGACCAGCTCAGTGAGTCTCTGTTCAGTGAATTGATTCCTAATTGATTCTTGATTCATGTGTCAACTCCAGTCAGGCTTCCTGCCCAGCTCTATAAAGAGCCCTTTGTTTATGGCAGCTTCCAGTGCTGTCTTCTCCCACCTGACCTACAGCAGATTATATAACAACAACAACAACAACAACAACAACAACAATAATAATTATAATAATAACTATATTATTATTATTATTATTATTATTATTATTATTATTATTATTATTATATAACATAATTGCACTTAAAATGACTGATCATTAACCTCTCTCTCTCTGGTGCTTCCAGTTCCCCCCACACACACACACACACACACACACACACACACACACACAGTTCTTCAGTTTCACCTCTGAAATGAAATGTATCATTCGTTTTGGGAATTGAGAATGTTTGGGGACTGTTATACTGTAATAATACTGTGATGTAAACCATTATTATGTAACATTGTCAGAATGTTATTTCTGGAACGTTACAGGCTAACCTCTATGCAACCTTTTAAAACTATTACTGAGTGTTCTTCTCTGTTAGCAGGGGTCTCTGCTGTCTGCGCACCTGTCCCTCCTCCTCTGTAACAAACAGGTGATTCACTTTCTTAAACCAGGTCAAAGGTCGACACTCTGACACACACCCGACATGACTGGCATCAAGGTAAAAATCCTGTAAATGCAAATTCTACACCAGTAAAGATTCCTGTGCTGTAATTAAACTCTGCTTCTGTGGCTGTAAATCTGCACAGTGTCCAAAAGTTTATGGACACCCCTTCAAATGAATACATTCAGCTACTTTAAGCTGCACCTGTTGCTGACACATTCTCTGTAGAGAAATATTGCCAGTAGAATAGGACTCTATCTGCACCATGTCCAGGGGACTGGTCTGGCCTGGGGTTCCGGGCCTACAACCCCAAATATTTTCAATGAGTCCCAAACCATATATCATGAACCCCTCTACTGGCCCCGCCCCCTGTTTCAAACAATCTAACTGCAAAATGAAATCAGCATATATATCAAACGAAAGCAGAATAAACCCTTTTAAATACCCTTGATTTCAGAAGAAATAATGAACAGCAGATGTCCCAATACTTTTGCCCATGTTGTGTACATTGTTTAGAATTCAGAAAGCACAGCAAACACGGTTACTAAACAATATCTCATTAGATGGTCAGTCAAGAACTCACTGAAACCACTGTATAGACACGTCCGATGAGCTTTGTCACCAACAGTGCACGCTCTCTCCAGCTGTTTCTACGTGAACTTCATTTAATAAGTTGATTCTGTTGCATTGTTTCATCTTCTGCTGCTTTACTGCAGCTCATGTTTCTCACGGTGGAGCTTTAGTGCTTTATTGTACAACAAGCTCCAGAAATAGAAGAATAGAGTCTAGCACACTTCAGTTCCTGTGCTGAAAGCTCAACGCCAGATGTGCTCAGATGTTCCTCTGCAGTTCTGCAGGGAGATCAGTGCTAGAGAAACGTCTGGAAGTGCTACTTTTTCACCCAGCTTGTTGGTGATAGTTTCTACTTGAGTCAGAATTTCCCTGAAGTACTCAGTTTTGTCATGTGCAGCAGATGTTGCAGCTTTCTCCTTTTGATCAGGAGCTCTGTTTGAAGAGTTTTTGAAGGTATAGTCATACTTTGAAGACCACATGGGAAGATGTTGAATGTGCATACATATTAAAGTGGCCTGGAACAGAAACATCAGTACAAACCAGCCTCAGAGATGAATGCAGTAGAAACGGCCCAAACTGACATTGACGGAAGATTTACTTCAGTTCTCCTGACCAACTGCAGACCAAGTGCTGGGTGCTGGACCCACTACAGAGACTACATGGACCCTAATCATCTTTACTTCAGTATACCTGAGCATTACACCAGACGTGTTGATGCAGTTTCCCCTTATAAATAATGTATGAGTTGTTTAATCTGGGGAGGATGGGACCCCCTTGTGAGTCTTTTCCTCCAGTATTGGTGGAGCCGGTATTAAAGATCAGCAGTGTTGTTACTGAAACTGTATCAGAAACACAGTCCGGTAGCCGGTATTAAAGATCAGCAGCAGTGTAGTTACTGAAACTGTATCAGAAACACAGTCCGGTAGCCGGTATTAAAGATCAGCAGTGTAGTTACTGAAACTGTATCAGAGACACAGTCCGGTAGCCGGTATTAAAGATCAGCAGCAGTGTAGTTACTGAAACTGTATCAGAAACACAGTCCGGTAGCCGGTATTAAAGATCAGTAACAGTGTAGTTACTGAAACTGTATCAGAAACACAGTCCGGTAGCCGGTATTAAAGATCAGTAAACCCTGTAAACGCTGTAAACCCTGTAAACGCTGTAAACCCTGTAAACCCTGTAAACGCTGGGAAAGACTAAACTGCCTTCTCCAGCAAAGCTTTTTGGGTAAAGTCTGAAAATCAGTCCTGAGGCAAAGCGTGTGTAAAAAACAGCACTGCAGTCTCCACATAAATAAATAACTGCTTAAACAAAGTGGTCTCACACATCAGAGTGGGAGTGTTTCTACTGTCAGCTGTAGTTATCACCACAAAATTACAGGCCATAAAAAATAAACTCTATTTTTATTCGCATTATTTGGAGGAAAACTGCAGGGAGAACGAACTCGTCAGCTTTGAACATCTCAGAAATACACTATATTGCCAAAAGTATTGGGACACCTGCTCATTCACTGTTTCTTCTGAAATGAAGGGCTTTTAAAGAGTTTATCCTGCTTTTCGGTTCTGTCTCTGCTCTTGGGGAAAGGCTTTCTACGAGATTCTGGAACATTGCTTTGAGGATTTGATTGCATTCAGCGACCAGAGCATTAGATGTTGGATGATCAGGATGTTGGATGATCGAAACCCCACCATATCCCCAACTCATCCTAAACGTACTGATGGAGCTCCATCATTCCAGGGATTTATGACCCTCTAACCTACATCTGGCATTAGTCATAGTGCCAAGCAGTGTGTGCATTTGCACATCTGTGTCAGCAGTGGGCTTAAAGTAGCTAAAAGTGTTCATTACAAGGGGTGTCCACAAGTATTTGCACACCTGTTTGATGGACTGGTCTACCAGTATGACCGACTTGACAAAGCTGATCATCAAACTGGGAATACTGGTGAAATGGCATGGTCAAGCTATTCAACTTAGACATGCTGGTCAACCAGTGTGGTCATGCTGGTCAACATGCATAGTCAAAATACACTGGTAGACCAGCAAAACCATGGTGGAAACCATAAATGAGTGGAAATCATACGCTATACTGGTGAAGATGTTTTGGGGCATTCTGGTCAGAGTGGACTGAAAGACCAAAGGTTTGTTTAGTTGCTCTCTGGACCACGTATCTCAGGTGTGTAAATAGGGGTAAATATGGAAATGTGGATGCAGCTACTCTCCGGAACACCCTTCACCTTCCATTATTCCCAGTTCCGATCAGCACTGCCAACCATATGGCTGTTAATCAGCTCCGATCCGCTGCTGAGTGTGATCTGGAGCGTTGGGGTCACTCAGACTATCAGCAGTGTGGCCATTAAAAGTCTCTGCTCTCTCTCTATCAGGCGAGCATCAGGACCACCCAAACCCCCACACCCCCCACCACACACCCCCTTGGGGCTGATTAATTGGGGCCATAAACAGCGTAATTAATTTCTGCACTCCGCACCCAGAAGTGTAGCGGCCGGAGGTTGGTTAGTATTAAAGTCAGGTGGCAGCCATCGATCTTCCAGCACCTCCAGGGTAATGAAGACTGTCAGCACCCTAACGATGAGCGAGAGACAATGTGATTATAATACATTCACAGAGAGAGAGAGAGAGAGAGAGAGAGAGAGAGACAGAGAGACAGAGAGACAGAGAGAGAGAGAGAGAGAAATTATAATGCATGCACTAACCTCTCCCCATCTCCCTCTTTCATTTATCTCTCTCTCCTTCACTCCGTCACTCTGTCACTACCAATCTGCACTCTGACTCAAACACACACACACACACACACACACACACACACACACACACACACACACACACAC